>CM076579.1:133715164-134055091 GCA_034641835.2 Pinus albicaulis
CAAAGTATCACACATGAACACCGGGATTTTTAGGTGGAAACCCAAGTCGGGAGAAAACCACCACTGCCGTTGCTCAGCCTTCAATATTTTATTATAGAGAAAACATCTTACAAAATATGTGCTGGTGCAGACTCCTACCAGCACGCAGGCACCCACCTGCGCTTGTTTACCAGCCTATCTTGGAAGGGAGCTCCGACCCCCTGACTCGTTTATCAGCCTCTCCTGGAAGGGAGCTACGACCCCCTGATCTCGTTTACCAGCCTCACCTGGAAGGGAGCTACAACCCCCTGACTGAAGGCTACAACCCTCAGCACCCTTTCGGACCACGTTTCATCAATTTTCACACTGGATCCAACAACTTCAATAGAACAATACTTGCAGGCCACTTTTCATCATATTTTCAGACTGGACCCTTTCCAAACTTTTAAGCACAAACATACATCACCAACAGATACTTATCAACACAGATCAGATAGCAAAAACACAACAGAGCAGATCAGATATTTCATACCCCTTGCTTCAGAAAACCCTAGTTTGCATACACGCTTTCCTTTTACTTATGTCGCGTATATACGCGCTTCCATCCACACAAACCAGCGTATACCTCTGTGTATATTTCATTGCGCATACGCGCTTTATCTTCAGCGAAGCCGCGTATATACGCGCTTCCTCCACGGTGAAGTAGCGTATAGATCTTCAATCATTACAGAGCAGCATACTTCTTCAGATCAGATATTCAGTTAAGATTTACCCTTTTACTTCAGACAGATGTTCGCCTAGATGTTCGCCTCATCACAGATCTAGGCCTTCCATAAGCAGATCTAGTAGATACAAGTGAAATTCAGATTTAGATCCCCTTCTTCATTATTGGTGCATCATACATTCAGATTTATCTTCAAGTGTAACCCTTTCCATTCAGATCTATTTCAGAGAAAAGTATTCATTGAAGCTCAGACCTCTTTCACCCCCACTCATTATTTGCACAATGAATTTCTTCTCTTTATATAGGCTTATCCTTTTTCAATACCACGGGCCCCTCTTATTTAATACCATGAGCCAAACTAATACCACGAGCCTTCAATACCACGGGCCCCTTTTCCAATACCATGAGCCAAAATAATACCATGGTGGTTACCCCTGTTTTGCTCTTTTTGACCGCTTTTACCCATACGCGACTTGCAACGTTTATTCCCGCGTGCATACGCGACTTCATAGAGACATACTCGTATTCCTTGAGACATACTCTTGCATCATAGATTTAGCACAATCTGAATTCCTTTCTTCACTACCTTCTGTACATACTGTAGATACATCAGATTTCCTCCATCAAGAACATATTCTATTGAGCACAACTTCATCAGGTGGATTGCCATCAAGGACAACACACTGCATCATAATGCCAACATTTAATATTCCATAATGAATAATCTAATCATCATATTAGATTCCTAGGTCTTACATCATCCAAGGATAAACAAATCCAACCCTTATCTTGCAGTCCATAACTTCTCTATATACATTTGCAACGTCGAAATTATTTTCCATATTTCTTTTTTTATTAATAAAAACATATTTGCATAAAGTAACTTATGAGTAAAAAAATAATTTATGTTACTTATAAACTAGTTCCATTTAAGTCTTAAGTCACAAAATCATCACACTTAACATATGCAAATTTACAAATAAAACTAAATTAGGGGATATAACAATAATTTATTATTTTATAATAGATACGTTTTTTTTTTTTTTAGAATTTACATATTATTTCTTGAATCATGAGTGGAGTATATATTTAAAGCATTTGAACTCATAAACTCCAGCTAAGTTCATATTGATTATGATTAAATTCATGTATATTATTGTGAAAAAATTGAACAAATTTTTTGAGTTTCTTAAATAATTGGTTAAGAAAAAGGGTTTTGTTACTTCAAGATAACTTATAAAAATATTGTACTTTTATGGAGTCCCAATGATTTAGTGGGATAAATTAGTTTCAAATTATGCATTTAGGTGAATGAAACTAGTTTTGAAAGAGCAACTTTAATGGAGTAGGAATATGAAACATCTATGAGAAATTTAAAATTTATGTTTTAGAATTTTACAAGAAAAAGGTAAAGTTTTGTTTATGGGATCTAATTCAACATAGAGAATAGGGCAAGGAAAACTTTAAGGATGCAAGTTTATCTAAAAGTTTAGAAAAGTTGGTGAATATTTCTAGTCCCAATATGTAATTTGTAAAATGTTTGGTTAGGTTTTTGTAAAAATATCCAAATTTATGATGATTTTATATATGATCCATAATTTATTTATTTATTTATTAATTATTATTATTATTATTTTTTAAGGTAAGATAATTTTATGGATAAATATACTTCGGATTTTCCACAATATTACATAAATATTTTCAACGTTTCGAATCCCAAATGGGATCCGTTCACCATATTGATGATGGATCCCCTTTGGGATTCGAAAATTCAACAAGATTTATGTAATACTATTGAAAATCCAAACTATATTTCTCCAAAAGAAGACCATAGAAGTTTAAAATCTAACAAAATAACTTTATACTATACAATTAGGGTGAATAATCTTTAGAGTAAAGGGAACTGACTAATCTTTTTTTGGGAAAAACATGGAAAAATAACCCACAGGCGAATATTACCCTTAAAATTTTCCCTCGAATGGGGGAGTTTTAAATGCATTGAATTAGGGAGGAATTGGTTAGTTCTGCGCGTGGTGATTTTCATCTTATCGATATAGGAAGTCTTTTGGAGTGAAGTAGGTGAGGAAACCATTTTAGAAGAATTTGTTTCTTTCTAGGTTTGTGGATAAAATTTTTCAAGGAATCGCCATTAAAGTAAGCTTTCTTAATGATTCTTGGATAAATTGGAATTAAGATATTGTATTTTAAATATAGAGTGAAAGGGGTAACTAGAAATGGCTAACTTATAATAATTCAGTGTTGGGCCACAACCACTCTATAAGTAAGGTAAAGCATAGGTACTAATGCAAATGCAACAAGGAAATAAGTTCAATTTTTTTTTTATGACCACATTGGTTCAAAATGACCCTTTGTTGGATATAATGGGAACATGGAGTAATTAAGGCTAGTTGAACCAAGGATTTGAACTTTCACTTGAGGAACAAAACCAAATTTTTGAACTCTAATTCAGTAATGGAAGGAATATAAGTTTTTCATCTCTAATAAGATAACAAATTCATATTTTTATTGCATCAATCAATAATTTATTTGTAATTCTGGGAATGAAGGAATCACTGCATACAATCATAGTTAGAATATCACCTTGCATACATTTTATGCATATCATTGAATATAAATAATTCAAGCAAATCATATATGTGTAAGATGTTACTTAATCATAGTAGATCATGCTTGTACATATTTCTTTAATAAATGTAATGGTTTGATCAATCTATATAACTTGTTCTCTTGGTATTATACTAGAAATCAATAATGTTGGTTCATGTTCTCTTCTATGTCATCATTCAATGATCTTTATTAGATCATTATCTTATTTTTCATCTATATTTATGCTTTTAGAGTGGAAAAGTGGAGGAATTAGTGCATTGGACCATTTTTACCAGTGGTGTTAGTTTGGAAAATTTCATGTCAAAACATTTAGGAGCCATTTTAAAGGCCTCAAAGTTAAAACCTTTTGTGGTCTCAAACTTAATATGGACCTAGATTCTATAATTTACAAGTTGATAAATTTCTAAAAATGAAAGAATTTCCTTAATTGGAGCTTGTATGAAAAAGTTATGCCTCACAGAAGTTGACCTATCAAAATTTACCACCATAATTTGAGAAGATGCCACATTAGTATCGATTATTCGTGGAAAAGGGGCTAGACATGTGATCACGATGAAGAAAAATCTATAAGAGTAAATATTTGAACTCCATTTAATATTTTAAAGAGTTAAACATAACCAATAGTAGGATATTAAGATATGTTATAACTGAGCCATTGGGAGGAAAATGGGTTCCATTTTTTTGGAGTGCAATTTGTTAAATAGATCAGATGAGTAGCCAAAAGTCGATAAGAGAGTGAAAAAATAGTGCGTTGGTGCACTACATCAGCTCACATGCCACATGCCTCACTTATTTGTACTTACATTCATTTTCCATTCATAGAAAGAGAGTATAAAAACCTCACCTTCTACTTGGGTTTTCTACCAAAAGAGTTTCCCAAGTTATATCTTGGGTCAATTGTGGTTTGTGAGTTTTGTTTTATTGTTTTATATTTTCTACATATTCTATATATTGAATGAATAATCATAACACCATAATTAATGAATCTAGAAATATGAGTAATCAACCATCATGGTGTATACTTCAAAATTTAAGCATAATCTCATCATATTTGTTGCCAGGAACTATCCATTTGAATATCCATGGTATTTTAAAAATCATATTGGTATCAAAGACATATTTCTTAGGGTATATTATGGGAAGTTGCAAGGGATATAAATCGGTTAGCCCAAAAGTCACAAAACCATAATCATGGTCGACAAATTTGTGAATAATCCTCAAGATCCCGCAGAGGAGAGGTTTTTTTGGCTAAAAGCACAAGCCAAAAATATAAACCATTATGTGAGCATCCTCATGGAATCCTAACCAATAAATTGAGGCTATTTGGAGAATGTGGATGTTTTGACATGAAGGTTGTGTCCTAGAGGAAATTGGAAGATCAAGAAGAAATAGAGGGTCTAAGAAATAACCCAAAAAGGATCAACCCAGTTCAAGTCCCATGAGCCATTTATAATCCATACTAAAAATGGAAGTGAAGGTCAACATCAAGTTGTATGAAGGTGATATTGACACTCTAAAATAAAATAACTAGTTGTATCAATTAGAAATTTATTTTATTGTTCGTCATATAGAAGAAGAGTATAATATTTCATTTTTTCATCATAAAGTGTAGGGCCATGCCCTAACCTCGTAGGAAATTGACATGGAGACCAAGGAGACATAAATTTGTTTTAGGTGGAAACCTAAATGGGAGAAAACCACCAATATTATTCTGTGTCTTCAATTCCTTGCATCAATTTGTAGGCTCGTACTTGATGGAGGCGACTACCCCAAAATTATATGCTGCCACTTGCAGTAGGCTACAACATGACTGAGGCACCAATGTTGGAAGAACGAAGAAGCTACTCAATGTAAGCTACAACCTGATTAAGGCTCAAAAATCATGAATGAGTAGGCTCCAACGTTTTTGAAGCTCCAACCTCAATAATGATCAGGATCCAACCTACTATAGGCTCCAACCTAATTGAGGTTAAAACCTCCTTCTTCGAATTCCTTTGGACCTCTATTTCATATTATTTTCAAAATAGCTCCACTATCATCATATATAATTGAATTTTCATACAAGGATATTATCACAATCTACAATCACAACTTGCAAACATTTCCACTACCATAAATACAACCATTATTCCAATCATTGTCTCTACCACACAACCTACAATAACTGCACTTCAATACAACCTTCAACCCTTGTACTACAATATAAATGGCATTAAAAATAATAGCAATCACTCTCACTAGCTATCAAACTATTTCCCATATTTTGCTTCAATCGGATCTTCAATCTAGTCATTCAAACCCCTTCTCAGAACCAATTAACTTCATATATCCAAAATACCTAAAACATACACCTACACCTTCAAAATGAACATAAGATATTTTGGTAGTTAAAATAACATAAAAATAGCCTCAACCCACTATATTTGAATGCATCATTAAACCTTAATCACTAATCTTCTTTTAGAATCAAATTTGAATCAATATTGACCCCATAAATCCAAGATAACCATATCAAACTTTATATTCATTTAAATTTTCTACAAACAACCTTTTCTGGGAACTTTTCAATAGTGTGCCGAATTCTAGTGTAGGCCGCTAGAAGTTTTAATCTATGCAATAAAATGGCAGAACATAAGAAAATATTACAAACCTATTCTGCATCATGGGTTGAACATGCGACCACCCAATCACAACACAATTTCCTTACCAACTCTGCTATGTCATGTGGTTTGTTAATCCACCATCTTCCCTTTGCAATATTTAATATGTAGCTACATCAATAAGGCTAAGGACGTGGGTCACCCTGTTGTTAAAATAGCTCCAAAAATAGAAGAAAAGAGAGATCAACGCCTTAGAAATCAGCCACTTCGAGGGGTAAACCTCCAATACATTACATAAATGAACAATTCTTGGATGATACAAATGTCAAAACCTCCTTTCTATATATAGGAGTCCATGGGGCCACAATGTAATCCTAGTGGGGCCACAATGTAACCCTAGCCGACCTAACAATAATAATGTAAGGGCACAATAATAACAATATGGGGGTTATAGGGGTAAAAAAATAACATTAAGGGGGGATACACTAACATAATAAGGGACTACACTATTAATATAGGGACTTAACATGCCCCTCTCCTTCAACAAGTATTGTCCTCAACGCTTGATTATTTCTTGATGCTTTTGTATAAAATTCTCTTCCTCCCATGTGGAATATTCTACAAGAAAGTTCTTCCACTTGCTGAGATACTCTGAAATTGATCGTACTTGTCAATTTCTTGTTTCTGTGATCGCTTCAGAACTTCTTTCGATGTTCTGCACCAAAGTTAGGTTATCCTTTGAGAGTTGGAGAACTTCTTGTTGATGCTCGATGTGATCTTCCACTAATTTACATCCATATTAGCTATTATTTTATCCTTCAAACCATCCAAATTAGCCTCCATTTCTTCTTTTAAACCATCTATGTCATCTTCGGTTTCTCTTCGTAAGATCGAAATTTTTTGCACTTGGTACCATAATTTTGATATCTCATACTGCAATTATTCCTCTTCATGCGTCATAGTATAGCTTTTTGTGGGCTTAATGGGTATGGAATTATTTTTTGGAGGCATTATAGAACCCAATACTGATAAAAGTTCTAAAATATGCCCTTGGAATCACTTCAAACTGCTTTTTCAAACAAATGTTATGCAATTTTAAAAACCAAATACACACCTTTTTCTTGCTTTTGAGGAGCTCGATATTGAAACTAAATTATATCTATGATTTTGGATCTTAAATATCTAAAAATTTGGCCTTGAGGTAGCCCTATGAATCCTATTTCAAATGCCATAGGTCTGACCTGATTTGGATTCTTCAAGACAATGTTATGTCCAATCTCCCACAATGACCTAATTATGGACTGGTTCCGTAGAGCGAACTTGTACGACTTACCACATGTCATTTTTTCCTCCTTCAGCTCTAAAATTGATAGAACAGAAACTACAGTCCGTATAATTCAAGACACTTTTTACAGAATTCCAATTCGGCTCAGAGAGAGAGTTATGAATATTTTCCCATGATCACCTCTTTGAGATGAAATTTGGGAGTTTGAAAAAGATCTAAATTCCATAGATCATATCTCTGAAAATATTGTGAACCAAGCTCTGAAATGTTTTGACGATGTTCCTCAAGATTTCTTCTTTGCTTTCTAAAAATTTTGGCTTCTAAATCTTCGTAGAAAAAAATTTATAATGAAAATTCCGCGATTACTTATTTAGGTTAAATTCAGGAACCTACAAAAAGCCCTAACTTCCACAGATCATATCTCCAAACATATTGTGAACCAAGATCTTAACTTTTGCGAAGATGTTCCTCAGGTCTTTGGCTTCGCACTCTAAAAATTTCAGCTTCTGAACCTTCGTAGAAAAAACTTTATAGCGAAAATGCCACGATGACCTGTTTGGAGTAGCGAAACCCTAGAATCCAAAGCTCTGATACCAAATTTTGTGAAACCAGCTCCAAAAATAGAAGAAAAGAGAGATCAATGCCTTATAAATCAGCCACTTCGAGGGGAAAACCTCCAATACATTACATAAATGAACAATTCTTGGATGATACAAATGACAAAACCTCCTTTCTATATATAGGAGTCCATGGGGCCACAATGTAATCCTAGTGGGGCCACAATGTAACCCTAGCCATCCTAAAAATAATAATGTAAGGGCACAATAATAACAATATGGGGGTTATAGGGGTACAACAATAACAATAAGGGGGGATACACTAACATAATAAGGGACTACACTATTAATATAGGGACTTAACACACCCTCTCATGCCAAGTCAACACTAACATATCCAATCACCTCCTACCAATCGATTCGGTGCTTGCAATTTGTGACCATGCAATAGTTTAGAATACCAATAAAACATGAGACATAATCTCAAGAAGGTTTTGGTTGAGGACCGCTCCCTCATGCAAAGTCAACATTGACATATCCAATCACCTATGCCAGTCGAATTAGTGCTTCGACCATACAATAATGTAGATAATCAATCAAAAGTGAGATGTGTCTTAGCTCTATCTGAACCATAACTCTGTCATTAGACTTTGACTGTTCAAAATAATTTTATGCCATAACTGCTATCATTATACACCTGAGCCATTCTAGATGAATTTTAAAATCCAAAAAAAATCATTACCAAAATAATGACATACTTCTGCTGCAATGGATCAAAACCATAACTTGGCATTAAAACACTTCAAAAAAAGGACACAACCACAACATTTCACAACCGATTCAAATTTACAGAGTTTTAGATATCTAAACATCAAGTTTGAATTGTGTATTTTGGAAGTGAGAATGATTTATATATACATATATGTGTGTGTGTCTTTTTCTGATGATCCCAGTCCTTATGGGGCTCGCCTTGAGGTCCTGTAGAATATTCCTTCATAACTTGTCGACCAATAGAACATACCCAATTCCTCATTAATATTCACACCATAGTTTAATGTGGCTACACAATATGACCAAAGTCACTGAATGTCCAAATATTTTATTTCCATGTGACCATGCCCATATAACTAGAATTCAAAGGTCATTGGTCTTTTACTAGATGACATCATCATGATGTAATTGAGCCATGTGGAAGCTGAGAGGGGTGCCATGTGTCACCCTATTTCAAGACTTTCACCAGTTAAAATGTCCCAAATCACCCTCTACGTGGAAACCTCTGGTGGTGCCACATCATCATGCTAATATTAGTTGATTCCACATCATCACCCAATGAAACCTTTCCACGTGTAAAAATTTGATTGGTTCTAATAGAACATTAAACATTGTGTTACTTTCTCTTCATCCATATGCTAACTTGTTGGAGGTACCATCGATATGTCCTAAAAATGCATGCCATTTAATGGAATTAATAAATGCATATCTTTATGCAGCCGAGGCAATTGATATGCTCTCTCAATGGTGGATTTGATCGAAACTTTCCCATTATTTAACCTTTTAATAATTTGGATGTTTCCCTATAGTTTTCCCCAACTAATGCTAATTTCTAACTGACCATAACTTTTCATCTCGATTTTTTTTTTTGGATAAGTATATACCATTGGAAAGGTATCGATGAGCTTAACGAAACCATGCTATTTGTAGGATAGTTTGAGTATCATAACTTCATAAAAAACTATAATAACTTTAAGAACCTATATATTTATATAGTGAGACCTTACTAAAGATCTGGTTGTCATATTGATTCACAAAGTGTCTTGCTACTTCTTTGCTTATCAAGGATGAGCTTGCTATTATTATCCCATACATCCCCTTTAATATCAATGACATCTTATTTTCATAAATGACAACACTATGTGAAATACATGGTTTTTATATGATATCGATATTTCATTGAGTCAACCAACCTTATGAATAAAAGTAGATAAGTCATTATCATGAAATTATTGTTGTGTTCAAGGTCCTTTTATCCTAGTCAACAAAGGTTGTAATTATCTGTGCTAAATTCCTCAAACGAGAAGCTATCCCATGCATCTTCAATAATTTTCAATATTTTTCTTATATAACTGATGATATATGATTTTGGTCCATTTAGGAGTTGGGCCACTTTCCTAACTCTATGGAGTGTTCCGGGAGTAGAAATTTTTGATGTTGGTGTCAATATTGTGAGTGGAGTCATAAACAAAGAAACCAGATTTAGAGCTTCTTCTATCTCTTTCATTTTTATTTTGAGCCTTAGGTTTTCTACTTCCTATTCCATAACAGCGTGTGCTAGTGCCTCTCCAATAGTTTGATGAAACATTATGAGTTCGGTGGTTCCAACTTTAGAGACATCAATATCCATTTGTGGTTGATCACTAACCTTTTCATTAAAAACCTTTATTATTCTAATTTAGAGTCATCAATATCCATTTGTGGTTGATCACTAAAATTTTTGTTACGAACCTTTACTATTTTAATTTTAAACATTTTATTACCGCTGTCATAACTTACATTTTGGAAGGTGATAGGGCATTCATTAAAAGTGGTGACTTCCTCAAAAATTTCTTCCATTATTCTTCGATTTCTAACTAAAAAATTATTAATCCAATTAGGTGGTGTAGTTCTATCAAATTCAATGTCCACAACTTCTTCCAAACTTTGTGTTTGTTTGGGACTTCTAGATTTGGTTGATTGAGCCACATAAGATATTTCTGGTGTGAATTTGGGAAGGGGATATTCCTCATCTACCATCTGAGATGTTTTTATTAATCATTATTCTACTTGACATAGAATTTTTATTCCTTTGAGTGGACGATGAACTTGAGTGAGTCCTAGGTGTGGAGGTCGGAGGTTTTCGTATCTTCTTCCCATACTCATACTAGTTTATTTAGGAAATTATTTAGTATGTGTTGGACGCTCTTGGTTTCTAGATGGGTCACTGTGATTCTCTTCACTTTAATCTACAACTCTTATAAAAAAATGGTTCTATCTAACAGTAGTCAAATTTATGGAAATATACCTTCTGGATAAAAGCCTTGAAAGGCTTCAACTTCACTTAAGTTAAAATAATTTAAATATTGTGAAAACTATGCAAGGTGGGTCCCATTCTTCATAAGCACTTCTCCAATATTAAATGGCAAAGAAATAAATTGTTTTTTCTCTTTTCGTTCAATTAAATTTTCTGTGTATGGTAATTCCTGTAGATTTCAACAACAAAATACTTATATGTAGAAAATTTGTGCAACGATAGTGGATTATATTGAAATCCATATATTGAAATCATGATATTACTCTCTGTTTATTCATGCAAGCCTTTTCCCTACAAGAAAGCTTGGGATTGTCTTGATATTCGAGTGGGCTCTCATCTAGTCATGATGTAATTAACTTTCCTTACAAACAAATCATAGACTTGGTAAACATGAAAAGGAGTTGTATGCTTCCACAACATGGGATACAAGAATTTGGTTGGTTCTTCATTCGGGTTGAAATTGTATTTATGACGTAGGCTTTGAAATAAATGGTTGGACATGAAGATTGTTATCATATATTCTATCATAAAGAATCTATGGGTCTTGGAAAAATTGACCAACTGGAAATCCAACTCATTGGAAATGAGGTTAGCCTAGTCTAATAAATAATCTCTTTTGTAAGAGTTGTATAGGACATAAATTATGGATTTTGGGATTTTTTTCTTTTTTTTTCTTGCCCCACCACATGGGAAAAAATCCAAGAAAAGTCTCTAAAAGGCTATATGAACAAAGAAATATCTAAAAAGGAAGTATCATAAGGAATCTGGGAAGTTGGTGAAATGAATTCTTGAATGATGCTCATCTTTCCTACGTGTGAGTCTAGGAAATTAGCTTCTTTTGACAACTTTAGTGACTTATTTGGCTCTAGTAACTTAAATATCTTTCTGAATGCCTTGGGGGTGAGTGGAATTTGGTTCTTCTTCACTCCTAGCATGTTTGTTCTTATTTTTGGATTAAAATTATTTACATACAAATAAAAAAATTCTTTGAACCCAAAAACCTATAAGACACATGCAACAATCACCATTTCGCTCATCCAAATTTTGTTGTTGTTTTGTATTTGACCGGCTGGTTCACATACCACTAGTACGTAGTCGACTAGTGAGAAATATTATAAATATGAGAAAGTGAGTTAATTTTATCACCACAAATAGCTTCTTTTCTTCCTCTGGCATCCATATTTTCTTTTCACTTAGAAATATGTGGTTACTCAGTGATGTTCTCAATGCCACTTAGCTATAAATTCCTTGTTTTCATATAAAATCACCAACTATTAGTTCTTTGCATGTGAAATCCATCACGAAGGATAGTATTAATAAATAGAAACTTACTTTCACTTGTACTTAGAAATATGCGACGGATTACCAATGTCCTCAATGGCACTTATTTGTAAATTCCTCGTTTCCCCATATAATTACCAATTGTTACTCTCTCGCATGTCACTTTAGTTGGGTGAGACATGTTAATAAATAGAAACTTAATATATTAATCCATTCATTTAAATTATAGGAAATTTGAGATTAAACATGCCCATGAAAATTTCACGTAATTTCCAAGTCATAATATGTGAACCATTCAAAATACTTTAAATTAAAAAAGAGGTACATTTAAATTTTTTGGAGGAAAAAGAAGAAAAACTACCTTTTTAAATTGTATTTTTGGCTTATCTCCTTATATCTTTACTCAAATTTCAAGTGTATACACTTGTTGGATGCAGAATTAAATTCCGCATCCAACGAGTATCCATCATGCATACTTTTGAGAAGACCCACATTTATAAAAATTGAAGATACATTAAAAAACATGTTGAACATGCTTTTTTAATATATCTATATATATATAATTTTTATTAATGTAGGTCTTCTCAAAACTATGCATGATGGCTACTCGTTGGATGAGGAATTTAATCCTGCATCCAATGAGTGTCTACACTTGAAATTTGAGTAAACCAATAAGGAGATAAGCCAAAAATACAATTAAAAATAAGTAGTTTTCTTCTTTTCTCTCCAAAATTCATAACTCTTGTTTTATTATTTTAACTATTAATTTGTTTTATTTTCTTAGGAGCACACTTTTAGGTTGAAATTTCCTCTAATGTGGGATATGGTGGAAATAAACCTTGAATTTTTAAAACCATCTAGTCGATTTAATGCAAATATTGATTCTCTTTTAATACCCTTGATATTAGTACCATTGAATGACATGGAAAGTTAATGAGGGGAGACAAATATTGTTCGTCGAAATCTTGTGATCATTACAAGTGGCATATAGGAAATCAATAATGCAGATTGGGATAACATGTGAGAAGTGACAAATGCGAAAGAAGTTGTTGTGAAAAAAAAGAGGTTTGCAAAGTTAGGGATGTGTATGAAATAAAGAATGTGGGAAAGAGGGTTTATATGTGGGAGAATGGGTTTGGGAGGAAATACATGTCTGGAGAAAGGAGAAACAAATTTCTTCCATACACATGAAATTTGGCTAAGTATAAAAAAAATTAAGTGAGAAATTTTGAGGGTCAACACACTCAAGGTGGGGCCAAAAGGAAATATTTAATTTATAATCATGTTGGGAAAGTGACTGAGGTATTTAAACTTGGGTGTAAATGATAAACAATAAAGTTGTTGTGAAAAAATTAAGAAGATGCAATAAATGATTATTTATCTTCTTTACTACTGCAGTGTGATCCCAACCTGAAGTGATATGGCCCTTACACTCTGCCACTTTTTGACAACGTAAATACTGCTGCAAATCATTAGTGGGATTTTATTGTGAATTTTCTTAAATGGATAGAATATATATATTTTTAAACTATATTTTGATCTCCACTCTTAGGCCTAAAGTGAAGTGCTCTTTCTGAAAGTGTAAACCCAACTGAATTCAAGTTTTTTTAAATAATTTTTGGTTTTAATTAAATTTCGGTTTGAAACTTGCAAGAAATGGGTAACACTTTTAAATATCATCTAAATTTTATTATTGTTAAAATTTATGCATGATGATATATTATTTTTCAAAATTTTCCCAATCTTCAAATGACCAAAATTGAAAAACATTCAATGTTGAATTCTTCGTCAAAAAAATAATTCAAAGTTGAATTCTCAATTCCACTTAGCTATAAATTCCTCATTTACCTATATAATTACCATTTGTTACTTCTCATGTGTGACTTTTGTTGGGTGAGACATGCTAATAAATAGAAACTTAATCGATTAAGGTCTCCGTTTAGAGGAGATGGTGGAAATAAACCTTGAAGTTTTAAAACCATCTCATCCATTTAATTTAGATACTAATTCATTTTTAAAACCCTTGATATCAGTACCATTGAATGACATGGATATTTAATAAGGAGGTATAAATATTGTGCCTCCAAATCCTGTGATCATGACAAATGGCATGCAGACAATCAATAGTGCAATGTGGGAGCATGTGAGAAGTGACAAGTGTAGAAGAAGTAGCTATCTGGAACAAGAGGTGTGTCAAGTCAGGTATGTGTGTGAAATAAAGGATGTGAAAATGAGGGGATACATGCAAGAGATGATTTTCATTATAGATATTTGTCTATGCAATACCATGATTCATTGATTATAAATGCAACAGGGATTAAGAAAATATAGTGTAAGAAAAAAAAAATTGACAAAAAAATATGTAATATTGAACCCTTTGTTTCGTATTAGAGTTGTCTTTGTAATTTTTTTTTTATTACTAATTTCATTATGAATATATGGTGTGGCTAATATTCTTTCTCAATTGAGTTGAGCACTCTAAACATCGCAGCCATGAAATAGGTGTTAACACTGGAAAATCGTACAACAGAAGATGGCATCAATTAATGTCAAGCCTAAGGATTTACAGGGCTGGAACACATTATGGAATCAAGCAAGTATCTAAAATCTCTAAGGTTTTGAGAAAATCATATTTGAACTAGTCTTAAATGCTAAAATGCAGGCTTAATCCTTTGAGAAGAGTGCCTTCTATGCACCTTTTTTCTCGATAAGCGCTCATTCTTGGAAATGGAAAAATTTTGCTTTCCAGGACCACACAAAGCAAAGGACAGTTACTGATTATATGAAGCCACCTAAGAACATCCACCAATGCCTCCCTAGACACTATGTGATAACACAAAGGAATATTTGGAGCACAGAATGGAATCATACCTCTCCCTTGGGTCACCATCCATCATGTGCCAAGGGAGGGAAGGAGGACTTCAAACTCCCCTATATAAAGCCACCAAGAGATGAAGAAAGGGTGATCACATTGTTATGCTTGCCAAAGTTACCCAAGCAACACCAGCAATGTGTGACCCAGAGCTGGAGCTAAAGGGGACTCGATCGTTGGCCACCCACCAATCCTAGTCCACCACGACAGAGAGAGAGGGAGATTGCATCAGAGTCAGAGCTTGGAAGGTAACATCCTTGCATCGGGACCTAGAGCCATTGCCTAGGGGCCCTTTGGCAAGTGGGTAAAATTTATTCTCCATTTCAAACGTTTAATAAGAAGAGGCCTTTGAGCCGTCATTTGCATTATTATCGTTTTCTTCTCTTTATATCTTCTGTATAATTGTGTTTTAGTTTTAGTTTAACCTGAGCATACTTTTGCATACTTTTTCCACTGAATTGTGTGCTTTTGAGCTCCACCACTTTCTCCCTTTTTCTAATAGTTTAAAGACTATACCACACTCTTTAAACTGGTGCGATTTCGTACACCTGTGTGACAAATCCACCACAACAGGATTGGCGACTCCACTGATGTGTTCCAAGTTTATGTGGTTGTGCCATATTTTGCAGGAGACCCTTTTTCTATGCTTGAGTGGAGTTGACAGTCCTTTGATCCATCTTACAGTCCCTTGATTCACTGGAGTGAAAGACTGAAGAAGGAAACACCTGATTTTTTTTCCTTGCAAAATTTTGCGTGCATTTTTTCCTCACAGACGTGCACGATGTGTGTTCAGCTCTAACCTGTGTGCAGGAAGGCGCACCTATCAAGGCTTTTTGAGCGCAAATGGTAGAATGAGATTTTTCTCCCTATATTATGCATTTTTCTGCTTGTAGTGTGATGGGTAGCCCCTAATGTATCTGTCAGCACTTGTGTTGATACCCCACAACTTCTGAGAACTCACTTTTTACTGATTTATGTAGGCATAGAGTTTGTTTCTCTTTAAGTTGATTTTTTTCAAAAATATTCACATAGTTTAAGTAGGGGGAAAATTAACCATTACATTCCGAACAATTTATGTTTTGCGGAAAATTTGGTATTCACACTTAGATCAACTAGTCCAAGTAAGTGGCCCAAGACCACACTTGCATAAGCCAGTGTAGAAATTGTTTAGCTTAATTCAATTTTTGCATTTAGGAAATTGCGGGACTAGGATTGTATCGCCGATTAGAGCAAGTAATCTTTGCTACCTTTGCACCCTCTGGTGATCCTAGGCAAGCATATGAACGCTCTATTTTTTGATTTTCCATCTCCATTTGGTTAGTCACATAGATTAACTAGGAATATTTGAAAGTGGCCCATTATCCACACACGTTTTCCTTTTTGAGCCAGGAACAAGATAATGTAGTTTAACTAGGGGAATTTTGTAAAGGATCACCGATATCCATATGTTCAAACCATGAGATTTTTCACCTTATTCTCACAAACACTCACCCACTAAGCAAAGAAAGCCACCTAAAAATAACTTAAACAAACTCACTAAATTTTCCCCACAGGGGCCACAGGAGAATTTATAGATTAAGTTAGGATTAAGGGGGTAGGCATCCAATAAGTCGCCTTGATCACACTTCATATTGAAACATAAAAGTTGTGTATTTAGGGAGCTTCAAAATCCACCTATCATCCCACAGAAAAGAAAACCTGAGTGCAGTAGAGACCCAATTCAGAGGGGGTTAGGCTTAGGCGCAGTGCGTGCGGTACCAGTTAGGGCTACCTGACCTAACTGATACTCGGTACTATTAGCTGACTACCAAGAAGCCCAAGACTCGAATGCTCATGTGGGATGGTGGTTCTTAGTGGCCAAAAACTAGGGAATCCTTTACCCTATAGGTGACGGTGCAGGCAAGAGCTAGACCCTCTACCCTTACCTTGGTGAATTCTCGTTGGCTGACTAGGGGCGTTGCCAGATCTTACAAGATGTTGTGCCAGAACTCGCAAGAAATATTCTCAAGGCCCAGTTATTGTTGAGTGTGTGAGGATGCATAGGTCTTCTAGGATTTTGAGTATCATGCGCAAAACAAACAAAAACCATCTTTTTGCTTGATTGATCACATAGATTAAGTTAAAGGGAAAATCATTTTATTTTCACTTTGTTTTATGTATGTGGCCATAATTTTTCTTTGACCTAGACTCTATCCCCTCAAAGTTTTCCAAAACCTAACTTGGTCGACACCCAAATAGTCCCAACGGAACCTCGTCGATCCAAGCATCTTTTGACCTCCCACCATTACAGGGAGGGGTTCCACGTCTTTCACCATTTAGGCATCAAAGAGGAAATGCTACCACCGTCATTGGTTCATCCTTCATTGGAGCAACCATAGTTGGGAACCCTAGCTGGTTTCCCAACTCCACACCACACACCACTCCCCCCTCGACCCCTAGGGGGCAGAGGAACGTGTCCCATTCGGGAAGCTAGCTGAACACACATCAGGGTACGTCACAGACTAACCCTCGTTCTAACCAGAACTTCGTGTCTTCACACGTTGCGCATAAAACTCCCAATCACCCTTATTAGCTATGTTGAATCTACTCGATTTAACTAAGCTCACAAATGACCCCATTTCACACGATCCTTCATGGCCTCCCATGCCCACGAAGCTCCCTTCAGATATACCAAAGTTCGAAGGCAAGAAAGCGGGAGACCCAGGTAATCATGTAATGACGTTTCACCTGTGGTGCTCATCGAATAGTATCATCGATGACACTATTTGATTGAGGCTATTTCAACATACTCTTATAGGAGTAGCCACGAAGTGGTACGTGGAGCAACCTCCTGCTTCACATGGAACCTTTAGCACCCTCGCTACTGCGTTCCTCACTTATTTTCAGCTACCCATTCACCATGATTCGGGAATGGAGTTAGTAATCATTTTAAAGAAACCTCCGCTATCTACATCTCTGACCATCTTCATGAATGGAGGCGGCGTCACAGTTTATGCAAAGTTAAACTCGACGATCGGGTCCTCTTAGATTTATTCTTGAAAAATGTGACGGCGGAGATTTCAAAGGATGTGGCAGAAAAATAGCCCACATTCGAAGAGGACGCAATCAGTAAAGCCCAGAAGCTTGAACTGATTTATACGCAGTCAAGATACATTTACAATATCATGCCTAATGCCCCGTGCCTGCAAAGTTATCAAGAATTTCCAGGCACGTTGAATTTTGCAGATCGATTAATTGGGTCAATGACCCAAGGTTACCTAGGTATAAATAGTCATAATCCTGGTTACGCACATAATTCTACCCAGAACATGTATCAACCCAGATTTCAATGTCATCACATGCCTTAGCAAGATTTGACTAGTAGGGCGCAAGAGTATCACCAAGGAGGACCCTATCCTCTGGCTGAGGGGACCCAGTACACAGAAAGAAACACTGACGGAAGAGATCCTCCCCAACTTCCAGGTGCAAACAAGGGACAACGTTATGTTTAGTCCCAAGAACACGACACACCTACGTAAACCAATGCACAAGTGAATTTTGTGCAGCGTCCCAGAATCAACCACACCAGTATAACCAGGAGAACTACCCTCCTAATGTGGTTAAGAAAAAATAAAAAACAAGCCAAAATGGAACCCTGGACAAAAGGATAGCAATCAACAGTGCCCCCCGCGATCCTAGGCTGGAGGCAACTCTAGCAGGAATCTAAACCAGGAGCCAAGAAATTCCCAACGGTAAGGCAAAAAGCTACCTCTGCAAACAAACCATTCCTGTTCAATATGTGGTGAGTACGGGCACTATACTCACCATTGTCCTGATCTACCCGAACTAAAAAAGCTTCAGAGTAATCCAGGGCAATGAGGATCTTCCCAGCAACCCGCTGTTATGCAAGAACCTTCCCCCCACCAAGGGACAATCAACACTCAACAATAAAACCAGATGATTCTGGGAAAAAAATCCATGAAATTTACATGACTGGGGAAGAAATGTTTTTCCAAACATGGAATCACAGTTATGACACCCCACTAGACTCAACTATGTCAGGGGCTAGTACAAGTGCACCGATTGCACCTTTGACCATTTCAAATATGCTTGCAGAACCATTGCCAAAGATGGAAAGGGGAACTAATATATGAGAAGGTAGCTACTCCAAAGAGGCCCATAATTATAGCATCGTGGATGATTTAGCTCAAACACCCACTGCTATGTCTCCGTTGGAAGTACTGTAGTCATGCCCAAAGCAACATAAACCCTACTTTCCGTGTTAGATGCTATCGACCCTGCCGATACACACATGATGGATTTTGACTTAGACAAAGCCACCCCTAGGCTTCCTTCCATGGTCGCATTCCAGAGAACAGTATGTAGTATCCCCAAATTGGGACTGCTAGCAAGGCATGTATGAAAAACGTATTTTTCAGAAATGGATGCTTCAGCACTTGAAATCAGCTTTTGGATCCTTTAGATATGATAATATAAGACCCAAATCCAAGAGGAGATCATAAAAAAATCAAACTAGGTGGGTTAAACAGATCTCCCACACCGAGTAAGGCTTGAAAACTGCCCAAATAAGGGACTGCAGCAACACAAAGTAACACTTCCCAGAAAATAATGCAGTTTTAATGAAAAATAGTAGAAGACCAATATGATAGCTCAAAAATATCTTATACAATAGTAAATCAGATTTACAATGTGGCCCAATCAATGTACAAGAGAAATATAGAGACTTTTATGAAGAAAAACCCTCTAAAATAGGTGCTGCAACAATATATTTCACTGCAAAGCCTTGAAAGGGTTATTTTTATGAGTAAATAGTAGTTGTAGGTTACAAATCAGATCTAGGATAGATATATGTACAAAATATTAGATCTATATCAGATTTGTACACTAGATTTTCTCTATTTTACATACCCCTTGGGGTTCTCAGCAAAACATGAAGCATATGGAGTAGATTTGAGATCTCATGGAGCAGATCTGCAGATTCCTGTAGAATTCCTGAAGCTTATACAGGAGTATTCATATCAGATTTGAATATGAAATGGATAAGAACATAAATCCATTGATCACCATAGTGAGAGACAAATTCTCATCACTAGAGATCACTCCTCAATTGTTGCCAAAACTCCCTGCAACTTTCCTCTTGCAGATAATGCATTCCTGGAAGAAAAAATGCGTTGTAGACTTGATGAACAATTTGGCCTGATGCCAAGGTATGGATCTGGAGCTTTGATGATCCAATACACTCTTTCCAGGGGGATAAAAGGATTTTCCATTGAAAAGAGGCACTAGAATGGCTTAGATCTAAACAGATCTAGCCTCCACTTGCTCCAGCTTACAAAGACAACCAAACCCTCAACATGATATGCGTTGTAGTTGGAAGTAGAATCTTGGCCAAATACCTGATAGTAGACAAGAAATGCAAGACTCTTCCAAGAGGCCTCTCAAGGAAAGAAGTGGGATTCCTGATCAAGAACACCCAAGTGCTATACAACACTATTCTCAGCTAAACAGCTAGAGAATGAGAAGTTTCTAAACAGACATATCCTTTGAAGAAAATATGTTCAACAACAACCTTCTGCTGTTCTCCTCTTTCTTTTATAGGATGAAAGCCTTGCAAAACCCTAAACCATCTCAAAGGTTTAGCTCCTTTCACATGTGTAGCCTCCAACTAGATCTATGCTATGCATCTAGGTACATTGCATCTGGAAAACGCTGTGGTTTTGGTCCTGTTGACCTAATCGATTGTCACAATCCCTTTCACAAATAAGGAAGTTTTGTTAAGGAAGCCCAACTTTAGCCTTGTTCACGTGGGAATTGATTTATTTTGTTGTTTAAGGAGTTTAATTTGTCGTCCTTTACAATTTGTTCTTCCAACAAGAAAATGAAAACAAAATTGCATATTCCCATTAGCTTGGGCTAATTGGGAATATTACAGTCCTCACCTCCACAATGTTTCTTATCCTCAAGAAACTGATAGAGTGAGTGCTGCAACTCCTTCCCTCTTCCATTGGTGACATCATCAAGCGATAAGCCTCCTCCATGAGCTGAGTGTTCACCAAACCATCCTTCCATGAATTGTTTCTTCAATTTTTTTATGAGAGGTAAATGACCCATCCCATAAGGAGTTAAGAACTCAAATGAAACAATCATGGCTAAACCAAAAATCTCCCTGAAACATGTAGCATAAGGTACATGGAGAGTCTCCATCCCATGTGGCACATACATGCTTCCATCCTCCCTCCATACAAGCCCACAAATAGTACAAGTATATCATCAATTTATGGAAGCAAAACTATGTACATACAAACAAAAAACTGAGCATGAGGAGGTGGGTCATAATCGCACATATGATACCAATGCAAGGCATCTCTTGCTTGCCTCAAATCATACATGGTAAATGGTTTTCCCACCACTTACTTGCTTCCCAAGTCATCTCACTATTGCTGAAAGTGAGAGATATGTTTGGTGTTTTTTGGAAGCACCCATCATGAAAGTAAATCTCCCTTTGTACATCAAGGGAGTGGCCAAATTTAGAATTTTTAGTGGCCCAAAAATTTCCATGAGATTTACATGATACATTTCTCCTTTTGGGAGTCAAGTCCTTCATACAAATGGTAAAAGAACATGTACAATCAGAAAAATAAACTTGCTTTACATGAACATATCCTTTACCAACAAGGTCTCTCATACACATGGAGTTGTGCATGGATCTTTCTCCCCTTTTCAAAGAAGGAAGAGATGGCTTAAATGACTCTTCAATAGATTCCCATGGCTACCTAAACTCCACATAGCTCATGAATTCTTGAAAATGCTAATATAGTTCCTCTTTCAAGCCTTCCCAATCAAAGCTCCTCATGATGATTTTGTAGATCCTCATGGAATACATGTGGCTGAAACAGAACTCTTTGTGTGCTTCTTGTAGTATCTTATGATTGAGCTTAGAAGCTCTAGACAAAAATATTTTTCCATGATGATAGATGACTTCTCCTTGGACTAAGTAGCCCTCTTCATGCAACTAGTCATAAAGTATCATACATGTGTAAAGATCCTTGGAATAATCCACTAACAGTTGGGATTTCCAATACAGATCTACACTGCTCAACAATGACAGTGATGATGATGCATCAACCAAGGTATCTATCATGTTACTAATCCTTCCCTTGACATATCCTATGCCAAAGGTGTGTCTTGGAAGGCTGTTCCTTCCATTCCTCTCCTCCCACAACACAGGATCAAAAAAGAGAGTGGGTGATGATGATAGGGGAAAAAGATTTCCCTCCTTTTTCTTTCCCAAGTCTCCCAGTGCTGTAGCTTTATCTTCAAGTGCTCCAAATCCTCCTGCATCTAATTTTGGAGTAGCAAGTTGTGAGGTCGTCCCCACAAAGTCTGAATCAGGTGGCCTCCCAGGTGGTTTTCCACTAGATAATGAGATTTCAGGGACCTTTCTCATATGCATGATAGATGAGATCCTCATGTCCCTACTTCCACTGTGCAATTTCAACTCGGTTTTAAGTGTGGAAGTCAAATGAAATTTGGAGACCTCTCTTAGTGGTGTAAGAGTGCCTCTGATTGGAGCATTTTCTCCATTCTCTTCTAATAGTGGATCACCTTCTGCTATGTCAGCTTTGTGATCCCTCCTTTGTTCTGCCTCATTGTCTTTTAGCAAAGACAAATTATTCTCATGTCCTCCATGTGGAAGATCCTTAGGAACTCCTTGCAAAGATGCAAGAGCCCCTCTAGTGGAAGCCATTGCTTCATCTCCATCTCTAAGGAAAATAGATCTCCTCCTACTATCATAGCACTGGAGGATCTTCTCTGCTCGTTTTCTTCCTTCTCCTCATCAATGGAGAATGATTCATCATTAAGAGATCATTTTTCTTGATCTCTTACTAAAAAAGGAACCCTCATGTCTTCTCTTTGAGAAAAGAGACTTTGCTGAAGTGGGGCTTTTGTCTCTGGAAAATTGTGCAACAGATCTTCACCCCCCTCAACAATGTTTAAGACTAGAGTTGGCTCCATGGAATCTTCCAACTTATGCAAATATTTGGATTTCTTGGGCTTGATTTTCTTTTCCCAAGAAGTCTCAGAATGTTTCACATCAAATCTTTTCACTAGTCTCCTAGTGAACTTTGCATAAGAAGAGATATTTATCCCTTTCAAGGAAGAGGAATCAAATAGCCACCAAGCATAAGCCTTCCCTTGAAGATGAAACACTGCTACTATCAAGGCTTCTTCTTCTGACACTTGATGCAGCTAAAAGTATGTGTCAAGCTTCCTTACCCAAGACTTGGTTGAGTCTTGAGGTGATCCATCAAAAGTAGGTAGAGAGAATTTACCCAAAGTATGCTGCATGCACCCTTTTCTTCTACTGTAGCTACTATATCTTTCTTCTTTGATTTGAAAGAACTCTGGAAATCTAAGATGCATTTTGAATCTCTCTGATTGAGATTCATATTCTTGGAGATAGTCACCAAGAGATTCCTCCTTTGGTGTTCCTCCTTTTCCTCCTTTCTTTGACAAGAAAGTAGGCATGCTCCAATGTTGCAGATCAGGTTGTGTGGCTGAATGCTCACACACATGATAAGAATTACTGGGGCTTTCTTGATGTAAGAATCCTCCTGAGGGATCTACATGTCTCTCCTTCTTCATTCCCTGGATTTATTCTTTTATTTCATACATAGCTTGAGAAAGAGTTGTAGAGAACTCTTCTCTTTGCAAACTTCTAGTTAAAGGGTTTGGACCCTTTACTTCTGTGTCTTCAGTGTAACCACACTTCTTCATCATTATTTTATTTCAATGAAAAGACATATTGGATCTTCAATAAGAAAAGCACAGGCTATGCCAAGATAGTTGCTATGATACCACTGTAGTATTCCCAAATTGGGACTACTAGCAAGGTATGCTTGAAAAACGCATTTTTCAGGAATGGATGCTTTAGCACTTGAAATAAGCCCTTGGATCCCTTAGATCTGATAATCTAAGACCCAAATCCAAGAGGACATCAGAAACAAATCAAACTAGGTGGGTTAAACAGATCTCCCACACCCAGTAAGGCTTGAAAACTGCCCAAAGAAGGGACTGCAACAACACAAAGCAACATTGCCCAGAAAATAACACAGTTTTAATGAACAACAGTAGAAGACCAATATGATAGCTCAAAAATAGCTTATAAAACAGTAAATCAGATTTACAATGTGGCCCAATCAATGTACAAGAGAAAGATGGAGACTGTTATGAAGAAAAACCCTCTAAAAGAGGTGCTGCAACAATATATTTCACTGCAAAGCCTTGAGAGCATTATTTTTATGAGTAAACAGTAGCTATAGGTTAAAAATCAGATCTAGGACAGATATTTGTACAAAATATTAGATCTATATCATATCTGTACACTAGATTTTCTCTATTTTACATACCCCTTGGGGTTTTCAACAAAACATGAAGCATATGGAGTAGATCTGACATCTCATGCAACAGATCTGCAGATTCCTGCAGAATTCTTGAAGCTTATACATGATTATTCATATCAGATCTGAATATGAAATGGATAATAACATAAATCCATGGATCACCACTGTGAGAGACAAATTCTCATCACTAGAGATCACTCCTCAATTGTTTCCAAAACTCCCTGCAACTTTCCTCTTGCAGATAACGTAGTCCTGGAAGAAAAACTGCACTGTAAACTTGATGAATAGTTTGGCCTGATGCCAATGTATGGATCTGGAGATCTGATGATCCAATACACTCTTGCCAGGGGGATAGAAGGCTTTACCACTGAAAAGAGGCACTAGAATGGCTTAGTTTTCAACAGATCTAGCCTCCACTTGCTGCAGCTTACAAGGACAACCAAACCCTCAACAGGATCTGCATTTTATTTGGAAGTAGAAGCTTGGAAAAATACCTGATAGTGGACAAGAAATGCAAGACTCTTCCAAGAGGCCTCTCAAGGAAAGAGGTGGGATTCTGGATCAGGAACACCCAAGTGCTAAACAACACTATTCTCAACTAAACAGCTAGAGAATAAGAAGTGTCTAAACAGACAAATCATTTCAAGACAATATGTTCAACAACAACCTTCTGTTGTTCTCCTCTTTATTTTATAGGATGAAAGCCTTGCAAAACCGTAAACCATCTCAAAGGTTTAGCTCCTTTCACATGTGTAGCCTCCAACTAGATCTGCGCTGTGCATCTAGGTACATTGCATCTGGACAACGCTGTGGATTTGGTCCTGTTGACCCAGTCAATTGTCACAATCCCTTTCACATATAAGGGAGTTTTATTAAGGAAGCCCAGATTTAGCCTTGTTCACATGGGCATTGATTTATTTTGCTATTTAAGGAGTTTAATTTGTCCTCCTTTACAATTTTATTCTTGCAACAAGAAAATGAAAACAAAATTTCATATTCCCATTAGCTTGGGCCAATTGGGAATATTACACAATATCAGTCAAGAATATCACTATTCACCGATGTGTCATAGATGAGGGTGCATCGACATGCATCATGTCAAAAAATGTTTGGTAGAAGTTGGGTTCTCCCGAACTAAAAGCCTCGGTCATAACGCTTCGAGCCTATGACGGTCGTCCCTCGACCCCCGTCGGCCTCTACCAAAATGTCCCGATCTTTTTGCCGAAAAGGCAGTCCACATAGACATTGAACTCTTGGACGATCACTTGGATTACAATATACTCCTTGGGCGGAGTTATATGTTTGCCATGTCTGCCATAGCCTCCTCCATCTTCTGCATTATGATGTTCCCCCATGAGGATCACATCATTATTGTCGACCAACTGACGCCCAGCGAGAAGCGTACCCTAACCAACATGGATGTAATTCTACCCTATGTAGATACAGCTGTAGATGGTCTTTCACAATACCAAGAATATGGACCTGGCCGATTCAAACCGTCGTCCATCCTAGGTTCATTCCTAGGATATCCTCCCATTATCCCTGTGGCATCACTAGATGCCATAGGGGCCCCGGTGTGCATGATGTATACATCAAGCACCGAGGTTAGTCAGGAAACAGACTCAATTAGTAACGAAACTGAGGCATCGGCCACGATAGCCTCTCTAGCCTATGTCGCCTCCCAAACCCCTTTCCTCTACCCTCCAGCTGGCTTCGTCTCCCAGCAAGTTTTGGCAACACAAGTGTTACCCAGCATATCATTGGCGTTCCCAGTTTGGTACTTCGTTCCCCCTTCCGGAATAGGAGACACCAACGTTACTACCACAGCGTTAAAGCCTCTCAGTCCTGAGGAGCCCCAACCAACCCAAGAAACGGTCAAGACCGCCCCTGCAAAGGAAGTTCCCATTGCGAAACTAGTTATCACGGCCAAGAAAAATGAAAACAGAGGAAAAAATATGGTGACCCCTGCCATTCAAAGGGAATCACCAGTCTGTGCCATATGCAATGTTATAGGCCACCCTACCCACATATGTCCAGATATGGAAGAGTTAAAACCACTCCTTGGCTCTGAAGCAGACATCTCGAACCTACCTCAAGAGGTAAAGGAAAAATTATGCGTACCAATCATGCATGCTCTCTCTGTGGCACCTATGGGAACTATACCCACCATTTTCCAGAGATACCACGATATAGGGACGCCTTACATGTGGTCGAGCGATCCTATTAGGAGGATCCCTCCATCCAGTTTGTCAACGATGAACCTTGTATCATCCTATACCTACAGGAAGAGTGACAATCACCGGAAAGGCTCCCCGCCATACCACCCCCAGTCGAAAGGTGCGTACTCTATGATGAACTTGATCATTTCATCATTGAATATCCAACTTTGGAAATGTTCCAATGATGGTACCCAGTCCATATAATATATCGCGGTGAAATGGATGTCCCATACTCATGTCAAATATGTGGGGACAACCACCTAGTACGTCATTGTCACTATATATTGTGATTTCGCACAGCTTTAGCCTGTATTGGATCAAAAATAGTCTGCCTCTCCCAAGAAGATGGCACAGATTCAGAATCCATGAACATTACGAAAGCTTAAGAGGATGTGACAAAGAGATCCATCCTGTCGTGGCCATGAAGAGGATGACCAATTATTTAGATTCATCCCCCGCCAAGCGCTGACGATATGACCCACCATATACGATTCATGTCATCATGTATTGGAACCATGACTCGAGCTGTCTGCTCATCTACCATAGGTGTCGAGTCAGCTGCAGCTATAAGAGTAGCTATTATTACGACAGTGCTATCCCAATATATCTGCACTCTATCGATCGCGTCTGGTTCCACCACATCCACGATGGAATATTTTTTGTGTCTCTCAACTACCTCCACCAGGATTACCCCCATTCAGTATAAACCTACACAGGAGAAACCCTCCTTCGGGGCTTTGTTTCATTCGGATGAGGATATCCTGGAGGCCATGACGGAGCCATATTACCCATGGGATGCAATGCATCACTGTTTTCTTTTTCTCCCCAAGAAAAAGTTCAGTCCTAACAAGACAACTAAACCAGATATTTATGCGATCGATTCATAAGACTTCCTACCATCAAGAAAGGTCAACTAGTTCAAAAACCCCATCTCAGTGCACGATGCATTCGAGGAAGGGAATATGTCAAATATTTCACCTACCATTAAGGTGAACATATCCAAAAACCTGACAATGGTTGAAGAAATCTCATTGGGGGAAGCATGTTCTCCAAAATAAATAGTCTCTTACACCAAACTGTTACAAGAGTATAGAGATATCTTTGCATGGGACTACTCAGAAATGCCCAAACTTAGTCCTACTATAGTAGAGCACCATATTGACACTTGGCCTGACGTACCTCCAGTACGCCAGAAACAAAGTCAACTGCACCCATCCAAGGCAGAAAAAATAAATCAAGAAATAGAAAAGCTTCACAAAGCCAGGTATATCTACCCCATTGCCTATACGTCGTGGGTTTCCAACCCTGGTCCCGTCATGAAAAAAAAGGGCACAATTCACGTCTGCACCGATTTTCAGGATTTGAATAAAGCTTGTCCTAAAGACAATTACCCCACACAATTCATTGACCAAGTCATCGATGCATGTGCTGGACACGAGGCCCTATCCTTTATGGATGGATTCTCTAGATACATTCAAATCCAAATCCGCGACACGAATTGGTACAAAATCGCATTCACCACCCCCTAGGGCACGTTCACATTAAAGGTGATTCAATTTGGCTTAAAAAATGCTGGAGCCACCTTTCAAAGGGCCATGAATTATATATTTCATGACCTGTCACACCTTATCCTTGCCTACTTATATGACTTGACAGTCCGCTCTAAGAAAAGCTCAGACCACCTTGAGGATCTGTGATTGGTATTCCAAATATGTTGTCAATACAACTTACACTTGAACCCCCTCAAGTGTGTCTTCTGTGTCAGTGTAGGAAGACTCTTAGGTTTTATTGTGTCCTAGCAAGACATTCGCATGGACCCCCTCAAGGTCCAAGCCATCAAAGAGGTACCTCCACCTCGAACCCTCAGACCACTCCAAAGTCTACAAGGAAAGGCCAATTTTCTGAGATACTTCGTCCCAGAATATGCCACCTGCACTCAAGGGTTCTTGTGCCTCCTTCACCAAGACATCCCTTTAAATGGGATGACCATGCCCAAAAAAAATTTGATGCGCTGAAGGAAATATTATCCTCAACATCACTCATTATTCCCCCACACTATGACAAGGATTATATCCTATATCTATCAGCTTCCAAATCCACATTGGCCGGAGTATTGGTTCATGAAGGAGTAGATATAAAGGAGCACGTAATATATTATGTTAGCAAAACCTTTTCGGGACCAGCATTGAGATATGAACCCTAAGAAAAGACTTCCCTAGCATTAATCTAAACAGTCCAAAAGCTTCGCCACTACATCATCTTAAAAACCACTACGGTTGTTGCAGATATTAACCCCATTAAATACCTGCTCACGTGCCGCTTAATGAACCATAAGTATGCCTTCTAGATAGTCATTATCCAAGAATACGACTTACATTTTCTCTCCCCCAAGAGAAAAAATGCACTTTCCTTAGAAAAATTCATTACAGACCTCCCAGGACATTCCAAGGGATCACAAATAGACGATTCACTGCCAGACGAACACCTCTTCTTTGTAGCAACCAACGACCCTTGGTACGGAGAAATCCTTCTATTCTTGTGAACCCAAAAGTTTAGACCTCATCTCACACAAGATGATCATCAGTGCATACGCCAGCAATCCCCCAGATATCTCCTTCTGGGAGATGTCTTATACCGGCGAGGCATCGACACCATTTTACGTCGATGTCTGTTGGTATTATTTTATGGCTATATTTTTCTCCTAAAATCCCATCATTTATCCACCATTTTCTTCCTTAAATCCCTTATAGTTTATTGAAATTGATTAATATAGCATTATAATTGTTATTTTTACATTAAAATTAATTTATGGAATTTTTGTGTTAAAAATTGAAATTTTTCAAGAAAATTACAGGATATGATAACTTCCTGTAAATGGTTTATGTTATGACACGTGGCATAGCAGGTAGATAAAAATGAAGGACAAGGACGTGATCTGTAATGTACACAGATGATGAAAAATATATCCAGCATCAGATTTGAAGTTCCTAAATAGTCGGTCAACACTGGTCAAACCCAACCAATATAGCAGAAAAAATTTGAGTCATAATGAATGAGCTTGATATTTTTCCTATGATTAGGAATTCCAAACTAATTCAATTTGTTTTGGAGATCAGTTAGGATTAGAAGGAATGAAAATAGCCTCTTTTGATTGTAATTTTTGATAAATAAGTGAATGGAAGCATGTAATAGGCTAGTGATGCTAGTGATATTACTGGATGTAAGAGAAAACTTGAGACTGTGTACATGCTTCAGAACTATGTTTTAATGTAAATCATTCCCAGATTTTAATCAGAGGAAAAATTTCATCATTTATGGTGTTTTGAGTTAGCATTTTCATTATTTGAAGTTTCCCAAGTGTGCCTTCAAAGCATGGAAGGGCCCCCATGTGAAGTCGGTACACTTTTCTTTACATTTTCATTAGATTTAATATTCAGATCTGATTTATTATTTTGTTTAAATTTCATGCTTTAAGTTCATTGATTTTGATTAAGAGTGCTTGTGATTTCATTCATCATTTTTTTATTTCATGATTCATAGTTATAATTGCATAATTCAATTACTAAATTAATGAACAATCCTTGTAAGAGGGTTTAGTTGAGTATTGAATTCAAAATAATTTCTGTGAACTCTGTTTTAATGAATTCAATTTTTAATAGGCTATAGTGTGTTACTTTGAAAGAGTTTTCATGAACTATAACCTTGTAAAAGGATTGAAAACTCAGACAATTAGTAGCACTCTGTTTTTAGAACAACAGATTATATTTAATTTCATGAGTGTTTAAAGTGTGTGAGGAACCACATATCAATCTCTTGTAAAAAGAGTGCTGGAGCCTACCACAATAAACATTCACTTAGGAAAACAGATCCTTTTAGGTCTATAAATATTAGACACGTGCCTCTAAGATTACCTACCTTGGTTGACAATAAATTGAGCATAATCTAGAACAGTAGATTGGTCTATACATTTTGGCGCTGTTGCCGGGGAGGTGCAACTAGAGGATTTAAAAAAAAAAAAAAAAACAAAAAAAAAAACAAATGAAAATACAGATTTAGTTTTAACTCTGCATTTTAGAAGTCATGGTTACTTATGTCTAGACCTAGAGATGATAAAGGTAGATTCATAAAAACCCCCCATCCAAAAACTAATCCACCACCAGGAGCAGACCCTTTAGAGAGGATTGAACACAAAACTCCAGCCGGGAAAGTCACTACACAAGAATTAGAGGACAAACAAAAATCAGGGCAAAGACTCACACTCATTGAAAGATAAATTTTATTGGCATACGAAGCAAAGAAGAAACATCTCCCTGAATCCTCTATAACAAGAGAAAGAAACAAAACAACCCAACAACCTCTCCTTGAACCTACTGATTTTGAAAAATATCAAGAAGGAGAAAAATCACCAGAACAACCTTTCTTTGAAACAAGTGACACTGAACAAGACATTAAATCAACAGAAGAACCTATCAAAATGACTGAGGAAGGAGGAGGATTAGCAAGAGGACCCACTCCTGAAAAATTTAGAGAATATGAGAGACAACAAGAGGAAAGAAGAAGACAAAGAGAAGCTGAACATAAAAAAAGGCAAGATCAAGATCGAAATCCACCAAGAGAAGAGGAAGAGTCAACCTTTAAATTTCCTATTCAATAACCAGGAGAAAACAATGATGAGGAAATAAAAATGAAAAACATACCTCCATCTGTGCTACCAAAATTTTATGGCATGGCTTCAGAAGACCCAGATTCATTCTTGTTTGAATTTGACATAGTATGCCGAACATATGGTTACAAAGATGATGCCCATAGGCTTAGACTCTTTCCGGAAACACTAAAAGCATCAGCACTTAGGTGGTTCATGGGACTTCGTGAACATGTAATAACTGATTGGGATGGCATGAGAAAAATATTATTAAAGAAATACCAACCTTATTGTAGATCAAGAGATTATAAAGATGATATCTTTAGAATGAATCAACAATAGGACGAGAGCTTAGAGGAATATTTGGAACGATTTTTTTACAATCTAAAAAAATAAAAACACAGAACAATGTCTCTTGATCTAATCCGAACAATATTTTTGAAGGGCATCCAAGAAGAATACTTAGATGATCTTAATTTTATGGGAAAAGGTGATATTTCTACCTTACCTTTTGATGAGATTTCTGATTTATGTGAAAATTATTCTAGGAGAAAAGCTAGGAACGGAAAACGAACCATATCATCCAAAGCCACTAAATCTACTTCAGATAGTGTCACAAGGGCTGAAATAGGAAACTTATTACAAGAATTCAAAACAGACCTATAAAGTACCTTAGGGAACCAAATTGACACTTTAAAAGCAAAGAAAATACAAGAAGAAAAGATCAATTAATGGCTGTCTTTTGTCCAAAGTGCCGGAAGAAACATGCTTTGAAAGACTGCCCTTTAGAAAATTTTCAAAATGTTCAAGTTTGTGCATTTTGCACTGAAAATCATGATATCTTTCATTGCTCTAAAATCAAGATTTTTCAGAATTGTAATTTGGAAGCCAACGCAGATATGGAGAATTTGTATTTCATGGGTGCTAAGAGACCATGGCAACCACGACCTCCACCTCCAGGTATGTTTCCAAATTAAAATTTGCAATTTCCTGCACAAGATCAGATGTATGTTCAAAATTCTTGGAATGTTCCCATGCCGTGGCAACACCAAACTTACCCACAGCAACAATGGAGACCATTTCAGCAATACCCTCAACCATACCAACCATATCCTCAACCATACCAACAATATCCTCAGCCATATCAGCAGTATCCTCAAACATATCAGCAATATCTTTAGCAGCAAGTTGTCCATCAACCTCAAAACACTCAACAAACATTGCCTGCTCCTCCACCAATAAATCCACCTCAATTACAACTTCCATCTAACCAGCCTCCTAGACCTACTCAGATACCTGCTCAACCTGTACCTAATCCAAATAATAGAGCAGATAGACAAGCTTACAATGTATATGAGGGAACATCTTACCCCACTCTACCTTTAAAAAATATCGATCTTAGGTTTAGTAGGATACTTCAAAAAGAAAGTCCAGTAGCTGACAAACAAAAAGAAAACAAAGAGAATGAAGATGAAACTCCAATTCAAAAGAAACAAAATGATGACATCCAAAATAAACAAATGCAACCAATGCATCCACGACCTTTTCTTGATAGATTGATCCAAGGAAAACTCCCCATGTCTTTACCCCAGTTTGATGTTTTAGATGAGCTAAAGAATGTCTATATAAAAATTCCACTAATTCAAGACATAAAATACATTCCGATATATACTAAAGCAATCAAAGAACTATGCCTCAAGAAGCCTACAAAGAAAATACTTGACCCACAAACTATTCATGTTATTGGACATCTAGCTGGCCTTATGACAAATACCATTTCAATGGAAAAGTATGTTGATCCTGGTATTCCCAGAGTCACTACAATCATTAACAACATACCTACTCCAAACACTTTGATTGAACTTGGGGCTGCAATAAATGTGATGACCTTTGAAACAATGAAAACACTGCAATTCACAAACTTGCATTACACACCAATTGTCCTAGGACTAGCTGATAGGTCTAAAGTCATTCCTGAAGGGATTTTGGAGGACATAATTGTTTCACTGGACTCTTGGGAGTATCCAGTTGACTTTTTATTCCTTCATCCAAAATCTAATTTAGGAGGACACCCTATCATCCTTGGTAGACCATGGTTAGCAATTGTTGATGAATTCATAGGGTGTAGACCAGGTAATATGATTACTTCATGAGGAACTGAAAGAAAAAAAACTCACTCTATACCCATCAACACAATCACCAGTAGTAGAAAACAACTTATGGCTTGATGACAAGTACAATGATAAAGAAGAAGTTCAATTTGTTTTCAGCATCAATCAAATCTATGATTTTCAAGAACATAATAATGATGATTTGGTAGAATTGTTCCTTTCTCAACCTGATATTTTTGAAGAATTAAGAAATGAACAATACAATGCTGCAGATCAACTTTTAGCACAAAGTTTTCAAGAAACATGTACCATTCATTCTTTTCAAACATTATTTGAAAACATTTTTCCCATTCAATCTATCACAAACACACAGAGTAAGATCATAGAGATTAGTCCAGGGAAAACATTGAATATTAGCACACACCTAGACTTATCTCAGGAAGAAAAATGGATTCAATTATTGCGAAAATATCAAAAGGAATTTTCTTGGGACTACACCGATATTCAGGGAATCCACCCACAAACATGCACTCACCATATTTACACAGATAGAAATGTAAGACCAGTGAGAAAACCACAGAGAAGAATGAATCCCATCCTTCAGGATATTGTTAGAGATGAATTACAAAAACTACTGAAATTCAATGTTATTTATCCCATCTCTGACAGTCAGTGGGTATCTCCATTGGTAGTAGTGCCCAAGAAAAAAGGTAAGTGGAGGATTTGTGTTTACTACAGACAATTGAACAAAGAAACCCTCAAAGATTATTTTACACTACCATTTATTGACCAAGTTTTGGATACATTAGTTGGGAAATCATCATTTTATTTTCTTGATGGTTTCAGTGGCTATAACCAGATCAGGATAGCCTTAGAGGACCAGGACAAAACCACTTTTACTTTTCCCTGGGGCACTTATGCCTACAATGTTTTACCATTTGGACTCTGTAATGCTCCAGCTACATTTGAGAGAGCTGTATTAGCTATTTTTGTTGATTTAGTTCATGAGTGTGTTGAAGTTTATATAGATGATTTTTCAGTGTATGGTAATTCATTTGAGCATTCATTAGAAAATCTTGAGAAATTTTTGGAGAGATGTATTGAAGCCAATTTATCCTTGAGTAATGAAAAGTGCTTTATGATGCTAAATGAAGGGATATTATTAGGTCATTATATTTCTTCAGAAGGCATTAAAGTAGATCCATCAAAAATCAGGGAAGGACTTTGAACCTTCAATGCTTTGACACCAGCTAGAAGCATCCAAGTAGCAAGCTCCGATTTCACACATCAGCTAGCAGGAAATAACATCCACTACACTAGTTGAACCACGATATTTTTCCCTTAGATCTCACTATCAGCAGAAAACATTGAGGGTAGGGAAAGCAGGAAAATAGGGTACCTAACAAGGGTAAATCCTATGCCAGATTTCTGATGCCTACCAGAAGAAATGAACAGCATGAAAGTGTAATAAACAATGTGATAAGAAAAACATCACCAGTAGTAATAGACCAGGATCCTATGAAATTTTCTTGATTAATTGATGCAAAACCAGTCACATACATTAAGCTTCAATGGCTGATCACAGTCCAAACTTTCTCCTCCCAGCCTACTACATTACAAACTACTTTGCTACTCCCTCCCAAGACTGTTCTAACAGTCAAAATGAATCCCTATAACAGGAACGGCAACAACTGAACAACAACCTTTTAAAATTTGTTCTTTGGGATTCTTATAGGCGAAGAGAAACAACAAGAGTAGATGACATTCATTAAATGGAGCTCATTAAGTCTGAGTGGGGAAAGAGTTCGTGCCCACTCTTCTTAATGGCACCTGCATCGCTGTAAGTACTTTTTGGTATGGTCTGGGAGATGCTGTCAAGCCAAAATCGACCTCGGATGTTTCGTGAAGTCCTTCTGGCTGTAAGGCCCTCTGTTCTGTCTTCTGAAGCAAGTAAGGTGACTGAAAGGTCTTCAGGTCTCCATGCTCCCATAACTGTGGTCCTGACAGTCTTTAAGAAGTTTCTATTAGAGTAATTAACTGTTTCTGGGCTCGAGGAGGCATGGAGACTACTGTAGGAAGGTGTACCTCTAGAGAAATTGCGCTCTGCTGTTATGTAGCATTGTTATGACTTGTTGGTGTGCTCTTTAGTCTTCAAGCTGAGCCTTAATCCTTTGAACATGGGATTAGCACATTAAATCTTCAATTACGGGTTTAAATCCCTCAAATCTGTCTCTGCTGCTTCACGAGGCTACTCTAATGGCCTCTCTGTGATCCCTGCATAATAAATTAAATCAATTATAAAATCCGGGGACGGTGGCGGAAGATTTGCTGTGGAGGCCGAAGGAATGGTGGCATAACAAAGGAAAACGCTGTGGATGTGATGGAAACAGCAGAGAAATGCTGTGAACTTTAATATAAAAACATTAAAGTTTTAAAGGTGGGTGCAATGATATAATATTTATGCAGAACAAAGGCTTGGACTTTGAACGAAAAACAAAGGGAAAGCACGTAAAACAGATGAAACCAGGCTTGATGTGGGACCCTGCATGGGTGGAGGGCAATTAGTTTAGGACCGTTGGATCAAAAGAAATGAAAGGTTGCGATCGGATCGGCGGATCACAATCGGGGAGCGCAAAGGAGGGGACGCGACGATATTATGCGCTGCGATGATGTGATTGAGCGACTGTTGTCCGATCTGGAGACAAATCGACGGCTCTTAAGTAATCAGAGGGATGAGAGGGGAGAGCCGATGAGCACGATGCGATTGGATTTGGACCGTTGGATCTTGGACTAACAGACGGTCAAGATTAGATCGGGGAAATCGCAATCGCAAAGGGCAGAGGGTGGCAGCGATTGGAAAATGCGATTACGATTGGAGAGGAAGAGCGAGGGCCGTCGGATCAACAGGGGAAACGACGATGGAGATCATCATCGGTGGATCGCAATCAGGGGGAACAAAGGGGTGGCACAGCGAAAGTTGCGATTGTGATCGGAAGCGGGAGTGCGATTAGCGCTGGGCCGTCCGATCTAAGTGATAGATCAATGATGGAGATCACGGCGGAGGCCTTATAGACCAAAACTCAATCGCATCGAAGTTTTTCGTTTAACAAAGAGTTGCGCTCGCCCGAAAGTTGCGATTGCGATAAGCGCTTAAGACCTTAGCGACTGGTTCCGGCGACTGGGCATGTGGGGAAGTTGCTAAGGGGCTAGGCCGAAAGGGGCTAGGCCTTAATATAACGTGAAAAGTGGGTTTTTTCCCCTTTTAATTCATTTTGAGGTTGGGAAAGGGTAACGGTAGGGGGGAAAAGGGGAAATCGGCCAAACAAGGGGTATGTGTAGGACTTAAGGGGACTTTAGGATGATTTAAGGGGGTTAATGGGGGAAAAAAGAGAGGGGTTAAAGGGAAGAAAACAGAGGTTAAATGGGAATGGGATAAGAGGAAAATAGGGCCTTTTGGGCATTTCTTCACAAACAGAGAGGCTTTAAAACTAGAAACAGCAGTGGGGTTTTATCAAAGGACAAGGGCATAAGGAGGCTTCAAGGATGATGTGTTTTCAGAGGGAAATTCATTCCTTGAAGGCTCAAAAACATTTTATCCCCCTGTTTGCTTGTCAAAAAATTTATAGGGGGCTAACAGTGGCTCCACATGGGGATGGCTTCATCTTGAAGGAGTCAAGAATTCAGAGGATAATCTTTGGTGTAGGCCAGATGTCTGGTACTTGACCCCTCCATTTTCTTTCTTGGATCAACTGCCACAAATCATGAAGACATTATATCAGCAGTAAAATTCTCCCAAACAAATACCTACCCATACTATAGTCCTACATTTTTTCTTCTGGGTGCATTTGGACTTGCAGACCCTTTACATCATCAATTTTTACAAACAGGAAAATAGACCTATTCTACTTCTACCCTTATTACTGCATGAGACCAGATTAAACTGTTGGCCTCATAATTTCTCTACCTAAAATATATCTGCTAGGATTAAACTGTCTAGCAGATTTCTTCTCTACATTCTAAGACAGAAATTGAAAACAATCAAGCCCGGATTAGACTTTCTGGCTTGCTGTGGATCATGGCGCAAAAAAAAAAATTCTCATGGACTGAAAACTTTTGCAGAAATTTAAAACTACTGACTACATGCTCACAGGCTGAGCTTTATTAAGCTTTTCCTACCTACCCTACTCTAACTAGAATATTTACAAGTCTAGCTTACAAACATTCTCTTCCAATGTAACCAATCCATCAAGTGATCCCATGGCTGGTCTTTTCTGCTCAGCTCCTTGAGCAGGCTGGATAGACAGGGAAGCTCCCACTCTTTTTGTTCAATAACAACAGCCTTTAAAAAATTTCTCGCTGTCTGCAACATGCTGCTCAAAAATACCTTTGATCCTTCTTCAAATGTTTGCAGGAAACGTTCATAAGGATCACGAAAAGATACTTGGCTATGAATATCTGACAGGCTAGCTTCAACCAGGATCTCTTCTGCTTCCACTGGACGGAGAAGGAGACTCTCTTGGAGTAGAGTGTCTCCTTCATCTTCTGAACTGGAGGACTCATCGTATATTGCAGCTGAGTCCTCTTGGAGCTCTGATATATTCTTCTCTGATGTGCTAAGCTCCGTGAAAAGATCTATGTATTCTTGAGCAGTGGTTTGTCCCATTGCTTCCTCTTTTTCAAGAGAAGGCTCATTATTTTCATCTTGCTCAAGAATCTCTTCTTTGCTCTCCTCCTCATCTTCTAAAAGGGAAGACTGCTGACCTTAGATCTCATGACACTCATCACTGATGCTTTCATAACTTTCCCCGTCAGTGTCATAGATAGGCTGGCTTGGCCAAGTCAACCATTCTGGACGCTCAGCAGGTCTTTCTTCGTCTTTTTCCGTAGAGGAGCTTTCTGGATCTGTATCATCAAACTCATAAGATGAATGAGCAAGAGTGTGTGTTATATAAAATATTTCTGAGGTGGACTGCTGATTTAATATCTGATCAATATCTTCTTCTGTCAAAAGAGGGGTTTCCCTCTCATCGTGGACAGAAGAACAACAGTCCTCTTTCTCTTGCATTAGCTGATTTGGAGGCGGGATGTTTTCTTGAGCCTCTTCTTCCACATCAGATTCTGCCTCTTCTATGTCATCTCTTGCTTCCTCAAGGCATCGTTCCCTATTAGCTTTTGCTATTAGGTCCTGATATTCTCTAGTCAGCGTAACACAAGACAAAGGTAAGAAATCAGGTGGTTCCTGATCACTTTCCTCTTCGTCTTCGATAGATTCCTAAGCATCATACATGTCTTGCTCATCTTCTCGGTCTTGAGTTTGTTCTTGTTCTGGAAGAGGCATGGGATGTTCTAAATAATCATCATTTCATTCAGATTAGGCATGTACATTTCCAGCACTTTACCAAACGTTTTTGTTAATTCATTTAATTGATCATACAAAGCATCATACTTTGTATCCTTGTCCATGTCTGGATCCATATTTATGCAAAGAAGGCTACTGCTTCTTCTCAATCAGTTCAGAGTCCTCCACCAGTGGAGTCATTAGATCTTTGGATCATAGGGAGTGTGGAGTCGCCAGGTGGATGTATATGAATGTTTGAAGTAGGATGTTGTCCACCATCAGAAATTAGAGCCAATCTAAAGGCAAAGTGGTCTCTTCCCCATCGGAGTCGCCATTATGTTGGTGACGACAATGGGAGATAGACCAGTACTACCAGCTATAGACTCTCATATTTGTTCCCCAGTGGAGTCGCCATTATGTTGGTGACGACAATGGGAGACAGACCAGTACTACCTGCTATAGACTCTCAGATTTGTTCCCCAGTGGAGTTTCCATTATGTTGGGGTTCCCATGTTTTGACCAGATTGGCAAGACCAAAATATGAGACAACATCAGAACCACTTTGGGGCCCTAGGATCTAGCCCTCCTGGACCCGGAGAGGGATCTCTCCATAAAACAAAGAATGATGTATATATCTTTGAAGCTCAAATGAGATATTGGGCTAGGTATGAAGCACAAGGGGTTTAAAATGATTTGGTTGGTTGGTTGCTGGGTTGAGTCATGAGATCATAAAATGAGAAGGTAATGGAAGAAGATGACCAGAGCAATAGGATGTTTCAGCAAAAAGGATAGGTTTGGAATGTGCCATCCATTGGGCTATGGAGTCATGAAAGGTGATTACATGCAAACAACTAGCCAAGGCTTTCAAAGGGAAAGTCATCTACACTAAAGGATCTTTTTAGATAGATGATGGAATGGAACATTAAGGGAAGAAGGTGAAAGAAGGAAAGAAACCCAATTTCTGTCTATAGATCAGGTCAGAGGTCATTTAACTCCAGACCTACTTGGACATACTCAGAGGCAGCTTTCAATGGAGGGACAAAGGAGCAGCTTATAGATCGGACCAGAGGTCATTTAACTCTAGGTCAGCTTTAGCATGCTCCAAGGGAAAACAGGGATAAGTTTAACAGCCAGGGTCTATAGATCATGGAAGGACTTTGAACCTTCAATTCTTTGACACCAGCAAGAAGCATCCAAGTAGCAAGCTCCGAGTTCACACATCAGCTAGCAGGCAATAACATCCACTACACTAGTTGAACCACGAGAGTTTGCCCTTAGATCTCACTATCAGCAGAAAACATTGAGGGTAGGGAGAGCAGAAACATAGGGTACCTAACAAGGGTAAATCCTATGCCAGATTTCTAATTCCTACCAGAAGAAATGAACAGCATGAAAGTGTAATAAACAATGTGATAAGAAAAACATCACCAGTTGTAATAGACCAGGATCCTGTGAAATTTGCTTGATTAATTGATGCAAAACCAGTCACATACATTAAGCTTCAATGGCTGATCACAGTCCAAAATTTCTCCTCCCAGCCTACTACATTACAAACTACTCTGCTACTCCCTCCCAAGACTATTCTAATAGTCAAAATGAATCCCTTTAACAGGAACAACAAAAACCGAACAACAACCTTTTACAATTTGTTCTTTGGGATTCTTATAGGTGAAGAGAAACAACAAGAGTAGATGACATTCAATAAATGGAGCTCATTAAGACTGAGTGGGGAAAGAGTTCATGCCCACTCTTCTTAATGGCACCTGCATCGCTGTAAGTACTTTTTGGTATGGTTTAGGAGACACTGTCAGGCCAAAATCAACCTCGGATGTTTCGTGAAGTCCTTCTGGCTGTAATGCCCTATGTTCTGTATTCTGAAGAAAGTAAGGTGATTGAAAGGTCTTCAGGTCTCCATGCTCCCATAATTGTGGTCCTGACAGTCTTTAAGAAGTTTCTATCAGAGTAATTAACTATTTCTGGGCTCGAGGAGGCATGGAGACTACTGTAGGAAGGTGTACCTCTAGAGAAATCGCGCTCCGCTGTTATGTAGCACTATTATGACTTGCTGGTGTGCTCTTTAGTCTTCAAGCCGAGCCTTAATCCTTTGAACACAGGATTAGCACATTAAATATTCAATTACGAGCTTAAATCCCTCAAATCCATCTCTGTTGCTTCACTAGGCTGCTGTAATGGCCTCTCTGTGATCCCTGCACAATAAATTAAATCAATTATAAAATCTGGGGACGGTGGCGGAAGATTTTCTGTGGAGGCCGAAGGAATGGTGGCGTAACAAAGGCAAACACTGTGGATGTGATGGAAACATCGTAGAAATGCTGTGAAATTTAATATAAAAACATTAAAGTTTTAAAGGTGGGCGCAATGATATAATATTTATGCAGAACAAAGGCTCGGGCTTTGGAACGAAAAACAAAGGGAAAGCACGTAAAACAGATGAAACGGGGCTTGATGTGGGACCCGGCATAGGTGGAGGGCGATTATTTAAGGACCATGGGATCAAAATATATGAACGGTTGCGATCGGATCGGCGGATCGCAATCGAGGAGCGCAGAGGAGGGGACGCGACGGGATTATGCACTGCGATGATGCGATTGAGAGACTGTTGTCCGATCTGGAGACAGATCGACAGCTCTTAAGTAATCGGAGGGATGAGAGGGGAGAGGCGATGAGCGCAGTGCAATTGGATTTGGACCGTTGGATCTTGGACTAACGGACGGTCAAGATTGGATCAAGGAAATCGCAATCGCAAAGGGCGGAGGGTGGCAGCGATTGGAAAATGCGATTGCGATTGGAGCGGAAGAGCGAGGGCCGTCGAATCAACAGGGGAAACGACGGTGGAGATCATCATCGGCGGATCGCAATCAGGGGGAACAAAGGGGTGTCACAGCGAAAGTTGCGATTGCGATCGGAAGCGGGAGTGCGATTAGCGCCAGGCCGTCCAATCTAAGTGATAGATCAACGGTGGAGATCACGGCGGAGACCTTATAGACCAAAACTCAATCGCATCGGAGTTTTTCATTTAACAAATAGTTGCGCTCGCCCGAAAGTTGTGATTGCGATAAGCGCTTAAGACATTAGCACCTGGTTCCGGCGCTTAGGCATGTGGGGAAGTGGTTAAGGGGCTAGGACAAAAGGGGCTAGGCCTTAATATAACGTGAAAAGTGGTTTTTTTCCCCTTTTAATGCATTTTGAGGTTGGGAAAGGGTAACGGTAGGGGGGAAAAGGGGAAATCATCCAAACAAGGGGTAGTTGTAGGACTTAAGGGGAATTTAAGATGATTTAAGGGGGTTAATGGGGGAAAAAAGAGAGGGGTTAAAGGGAAGAACACAAAGGTTAAATGGGAATGGGATAAGAGGAAAAGAGGGCCTTTTGGGCATTTCTTCACAAACATAGAGGCTTTAAAAATGGAAATAGTAGTGGGGTTTTATCAAAGGACGAGGGCATAAGGAGGCTTCAAGGATGATGTATTTTCAGAGGGAAATTCATTCCTTGAAGGTTCAAAAACATTTTAGCCCCCTGTTTTCTTGTCAAAAAATCTATAGGGGGCTAACAAGACCTATCAATCCACCTTCAAAGGGTAAAAAGTACATCTTAGTATGTACTGACTACATGATTAAATGGGCTGAAGCAAAAGCACTTGTCCGGGAAACTGAACAAACAATGGTAAATTTCCTTTTTGAAGAAATTTTTGTAAGGTATGGAGTACTTAGAGAGATAGTAACAGACCAAGGTACTCAGTTTACTTCAAGGTTGGTTCAAGACATCACTGAAAAATATAAAATCAAGCACAGGAAAAGTACACCTTACCATCCACAGGCCAATGGCCAAGCGGAATCTACAAATAAAACTTTGGAAGGAATTATCACTAAAACGGTGGCAATGAACAGAAAGAACTGGGAGGAAAAGCTCAAGGATGCTCTCTGGGCTTACAGAATCACATGGAAAGACACTACAGGATTTACACCATATCAGCTGGTGTATGGAAAAGAGGTAATGCTTCCTATTGAATTTCAGATACATACTTATAAAATGGCTGTAGATTTAGGCATTGATCTCAATGAAGCATAAAAAGAGAGAATTATGCAATTGAACCAGTTAGATGAAATGAGGCAGCAGGTAGAGGAGAGAACAATCCTAATGCAGAAACAAAGGAAGCAGTGGCATGATTCACACATAAAGAAGAAAGAGTTTAACGAAGGTGACTGGGCTTTACTCTTTGACTCCAAATTCAGAGATCATAAAGTCAAGTTCACAACACATTGGATGGGCCTATATGAAATAGTTCAAGTATTTGAAAATGGATCAGTCAAACTTACTACAATTGATGGAGAAGCAAACACCTTTATTGTCAATGGACATAGGTTGAAACTCTATCATAAGCCCATCAGCAAAGAATATTTCATTCAAACTGTATCTCAGCAAAAGGAGTTTGAGATATCACAGCCTTCAGCTGTGATATCTCTACCTTAGTCATTTCAATTTCTTAAAAAATTAAAAAAAATTAAAAAATTAATAAAACATAAAAAATTAAAAAATTAAATAAAAAAATAAAAATAAAAAATAATGGCTTAGATGTGAAAACCAGACTCTGGCACACTTACTACAATTGATGGAGAAGCAAACACCTTTATTGTCAATGGACATAGGTTGAAACTCTATCATAAGCCCATCAGCAAAGAATATTTCATTCAAACTGTATCTCAGCAAAAGGAGTTTGAGATATCACAGCCTTCAGCTGTGATATCTCTACCTTAGTCATTTCAATTTCTTAAAAAATTAAAAAAAATTAAAAAAATAATAAAACATAAAAAATAAAAAAATTAAATAAAAAAATAAAAATAAAAAATAATGGCTTAGATGTGAAAACCAGACTCTGGCACACTCTAAACCTGAATTCTTACTAGAAAACCAATCATTTGGCTGGTAATAATTCTGGTAAGTTATTTCCTGTTTTTCATAATTTCAATAATGACTTGAGGAAAATTCAAAGAATTAGTGGGGGAGAAGAAACATTGGTTTTTCCCTATCTCAGCTCCTCTTTCTCAAATTTTCAAGGAATTTGTTTCAGTAATTTAATGTTTCAATAAGAGTTTTTTTGTTCTAATCAGTAAAGGGACCTGTTCAAGCAACAAAATATGCAGTGGGACCTGTTCAACATGATTATATAGAGGGACCTATTCAAAGGCTATGTCGATAATACAAACAGTAGAGGGACCTATTCAAAGACTGCATCAAAGGTACACAAGGCTACTTCAACAATTTTCAAAGGTTGCCTATCAAAATTCTAAACAAGGTTGCATCAACACCAAAGATGAATAGAAGCTTCAGAAACATGACTCTTCATATTTCAAGGGACCTGTTTATACTCATTTTCAAAGGGACCTGTTTTAGAAGACAAGGATTAGTTACAAAGACAATCAGATCAGTCATACCTATTACACCTGCAAATTAGTTACACCTGCAAAAAGCAAAATCATGATTTTATCAGCCAACAAGTGTAATGTATTAAAAGATTTTTTCTTTTAGCATTTAAATTTCTTGATTATTTTAGTGTTAAATAAATAATTATGATTGCTTATTATCAATTTCATAACCTATATCAATCCATTCTAAGCATTCTAACCTATGAAACCATAAGCTATGTTATTTCCTAATGGTTTCATGCCCCTATCCCTCTGCCTATTTCTATATGTTCATATCTATTACCACTCTACCTATTTCTATAAGAACACTTCTATTTTCATAATACATATTCCTAATCCTACCCATTCCTACCCATATTATCCATTTTAACCATTCCTACACATATGCTCATACATTCATCATTGTTTCAAATAGACCTCTGCCAACAAAGTACCAACGGGCCTTCAGAATGGATAAGACATTTTGTGAAAGGAGAAGCAAAATCGAAATCAGAGTGGTGTAGAAGTGGAATACTGCAGAACCACGAGAATAAGGAGCAGAATCTTGAGCGATAAAGTAAAAGCGGGTTTGAAATAGAAAACTGGCAATATCGCGTAGTTGAAAAGTTGTATTTAAGTTTTATCAAAAAAACGTGATATATGTTTGTTGTTGACACGTAAGGAGGTAGTGGTATTTTAATACCACTAATTTCGTGTATATTTGGAGCATTAACGCTCGGAGGCTTTAACAACATGATATTCATTGGTGATTGTTCGATCAGGGCTTGCAGCATGACGAGCTGCGGGCCGTCAATTGAAGAAGTGTATTAATTGGTGGGACCCATTCTTAATATAATGCCCAAGGTTTATGACTGGAGAACGTTTGATGCATGGTTTAACCTTGGATTTAATTGAAAGGCCAGGTCGCATATATGGATTTAATTGAAAGGACGAGGTGCATATATATATTTTATGAAGTATCAAATGTTTATTTGATAAGTTATAAAAGAGGTCCATATCTGCTCATGAGTGTATCCGCCAATGATTTCATTTCTCTGTCAGCATGACTTGTATACTTTGTTACTATGATTGTGTTTTGTGAAAACCACTATCATTCCTCTGTATCTATGATTTGAACTCTCTGTGACACGTCTTCAGGCTTTGTAAATAATACTATGGTCTTTCATAATAAAACCCTATTATCTGTGCCATCATCATAGCAATCTTATCTCATGATACCAGGCAAAATCAAGGTCGGGCGCTGAGTTTTCATTTTATGAAACTCTGAGTTCATAAAAGTCGGCTAACATTTGGGCTTTGAGTTTTAAAATAGAAAGGTTGAGATAATAGGTGTTGAAAAAAAAGGGAGAAAGTATAGAAGTCAGGGGTTATCCATAATTTTGACTTCCGCCCAGAAATTGAAGTAAGCTCAGAAATTTACGACCAGCTCAGACATTTGAAGAATTCAGTTCAGAAACTTAAGGTCAGCTCAGTGGAACGCAACAAGAAAGGTAACAAGTTGAAAAACCTTGGTTAAATTTTTTGTTTTACAGAGTATAATAAAATAGGGTTAAATCAGAGATTTTTCTAAAAATGACAAATAGAATAGAGCCTAAGAAATTTGATAGCTCAAAATACCATGAAGACTATGTTAAAATTTTGAGGGAAAAACAATGGTTACCTTTTCTAGAGAAATTCAATGGAAGCAATGAAGAAGTTACAAAATAGTTTGCATTCTCATTTAATGGAGAAAAAGCTTTGATAGGAAATTTCTCTTTCAGAATCTTAGAGGATACAACAGCTCAATAATTATACATTAGTCCAGACAGGGAAAAATATTTCAAACCAAGCAGTTTAGAGAAAAATCGTGGACTCAATTTATGTCTAGATCCAGAGTTTCTTCTGTCAATTGGAAAAAGGTTGTTCCTAGAAGTTGGTTAATCCATCCATGGGATGAAATGGTATACATTCTCCAAAAATTTGTCACATGTGAAGGGAGTTACAGCATTGTATACTTGTATCACATAAAAATCTTGTTGCACTTAAAGGGTCAATGCACTATCAGTTTGCCTTACTTTCTTTTACAGATTTTGACTAAAATGTCAAAGACCATCCAGAAACAAAAGGGTAATGAAGATAGAAGCTTGTATCATTTTGGTTTGATCAAAATTTTAATTGAACTTGAATTGCAAAAGAGAGGGATAACATGGGAAAGATTTTTAATTGCCAATCAAATCAAAACCAAAGAAGATGAACAAGAGAAACAAGGAAGCACAAAATTTATGGTTGATGTTGATGAGGAAACCCCTGAATTTAGATCAAGCACTGTTGCTCAGCCCAGTAGTAGTGTGAAAACAAAGAGACTGAGGCATGAAGATGCCAAGAAAATTGCAAAAGACAAAATTTTCACTACTTACACAAGAAGATCAAGGAGGATAAAAAGAAACAAAATACAAGATGATCAACCAGAGAAAGATATAAATACACCAATGGAAATTGAAAGTCGTGCTAATTCACAGCCAGAACAAGATGCAGAAATGGAAACTGAATGTAACAAGGAAGAAAGAAAAGAGCCAGTACCTACAAACAAGAAACAGAGAAAGCTAAAGAAACAAATCGAAGAGTTGAAAGAGGAACTTATGGAAGAAAATATGTTAGAAAGATTCATAAAGAAATAAAATGAAGTGTTAAGAGCCCAGAGCAAGAAGATTCAACAGAAAAATGAGAAATTGAAAAGGAAAGTCAAAGAGCTCAAAACTGATCAAATTTAAATATGTAAATGGGCAACAAAATGGTACACACAGAAAAAGGCTCTCAAAGAAAAATACAAGAAAATGAAGCATGAGTTTCAAGCCCAGAAGAATGTAGATGTATTGCTACAAGCAGCAGAAGCAGAAGCAGAAGCAGAATATAAAGGGAGCACATCGGGTTAGCATGACGACATGCTAAATCATTGAGTTTGGGGGAAATGTTGGTATTATATTATGGCTATCTTTTTCTCCTAAAATCCCATCATTTTTCCACTATTTTCTTCCATAAATCCCTTATATTTTATTGAAATTGATTAATATAGCATTATAATTGTTATTTTTACATTAAAATTAATTTATGGAATTTTTGTGTTAAAAATTGAAATTTTTCAAGAAAATTACAGGATGTGATAACTTCCTGTAAATGGTTTATGTTCTGACACGTGACATAGAAGGTAGATCAAAACAAAGGACAAGGACGTGATCTGGAACATACACAGATGATGAAAAATCTATCCAGCATCATATTTTAAGTTCCTAAATATTCGGTCAACACTGGTCAAACCCAGCTAATCTAGCAGAAAAATCTGAGTCATAATGAATGAGCTTGATATTTTGCCTATGATTAGGAATTCCAAACTAATTCGATCTATTTGGGAGATCAGTTAGGATTAGAAGGAATGAAAATAGCCTCTTTTGATTGTAATTTATGATAAATAAGTGAATGGAAGCATGTAATAGGCTAATGATGCTAGTAATATTATTGAATGCAAGAGAAAACTTGAGACTATGTACGTGTTTCAGAACTCTATTTTAATGTAACTCATTTCCAGATTTTAATCAGAGAAAAAATCCTATCATTTATGGTGTTTTGAGTTAACATTTTCATCATTTGAAGTTTTCCAAGTGTGCCTTCAAGCGTGGAAGGGCCCCCATGTGAAGTTGGTACACTTTTCTTTACATTTTCATTAGATTTAATATTCAGATCTGATTTAGTATTTTGTTTAATTTTTATGCTTTAAGTTCATCGATTTTGATTAATATTGCTTGTGATTTCATTCATCATTTTTATTTCATGATTCATAGTTATAATTGAAGAATTCAATTACTAAATTAATGAACAGTCCTTGTAAGAGGGTTTAGTTGAGTATTGAATTCGAAATCATTTCTATGATCTCTTTTTTAATGAACTCAATTTTTAATATGCTTTAGCGTGTTACTTTGAAAGAGTTTTCGTGAACTATAACCTTGTAAAAGGATTGAAAACTCAGACAATTAGTAGCACTTTGTTTTTAGAACAACAGATCAGATTTAATTTCATGAGTGTTTAAAGTGTGTGAGGAACCACATATCAATCTCTTGTAAAAAATCTCTTGTAAAAAGAGTGCTGGAGCCTACCACAATAAACATTTACTTAGGCAAATAGATCCTTTTAGGTCTATAAGTATTAGACACGTGCCTCTAATATTACCTACCTTGGTTTACAATAAATTGAGCCTAATCTAGAGTAGTAGATTGGTCTATACACAAAGCTCGTCCTCTTCTCCAACTCGTCTAAACTCCTTGGGGTTGCAGTTAACTTAGATTTATTATTTTCTCTTAATAAAATGCACTTGTATGGATGAGAATGAAACACTTATTTCCTTCTATTTATAGTATTCTTGATGGGGTTAATTAGCCACTAAGGTTCACACCACATGTGCCAAGTTGACCTAAACTATTTTTTGAAACTCCATAAAAAAAAAAAATAATAGAAAAAAGAAAAAAATTATTTCATTCAACCAACACTGCACCATTGAAGCCTTAGGTTCCCCTTATCCCTTAAAGGGTTCCCCTCATTCTCTTAATGATTAAACCATAAAATTATCCACTTGGTTTTGTGCCTACAACTTTGGGTGCAAAACCCATGACTTGGGTACACTTTCCCACAAAGCCCATTGTGGGTTAGCTTCTCCCAAGCCCAATACCCTAGGGTGTGGGAGTACCTCCCAAGCTACACAAATAAATACTCCCTCTTAGCAAGGGAGGTAATTCCACCACTCAGAAGTATCTCATCATAATCATCAGTGACACTAGCTCAGTATTTGGCATTCACCACTATAACATACCCTATAGAATGAACCACACTCATCTATATAATGTCTCTACCGATAGAAGTTTCCTTCTTTTTATTCCTTTCCTGATAGGCCTTCATTCCATCCCATGGTTCCTTATTTCTAGTAGAAGTCCCATTAGTTCCCACTAACCATGCACTCTTCTTGGGTTGTGGATTCTCCTTTTGAACCTGCATACTCCTCCTCGAAGTTGACCCCTATGAGTCTCTGGAACTTGCTTCTTCTCATGATCTATATCCTTTTCCCATCCACTGGTATAACCCATGCTCCCTAACTCCAATGAAAACTCTAGAAGAGTTAAATCCTTTGGGCTTAAGTCTCGCATTCCCATATTGGAAAATAACCTTAAACCCCTTTGCCTTTATCACTGAGACTGAAAACATGATGTCTAAGACCCAATACTCATAGTACAACTTGAACTCTAAAAAACCAACATAACTCCATCCTTAATGTTTCAACACCTGATCCATCATATGGGCCTTTCAATCATTAACAAGCAAACAAATTTTAATATAATAGTTGGGACCTCCATGTCATGACCACTCATTAGTGGGATCACTGCGTCGCTCAAAGGAGCACATCCTGACTTGAGCCTCACTGTCATAAAATATGATCTCATTACGACTACACTTCCGACACTGTGAATAAATGCAAGGTGATAATGGGAAATGAAGCGAAAGAAAATGATTCCACACCTTTTGATTTAGGCACAAGTCACGCGGATCCACAGAGAGCTACGAATCCTAAGCTCATTTATGATCTGGGCGTAGATGACAATGTCAAATTTATATGCATCTTAATTATAGTAAAAAATCCATCAATTTGATCACTAATATCAATGTTAGTTTTCCTCCTCAAATATAACAATATGACAATCTCAATTATCCCTCATTTTCTCTTGTTTTATATCAGTGAAAATATTCTAACATGTCGACAAGCTTCATCAAAACAATCACTATTGTCGGTACCATTGTTTCAACTTATGCAACAACTATGACTGCTCCAACAAGGGTAGAGTTAAAAATAGAACCGCAATCCTGAATTTTAGCAAAAGAGACGAAAAGTTGAGCTTCAAATTGCATCAATGCCCAATCCTTGAAATTTCCTATGAAAACCAATTCAGATACAGTCTTTGGGTTGCTAGCTTGGAGTGATGTCAAGCACGTTGTGCAGATCCCCAATGCAATAACCAGACAACAATCTTACCTAATGTTGACTCATATCTTTCAAGTATTAGTTGAATTATCAAATGCAGAGAAATAGAATAACGCGAGCTCATGCAGATCAAAGATAGTTTTGTTTCTTACTTCCTAGTTATTTGCAGGGAATTTTGGATTTCGTCTTTTCTATTAGATTTTATTCAATGTAGGTACATTCATGGTTTAGTGGATTTATTAAAAAAATTTAAATTTATAAAAATAAAATATTTGAATATTCTGAAATAAAAAGAAAATTATCTAATTTAGAAGTAAATAAACTAGCACAACTACATTAATAAATGTGATTGATATACACCATAAATCTTAACTTATTTGAATGTATAATAACATAGTAAAATTTAAATTCAAATTTTATTTAACCATTTACTGATACTGATTAGGAGCTCAAGTCCGAGCTATGGGAAAATCTTGAAATTGAAAGTGTTCAAAATCACTTGCAACTTGAATGACCAGATAGGCCTCGGAGATATGATCCTGACGTCGCAAACGCCACTCAAATCTGACACTGTAACTGAAAGTTATGTAGGTTTGAAGTTGTTAGTAAACTGCAAAAACAGAGTTTGACCAAGGTTGACTTGACTTTGGAAATTATTAAAAGAAAGAATATTTCGAGAATATTCCTCGAAATATTCTAGGAATATTCCTTAGAATATTCCCTGCTGGCCAATCATCGTTCGACAAGTGGCACAGTTTTGATTGCACAAAGGTTTGACTTTTGTGATTTTTGGCCAATCACGGGCTGTCACATGGCAGGCCCGGAGGCCGCCACATGGCCCCTGGCTTGTGGAAATTTCAGCGGTAAATTTTTTTTTGTGACTCTATCAGAATTGAACACCGGACCTCAAAGAAAACAGCACAAGCGCCTACCATTAGGCCACACGAATGGTTCTTATTAATGTTTGGAGCCGTGAGCTATTTAAATTTTGAAGTAGTTTTGGGCGGAGCATAAAAGGGCTAGCCCCCTTCCGATATGGTCTCCATATGAACTAGTGCTAGGAACCATGGGTTAAAACCTTAACCACTGAAACTAACGGTTTCCGAAACTGTTGCCATGTGGCCAGCGCAATAGTATAATAAATGTGACAGTTCATTTAATGGTTAAAGCTGCGGTTAAGCCGGCGGTTAGTCTGCGGAGGGGGACATGTGACCGCCCATACTGAAATTAAATTCCACTTCTAATGGTTCCACCAATTTAGGGCGCATTTCTGCCAGTCTGGTCCTGTCTGCCAACTTTGGGATTTTAACTCCAGTTTCTCCACATTTGGTGGAGTTTGTTTAGGAGATATTGGGCAAATATTGTTTTGGTCATAACTTCTGATGGACAGAACCTTTTTGGATGAATTTTTTTTTGATTTTGAGTATTCTGAGGATTCTGGATCCATTGGAACATATTTCAGAGCCACTAGAGTTGATATTCAGCTGCTTTTGCTTCAGGGAAGCAATGAGAGCCATGTGGGCTAAGACGGAGTTAAAGCTATTTTGGGCTATGCTTAACCATTTAAGGTGAAACAAAATTCATTTTCAACTATTTTCAGCATTCTAGAGCCATTGGGATAGGTTTCAAAGGTAGTAGAGGTGTTCTACATCCATTTTAGCTTCAGGGAAGCTTGGAGAGCCACTAGGGCCATTGGGGAAATGGAGCTGTATTCAGTTGTACCTCTCTGTTTGAGGTGAACCAAAGACCATTTTCAGATATTTTCCACCTTCTGAACCTAATGGAAGAGGTTTTAGAAATTTTTGAAGACTTTCAAAGCCCGAAAAGCTTTAGGATATTTTTCAAAGCCACCAGGGCCATTGGGGAAATGGAGTTGTTTTGAGTTGTACCTCTCTATTTGAGGTGAACCAAAGACAATTTTCAGATATTTTCCACCTTCTGAACCTAATGGAAAAGGTTTTAGAACTGTTTGAGGACTTCTACAGCCTTAAAATCTTCATAGAAGTTCAAAGAGCCATCAGGGCCTTGCTGAAGAAGCCACTGTTTATGGTAATTCTTCACTGTTTAGTGAATATGGAAAGGAATTTTTAGCATTTTCATGTCTCCTGAATCTGTATTTTCATTAATATTTGCCTATTAAGGCACTTTTAAACTTGTATTAGCATTTGAGAGAATTATAATACAAGAGGACAAGCTCATTTTGGGAGGCTTGATCCAACAGACGTAGCCCAGGAGGGTTGAACTGCTCACCAAACATTTGTGCATGTTATGCTGAAGTTATATTTCTATGTATTTCTGATTTAATATGTTAAACAACAAATTAAATTAACTTTCCCTCACACATAAACTCATAAACAATCACCAAAAACACTTTGTTTAATTAGCAAGACATGGAGAATTTTGCACACATTTAATTAAATGGAAATGGATACCTTGCACACATTTTCAAGTAATTCCATTTTCAAATCAGATGGTACCAGAGCGTAGGTTGAGCATTTGTTTTTGTGCAAAAGTTGTTAAAACAATGTAAAAGATTGATTGTTTTATTGGTTCCAAAATGGTTGATTGTTGAGTTTGCTTGAGTTGAAAAGATAGTTGTTGATAGCTAAGTCTTGGAAAGGAAAAAAGAGTTGTAGGATATTTCCTTACCCCAAAGTACCTCAAGATTATCTTTGGAAAACAAACCCACTTGATTACTATTTGCTACAAAAGCTATTGGAGTTTGTGTTTTATGGCTTCTTGAATAAGAAGGGGACTTTACAGACATTTGGTTAAAATATTGTCATTTGTTTGAAATCTTTGAGAACTTTTCCTTCGAAGTTCCTTTTGTTAATTTGACCATTCACATAATGACAACTTCTTCTACAAGTGAAGTTTCATCCTTCACGAGATTCTTCAATGATGATATGAAGAATGAGTTCATTAAGGTGAAGGACATGGTGCACATTCTAATTGAGGATCAAAGAGAAAGTGCTAAGCTTCATGCACAATTGTTAGCCATGAAGGAAGAGAAGGAAACAATTCTCCAAAGACTGCATGACATGGAGAAGAAACTCCTTCAAGCTCAAGAATCTTTGTCCAAGAACAAGCGTGAGGAAGAGGTAAACCATTCCAACTTGTCTTGAATTTCCTCTATTGAAAAGTGTGTTGGTTCTTTTGAAAAACATACAAGGGGTATAGGGTCCAAATTAATGTTTAATATGGGATATAATGAATGTAAAGGTTTGGGAAAGCATGCACAGGGCATGGTTGACCCTATTTCGGTTATGAGAATGCTGGTCTTGTTTATGAGCAGTTTAATGGTGAAGACTCCAAATCCTTGAATGCATGTGATGCAAATTTAAAGAGAACCTTTATTCCAAGTTCTAAAATGCATGTATGTCAAAATTGTTTTAAGGATGATTGCCATTTTTTTAAGCCATAATTGCAGCAAGTAGAGGGTAAACATGTCACTTATGGCGAGCATGAAAATGTAAACAGTTTTCAAGACAAGAAAAGTGATGAAAGCATGAAAAAGAAAGTTGTCTCCTCTACTAGTTCATCGTCTTTTGAAGACAAAAAGGATGGAAATTTCATGGAGAAAAAGAGGTATAATTATTCACATGATCAATTTGATTATGTTTCAACAAAGAATGATAATTTCGCTTGTTCAAATGAAAAAAAAAATATTTGCACATTTTGTGGTGGATTTAACCATGTTGCTTCAAGATGCTGGTTGAAAAATAAAGCACACAGGAAGCAAAAGAGGCAAAGAAAACTTTCACAAAAAGTGCTTAAGAGTTGCACATTTTGTCAAAAGAAGGGACATGATGTCTCTCATTGTTGGACTTTGCATCCAACAAGTCTTCCAAAGCACATGCAACTAGAGGACAAAAATATTGGCGCAAGTGGATCTATGGATTCCATTATCGATGTGGAAATGGAAGATTCACATGTAGAAATGTTGCAGCATGAAAAGATGCCATGGGGTTGGCTTAGTAGGGAGTGGATTAACTTCTTAATGCAGTAAGTCATACTCATTTTGTACATGCAAATTTCAGATTTTGTATGCATGTATTTTAGTTGAAAATTTGATGCAAGATTGCATGTAAAAGCAGTTTCAGTTGAAGGAATTTCTTTGTTGTTGCAAAATTTCACCATGGAGGTGTAAAATATGAGTATGATACTCACTTATATTGCAACAATATCTTTTGGTTCAGCTCTTAGTCACCCACATGTTTTTGGGACGATGTACTTGATGGTATTTGAAAAGAAGAGTTGAATTTGCACATGTACGTAGAGGTTGTATGTGTAATTAGCGAACTGTATATAGTTCATTGTACATGATACATACACATGTGTTTTTCAAGATGTATCTTGTTGTTTATCGACTTTTGTCGATTGTGTTACACATGATTGTCGACTTGTGTTGATTGTGTTACACATGATTGTTGACTTGTGTCGATCGTGTTACACATGTTTATCGACTTGTGCCGATTGTGGGCACACTTTTTACATTGATGGTTGTGTCAATTGTATATCACATTTCATTTTCAACTTGTTGTTCATGTAGTATGTTGCACAAAGTGCCTTTGTTGTCGATTGGTGTAGAGAACGAAGTGTCAGTGCAAAGCGGTGCAAGATTCCATGAGATGGAAAGGCATGCAGGAAAAGAGGGCACAAAGTTCAGAAAGGGTCATTGTTGGTTTCAGAATGGCAGATTGGTATGGTGAGAAAACTTGGTCGGGATTCGGCACAAGTACATTGCTCATTCAGCAAAAATTCGCCATGTGAACAGTTGGCAAGTCAGGAAAATTTTTGGAGGCTGAAGAGAAGAGGATGTTCTTATTCTCTCATTTACTGTTCAGTTCAGTTTCATAATTTCAGTGAGCTTTTGGGGTCCAAAAGCTTCTCATTTGGGAGGTGTGATTAGGAGCTCAATTCCGAGCTATGGAAAAAGCTCAAAATTGAAAGTGTTCAAAATCACTTGCAACCTAAATGACCGGATAGGCCTTAGCGATACGATCATGATGCCATGAACGACACTCAAATCTGACACTGTATGTGAAAGTTATGTAGGTTTGAAGTTTTCAGTAAACTACAAAAACTGAGTTTGACCAAGATTGACTTGACTTTGAAAATTATTAAAAAAAGAATATTCTGGGAATATTCCTCAGAATATTTTTGGAATATTCCTTGCTGGCCAATCATCGTTTGATAAGTGGCATAGTTTGATTGCACAAAGGTTTGACTTTTGTGATTTTTTTCCAATCACGGGCTGCCATGTGGCAGGCCCGGAGGCTACCACGTGGCCCCTAGCCTATGGAAATTTTGGAGGTAAAAATTTGTTTGTGACTCTACCAAAATTGAACACCGGACCTCAGCGAAAATAGCACAAGCACCTACCTTTAGGCCACATGAATGGTTCTTATTAATTTTTGGAGCCGCGAGCTATTTAAATTTTGAAATAGTTTTGGGCGGAGCATAAAAGGGCTAGCCCCCTTCCGATATGGTCTCCATACGAACTAGTGCTAGGAACCATGGGTTAAAACCTTAACCGCTGAAACTAGCGGTTTCCGAAACCGTTGCCATGTGGCCAGCGCAACAGTATAATAAATGTGACGGTTCGTTTAATGGTTAAAGTCGTAGTTAAGCCGACGGTTAGTCTGTGGAGGGGGACATGTGACCACCCATATTGACATTAAATGCCACTTCTAACAGTTCCGCAAATTTAGGGTGCGTTTCTGCCAATTCGGTCCTGTCCACCAATTTTGGGATTTAACTCCAGTTTCTCCACATTTGGTGGAGTTTGTTTAGGAGATACTGGGAAAATACTGTTTTGGTCATAAATTTTGATGGACAAAATCTTTTTGGATGAATTGTTTTTTGATTTCGAGTATTCTGAGGATTCTGGATCCATTGGAATAGGTTGCAGAGCCATTGGAGTTGATCTTCAGCCCCTTTTGCTTCAGGGAAGCAATGAAAGCCATGTGGGCCAAGAGGGAGTTGGAGCTGTTTTGGGCTATGCTTAACCATTTGAGGTGAACCAAAAGTCATTTTCGACTATTTTCAGCATTCCAGAGCCATTGGGATAGGTGTTAGAGGTAGTAGAGGTGTTCTAGAGCCATTTTAGCTTCAGGGAAGCTTGGAGAGCCACCAAGGCCATTAGGGAAATGGAGCTGTATTGAGTTGTACCTCTTTGTTTGAGGTGAAACAAAGATCATTTTCAGCTATTTTCCACCTTCTGAACCTAATGGAAGAGGTTTTAGAACTGTTTTAATATTTCAAATCCCGCAAAGCTTCAGGAGAGTTTTCAGAGCCACTAGGGCCATTGGGGAAATGGAGCTGTTTTGAGTTGTACCTCTCTGTTTGAGGTGAACCAAAGACCATTTTCAGATATTTTCCACCTTATGAACCTAATGGAAGAGGTTTCAGAATTGTTTGAGGACTTCTACAGCCTGAAAAGCTTCAGAGGAGTTCAAAGAGCTATCAGGGCCTTGTTGAAGAAGTCAATGTTTATGGTTTATCTTCACTGTTTATTGAATATGGAAAGGCATTTTTAGCATTTTAGTGTCTTCTGAATCTGTATTTGCATTGATATTTTCCTATTGAGGCACTTTTAGACTTGTATTAGCATTTGAGAGCATTATAATACAAGAGGACAAGCTCATTTTGGGAGGTTTGATCCAGCAGACGTAGCCCAGGAGGGGTGAACTGCTCACCAAACATTTGTGTCATGTTATGATAAAGTTATTTTTCTGTGTATTTCTGATTTAATATGTTAAAAAAAAAATTAAATTAACTTTACCTCACACATAAACTCATAAACAGTTACCAAAAACACTTTGTTTAATCAGGAAGACATGGAGAATTTTTCACACATTTAATTAAATGGAAATGGATACCTTGCACACATTTTCCAGTACTTCCATTTTCAGATCAGATACACACTTTTAATGTCCAAACTAAACATGACACGACCCATAGATCTAAATATGCGTGTTGAATTTATTTTACTATGTTTATTATTCAAATCCGTATTCATATTTTTCTAAGCATACCCTCCACCAAACAAAATTTTATGACTTTATGTGTTTCTATTTTTGCTACAACATAAACCTTTGTATTTAAATATTTATTTTTTAATAATATAAAATATTTTGAAATTTTGAAATCAAAGCTTGTACACTCATTTATTTAAAAATCAAAATTTCTCAGCTCAATTTCAATATAGACCACTCGAAACACACACACATATATACAATTAATGGTAAATTAATTGGTTAGCTTGTATGGAGTCTAATTTATATCAGGTTTAAATTTAATGGGGATGAAATGATGGTGAGACTTAGTTATGGAGTTTAAATTATTTTCATAAACATTTTTATCAACTAAGTCATACAATCATATTGATAACATCCAACACAAGCAAATTGTTCTTCCATGTAATATTTCACTATAAGCACTTTTACTTTAATATAATTGTCATTAATATATATTAAATTAAACTATTGAAAAAAGGTATATTATCTTTAAATTAATTATATTAAATTAATATATATTATTATTTTAACTAAATCTTTGAAATAATATATATTAGCACCACCACATTAATAAATGTTATTGATATACCCATATCCATTCCCTAATTAACATGTAAAAGGTGGAAAATGAGGTCGATCAATGTATGGTAACCACATTTATTAATGTGGTTGTGCTAGTTGATGACTCACATGTATGGAGAATATTAATAGAGCATAGTTGATTATGGATGACTATGGCTAAATATGTTCAAGTTATGGTTGAGGAGGGTTTATTGTAGTAAACATATAGCTAATTATCGATGAACATCATTGTCCACATGTAACTATAGTTGACTATGATAGATTATGGTTAACTATGGTTCACATGATAAATATGGTGATCCTGGTTGACTATATTTAACTCTGGTTGACCTCATAAACCTTGTAAAGACGGTTGAATATGGTTGACATTATAAAGCTAGTGAACCTGAGTCAACCTAGTAAGCTAAGTAAACCTAGTTCAACCCAAAAACATAGATTATGATTGACTATGCCTAACCATTGTTGTTCATGTTTGATCACGGTTGACCATGGTTTAGACAATCATGGTTAACCATAGTAAAATATGGTGACCATAGTTAACTACGACTGACCATGTTGACCTGGTAAACCTAATAAACCTAGGTCAACATTATAAACCTAGGTAAACCAAGTAAACCTTGTAAAACAAGGTCAACCTAATAAACCTAATAAGCATAGTAAAATATGGTCAACCTAGTAAAACCATTAAATCTACATCAACATAGTAAATCTAATTTGACATAGTAAACATGTAAACCTAGTAAAACTAGGTGAACCTAGTAAACTCGGCTCAACCTAGTAAATCTACAAAACCTAGAAATTTGTGGTCAATATAGTAAAGCTATGTCAATTTAGTAATCATAGTAAACCTAGGTTAACATAGTAAAACTAATAAACCTGGGTCTACCTAATAAACCCAGTAAACCTAATAAATGTAGGTCAACCTTGGTGAGCCTAGTAAACACATGTTAGCTTAGGAAAACCTAGTAAACATACGATAACTTAGTAAACCAAGGTTAAATTTGTAAGCATAGGTCAACCTAGTAAACCCATGTTATCCCAATAAACCTTGATCAATCTAATAAATTGAGGTCAACCTAATAAACCTAGATCTACATAGTAAATCTAGAAAACCATGGTCAAACTAATAAACCTAGTAAATGTTACATGTTCCTCAACCCAATAAAATAGCTTTAATAAACCTATTAAACCTAATAATATTGATATACAACCTTAGTAAACTTAATATATCGACCTAGTAATCCTCCTAAACCTAGCAACCTTTGTAAGCCTTGTAAACTTGATATATCAACCTTAATAAACCTAGTAGACCATAATCAACCTAGTAAACTTGGTAAATGTTACATATTCATCAAATTGATATACCAAACTTTGTCACCCATAGGTATCATGGTAAACCATTTTTAAACCCATTTTGACCATGTTTAAACCATGCTCGACCATAGTCAACCATGCCAATCTTAGTCAACCTAGCTAGCCATATTTTACCATGGAAAACATGGTTTGTTGTCTTAACCATGTTGACCATAGTTGACCTTGTTGCTTATAGTTTACTATGCTCGACCACACATGACCGATAGTCAACCATGTTTCAAAATACTCAACCAAGGGAGTATAATGGCAGACTTAGTCAAACATGGTTGACCATGGTTAAAAATGGGTGTCTTTGTCTCAATGTGACATTTTTATGTCCAATTGCAATGATGTTTAATATTCATCATATTATAACATCATTATTTTTTCTTCACATGCAAATTTTTTTATTGTTCTTCACATTGTGGCATCATCTATTTTTTATCACATTGCAATGATTTTTATTGTTTATTAAGTTGTGATTTCATTTTTCTTTTAGTACATTACCAAATTGTTCATTTTTTGTCACATTGCGAAAAATATTAAAGTTTCATTATGAACAATATAAAATCAAAGTAATATGAAATTTATATTACTAAGTTGTAATATGTTTAAAATGCAGCAACAAAATCTCAGTTTGACCTTGCCTTGGTCAAACTAGAGAAAAAATGAATTTCCACATCAGCTTAATCTTGGAGGTAGTTAAATGAGGTGACATGGAACTTTTCACTCAGTTAGTTTTAGTTGGGAAAGGTTGAGTTCAATTCATAATGATTGATTGATAATTTGTAGCAATCTATTTCAGCTAATTTGAGTTATTGTCAATTAAACTAGTTCCAACTATTGGAGAAACTAGTGGAAGGTCAAGTTATGTAGTGTAACTTCAATCACACTCTGTGGTCCTCTAGTTAATTGATCAATTAGCCCAAAATAAATGTCACATGCATAGAATTCGAGTTACCGAGTTGAGATAGATATTCCAAGGTAGTGCACTATCAGTTGTAAACTCATCCATGTGTACAAGTGGTGCATGCATTCAGAGAATGGGCCTACAGTAATTGTACAATCCAATTGAGGAATTTCCCTAAAAAATAGGGGTTAATTCCTAAAGGAACAACACAAGGAAATAAGAGCTTGGAGGCTTGAAAATTTGGCTAAGTATTAGCCAGGTTCAATCAGTTGGGTAGATGGATAGGCTATACAATTGTAGGTTGTTCTCAAGCTTGAGAAAACATTGTATTTCATATCTATTCTTTGATTAATGCAATACAAATAGTAAGGGGGTTTGAGAATTTACTTTCCATTAGATAAATATTTGTGCATGTGTGATGTTTCTTCTTTTATGTTGATGTTATGTGTTCTTGATTGTGAATTAACTTTCACAGATCAATATAGTAGTTTCGATTTTTGTGATTTAGTAAATTTCATGAGCAGTTTCAAATCTACATATTAATTTCTACATGGTATCAAAGCAGGATTCACAATAGAGAATATATTTTGAAGTTTTATTTGTGGGATGATCAAATTTTCGAGATAAATTCTTCAAAGCTAAAAGGATGGATTTCTATGTACTAAGACTTGAGTATTTCATTGACGGAATCTCGATACTGATATCTCGAAACCAGAAGCAGTTGATACTCAGAATCTAGAAGAATGGAAGAATGTGTAGCCAAGGTGAGGAGAATAATATTGGAGGGAGTACGAGATCATATTGTCTCAAATATCCATAGGAAAGAGACTTTGTATGAAATTTGGAAATCATTAACATATCTCTTCCAGAATAACAACGAGCACAAGAAACTGGCGCTCAAGGATAAACTTCGAAGTATCAAGATGCCGAAGAATGACTCAATTTAGAAGTATCTGAGTAGGTTCACACACTGTCGTGATGAACTTTTAGGAGTTGGTGTCACAATATGAGATGATGATTTGGTTAGCCTAGCCCTTCTGGGCCTTCCCAAGAGTTGGAAAAACTACCAAGATTCAGTGGATGGGAGGGAGAAACTACTGAATTAGGAATGCTTATGGTATGATTTGGTATAGGAGGAAATAAGCCAGAATACCAGATAGAAGACTTCATCCAAAGTCAAGGATGAAGAAAATTATGCCTTGGATGGAAAGAAAAAGAAGGGAAAAGGGAATAAATTCCAATTCAAACCAAAATATAGACAACGGGATAAGAGGAGAGACTTGTCTAGAATCAAGTGCTTCCACTGTCATTAATTTGGGCACTATTGCACGAAGTGTCCACACAAGAATGAAAGAAATAATTCCTTAGGAGGAGCAACAGGTGAAGCTTTGGCTTCATAGTTAGAGCTTAACGTCACCCTCATTGCATGTGTGGCAAGCACAATGATGGGGAGTGTGTGGTATATGGATAGTGGTGCCTTGTTCCACATGACGAGGAACAAATATTTTTTAAGTGACTTGGAGGAGAAATATATCCATATGCACATAGAGATGGGAGATGATAGAAGGTGCAACATGAACGAGATAGGTACAATCACCTTTCATAGGGAGTCGAGCTCTCCTCTCAGGCTCAAGGATGTGATGTTTGTACTAGGTATAAAGAAGGATTTGATTTCTGTTGCGGTGTTGGAAGACTGTGGCTACAATGTGATATTCGATAAAGGGAACACATTCCTAAGAAACATCACCATGGGAGAAGTGAAGGATATTGGGGTTTGAGTGAATAACCTATACAAGTTGGATGTGGAAGGCCGTGTTGCATTGAGCACAAAGGTGGAGAAAGTGTAGAGCTGAGATATCAGAGAATTATGGCATAGAAGACTTGGCCATTTTCAATATGAATCTTTTAAGAACATGCAACAAATCACCGCAGGCCTCCCCAAAGGAGCACTAGAGCAGTAGGATACATGCAAAGGGTGTACTTTGGGGAAGTACACAAAAAACATCTTCAATTATTAGGACAACAAGGCACATACACTCCTTGAAAGGATCCACTCTAATGTCTGCGAACATTTCTCAAAAAAATCCACTACTAATCACAAATATTATTTTATATTTGTAGATGATTTCTCATGGAAGTGTTGGATCTTCTTATTTCAGAAGAAAGACCAAATATTCTCCAAGCTTGTTGAATTTAGAGCACTTTTTGAGAAATAAAGTGAGCAGAAAGTGAAGGATCTCATGAGCGATAACGAAGGTGAGTACGTCTCGAATGAGTTTAAAAATTTCTATGCAAAGGACGACATTCGATGGGAGTTGAAAACACCCCAAAACCCACGATATAATGGGGTGCCTGAGAGGAAGAACATAAGTATTGTGGAAGAAACAAGGATGATGTTGCATGACCAAGCCATACCATTACACTTATGGGCTGAAAATTGCAACACAATGATCTATTTGTAGAACAAGAGTCCTCATTGGATTCTTGGGATGAGTACACTAGAATAAGAGTTTTTAGGTAAGAAACCACTTGTGTCACACTAATATATTTGGAGAATAAGTAAATTTCCACATATCCAAGGGATCAAGGAAAAATTTAGAACCAACAATAAAGTTGAGGATATTTTTTGGGTACATGGAAACACCTCACAACTATCGTGTGTATTTTCTATCCCTCAGAATGACAGTTGTTTGAGGGGATGTGAATTTTGATGAGGATAAGGCAATGAGGTGTTCTCTTGAGAGGGAGCTTCAGTTGCATTCAAATCGGAATGTTTTCGCTCCGAAGGAAGAACCTCGGGAAGTTATGGAGCAACCACAAGTAGAGGAGCATAGAGTGGAGACAACCACTCAAGCAAAGACATATAAAGAATGAAGGAAAGAAACCAAGGAAGCTCATAGATTATTGCATGATTCTAGAGAGAATGTGGGAAGAGAATGTGGGAACACCCAATTCAAAATGCAAGAAAAGGAGGTCACTAGATCGGTACCATGGCTACATGGCTCTGATGACTGAGCTAGTAGAGATAGAACCATCCTCATTTGAGGAAGCGGTAGAGAAACCTGTATGGCTTGATCATTATGGGAATTATGACGTCTAAAATGGGCCTCCTAAGAAAAATGTACAACCAAAATAAAATTTATAAGAACCAATAGGATTCAAGATGATGATGTAAACCATGGGGGTTGATTCATCATTTTTGGAGTAAAAAAGTAAAAATATTAAAAATTAATAAAATAATAAAACTACTTTTTCAACTTGTATTTTCAGCTTATATCCCTAAGTTTTTACTCAAATTTTGAGCGGAAGTACTCATTGGATGAAAAATATAATTCCTCATCTAAGGAATACCCATGTTGCATACTTTTGATGGACCCTGCTACATGAAAAAGGATAAATATATGAAAATACATGATGACTCATGCATTTGTCATTTTTTGCGTAGGAAATTCCATCAAAAGTATGAAACATGGGTACTCCTTGGACGAGGAATTAAAATTTGCATCCAACGAGTATTCTCGCTCGAAATTTGAGTAAAACCTTAGGCAGATAAGCCCAAAATATGAGTGAAGCATATATGAGTGGGTTCGATATGGCTTTACAAGGTGAAACATGCAGTGGATAGAAGCATAGAGAAGCATAAGGTCAAACTTGTGGCCAAGGGTTGCTCTCTGGTTGAATGGATTGATTATGAGGAGACCTTTTCTCCTATAGCAAGGTACTCATACATCAGATCAATTCTTGTCCTGGCTACGTAGATGGGATGGAAGATCCACGAGATGGATGTGAAAAAAATATGCCTCAATGGAGTTATTAAGGAGGAGATGTATATCGGGCAACCAAAAGGCTTCGAGAATTTTGATAGAGAGTCTCATGTGTGCAAACTAAAGCAAGCATTATACAGTCTCAAGCAATCACCTCGTGCTTGGTACATCGGGATCAGTAGCTATCTCACCGGTTTGGGTTTCACCAAAAGTGAAGCGGATGCAAAACTATATGATGTTTTGGTAGAAGGTAATTTTTTTATTATTGTCTTACATGTTGATGATTTTATTTTAACTGGTGATGAGCAAATTATCACATATTCCAAGGAGGACCGTACAAGAGATTTTGAAATGAAGGACATGGGTCTCATGCACTATTTCCTTAGATTGGAATTATGAAAAGGAGAAGGGTAATTGTTTGTATCTCAAGGAAAGTATGCCAACGAGATACTTAAAAAGTTATGCATGTAGAGTTACAAACCCATGGAAACACATTTAGCAACCAACTGGAAAAATGAGAATTCCTCTTCAGGTGAGGAAGCAGATGCTACTATTTACAGGAAGTTAGTGGGTTCACTCATGTATCTTTTGAAAACACGACCAAAAATGTGCTATGCAGTCAACCAGATGAGCCAAGTTGTGGTTCGACTGACCAAATTATTTTGGAGGGAAACTGAGTATGTTCTACGTTACCTTAGAGGAACTACTCAGTTTGGACTATGGTACAAACGGACAAAGGGAGTGAAGCTATGTGGCTTCATAGATGCAGATTGGGTGAGGAGTCCATTAAATCAGAAGAGCACATCAAGAGGAATTTTCAGTGTTAGGTATGCAATTTCTTCTTGGTACAACATGAAACAAAGATATGTGGCAGTCAGCTCAGTAAAAGAAGAGTACATGGGTTCCAGTCAAGCAACATGTGAGGCAATTTGGATGAGAAAGATTCTTGTTGGATTATTTGGTCAGATGATGGATCCAACTGTGATCTACTGTGATAATTAGAGTTGTATCAAGCTCTCTAAAAAACTTAATTTTCACGATTGATCCAAGCATATAGATATTCGGTATCACCATCTATGAGATTGTGTGTAGAGGTGGATAATTTTGTTGTTGTTCACTCCAACAGAGGAACAAGATTCAGACATTTTGACAAAGATTTTGTAAAGAGGAAACTTCAAGTTCCATAGAGGGAGGATCAGGGTGGTAGATAATCCCTTTCTTGCTCAGAGGGAGTGCTCAAAATGCAGTAAGAAAATCTTAGTTTTGCCTTGCCTTAGTCAAACTAGAGAAAATTTGAATTTCCACATCAGCAAAATCTTGGAGGTAGTTAACTTAGGTGACATAGAAATTGTCATTTAGTTAACTCAGTTAATTCAATTTGTGGAATCTTGAGTTCAAATAAGTATGATTGATTACTAATTTGTAGCAATCTATTACAATTAATTTGAGTTATTTTTAGTTAAAATAGTTCCAATTGTTGGAGAAACTAGTGGAAGGCCAAGTTGTGCAGTGTAACTTCAACCACACTTATTGGTCATCTAGTTAACTGATCAATCAACCCAAAATAAATGGTGGCTGAAGAGAATTCAAGTTACCCAATTGAGATGGATATTCCAAGGAAGTGTACTATTAGTTGTAGACTAGTCCCATGTGTACAGGTGGTGCATGCAGTTAGAGAATGGGCCTACAGGAATTGCGCAATCCAATTGAGGAATTTCCCTAAAAATAGGGGTTAATTACTCAAGGAACGAAACAAGGAAATAGGAGCTTGGAGGCTTGAAAATTTTCCTAAGTATTGGTTAGGTTCAGTCAGCTAGGAAGAGGGATAGACTATACACTTATAGGTTGTGCTCAAGCTTCAACAAGAATTGTATTTCATCTCTATTCTTTGATTAATACAATATATATAGTAAGGCGATTTGAGCAATTTCTTTCCCCTAGATATATATATGTTCATGTGTGATGTTTCTTCTTGCATATTGATGTTATGTGTTCTCAATTGTGAATTAACTTCCAAAGATCAATATAGTAGCTTCAAGTCTTATCATTTAGTAAATTTCATGAGCAATTTTTAATCTACACATTAACTTATAGTTAATACAATGATGAATGGTATAATATTATTATAAAAATATATATTAAAAAATAGATTTTGAAAACTCAAAACTTAAAAAATATTAAATTTTCTGTGTTAAATTAATTATAAGTTATTAAATTTATAAACTTTAATGATTGTAGTAATGTATGTGCTCATGTTGGCTACAAGAATGATGTATATGGTTTACTATGGGCATGTTGAATATGGTCCCTTTGGTTGACTATGGTTGAACATAAGGCCCATGTTGACTATTCTTGACTATGGTTGACCATGTTAACCATATTTGACATGGTTAACTAGGAATACTTATGGTAACAATTGAACATGATGCCTAATGGTATGTTGGGCATGATGCCTATGGTTGACTATGGGCATGTTGGACATGATGCATATGCTTGAATTTGGATTGACATGATGCCCATGCCAAATTCAACCACACTTGATCAAGTTGACTATGTTTTTCTGTGGTTGACTTTTTTTGTGAGTGTTTACCTATAAATAGATGACGATGCCCATGGTGACTATGGTTCACTAAAACTAATTTCATATATGTTTTATATATTTTTTTGAATTTAGTTTTTAGTGGGACTGATAACAAAAACTAATTTCATATATGTTTTATATATTTTTTTGAATTTAGTTTTTAGTGGGATGATAACAAGCTTAATGAAATGAATTTGCAATATAAAAACAAACTCCTTAACCCTTCACCTAGTTGTCGAGGTTTTCAAAGGTTTATATATTGTCACCTTTAATAAATATCTAATAGGCCGAAAAAAGACCATATAAGATAGTGTAAATTCCTTAATATTTATTAATAATTATATTAAATTTTCAATTATATTTTTAATTTTAATCTTAATTTTAAATTTGACTCTATTTTAAATGTAATGTTATAATATAATATAATTTGAAATTTTGATAATGATACATTAATTTGAATTTTAATATGATTTTCTAAAATTTTAATATGAATTTAATATTTTAATGTAAACTTTAATGTTATATTATAAACATTAACAATGTAATTATTTAAATTTTAATAATCATTTAATATTATTTAAAACTTAATAATTTTGTGTATTCAAAACTATAATTATATATTAATACATTAATCTATATATTAAGAGATTAATAATATATTAATTTACAAATTATTATATATATTAATATATTAATAATAAATTTATTTACATATGGATTTACACATTAATAACATATTAATAATAGATTAATCTATATAGTAACACATCTTAAATACGGTTGATTATGGTTGGCTATGGTTGACATGGTAAACCATAATCAACCACAATCAATGTGGTCATTAGAGTTAAAAATAGTCAAGTTTTTTGAACTTGTGGCAGACATATACTTCCCTTTGGCAGCCCTGCATAAGCTCATCAGATATTAATTAGTTATAAATATGAACCTGTAGAAATTTATTACTACTGATGTATTACCAGATCCTCCTGATCTACCAATAATTATCTTCTTGCTAAATACAAAATCCTTCCACTATTAATCTTGCGTAAATTAAAACTCAATTGCAAACACACGAAGAAAATCAATCGCACATAAACACAGTTGTTTAACAAGAAATCTTAAAGCTAAAAACCCCAACTATCATATATTATGTATATCAATGGAATCATGTAATAATATCATACAAAGGTTAGTACATCAAGCTCTTAGTACAATCAACAATCATTACACACTGTCATGCAAAAATTTTCATATCTATGCACCAATTTCTTACCTCTTAATAGTTTGCCTCCACTGTGCAATCCCTGCTGAAGAAGACCCCTGAATGAATTCGAATTGCCCTTGCCTTGACTTCGCAATCCTCATTGACATCTCCAATGTGTGTCATATGCATTGAATGCATCACCATAGTCACAACAGATAGTCCATCTCACCATTTCACCTATCTCTCCACTGGGTCTCCACTGGATCTGACATGCAAGTAGTTAACTGTTGTATTTGTTTAGCTTTTAGTGAGTTATTAGTTGTGAATTAATTAACTAATTAATTCACTAAAATCTCAATAGTGTATCTTTTAGTTAAACTAGATACAACTATCTCAACTGAGTTAAACTAAATAACAACTCCCATAACTACTCTTCCAACTCTGTCACAACTCTGCCACTTCAGTTCTAACTGAGTCCTCCATGCATGAGCCACCAATAACCCTAGGAATTACGTAATTCCTTCAGCCCACTGATTTTCCAAATCTGATCACTGAAATAAAGTGCTCCAAGAGAATAAGTTGATATTTATTGTCGGGTTATTATTAAGGGCTAATAATAATCGACATGCATCTATTTTTAGATTAAAGATCTATAAATAGACTTCGCACAATATTATAAAAATAGAATTTCATCTATTTTTCACATTTGACCAACCATCTACAAATAGAATCCTGCAACTTATAGAATATGCTCACCATGTCTAAAAATAGACATACACCTAAAAATAGCCTGCGGGCCCCACTTAGTGAAGGTGCTTACTTTTCACTAAGATCATCATCTTGTTGAATCTCAACACTCCCTCTCAATAAGATAGGGATTATCCTTCACCCTGATCTTGCCTCTATGGTATTCGAGTTTTCTCCTGTTGAGCGCCTTCGTCAAAATATCTACATCCTGATCTTCCATAGGAATGTACTGAAGCAACATGATCTTCCGCTACACACAATATCTGATATGATGATACCGGATATCAATATCTTTAGATATATCATGAAACACTGGATTAATTGAGAGTTTAATGCAACTCTGATTATCACAATGTATCACTGTAGGATCTAAATGAGAACCGAACAAACCGACCAGGATCTTCCTCATCTAGATAGCCTCACATGTAGCTTGACTTGCTGCCATGTATTCTGCTTCTGCTGAACTGAGTGCCATGGATATTTGTTTCCTATTGTACCAAGAAACTGTTGTAGATCCGATACTTAAAACCCCTCCTAATGTGCTCTTTTTGTCCGTTGGGTTGCCTGCCCAATCTGCATCCATGAAGCCATGCAACTTCACCTCATCCATCTATTTGTACCTTAAGCCATACTCAGATGTGCCCCTGAGATATCTCAGGACATGCTTTCTTGCCTTACAAAAGATCTTGGTAGGCTTAACCATCGCTTGACAAAGCTGGTTCACCGCCTAGCATATGTCTGGTCTTGTATTAGCTAAATACATGAGCGAACCCACCAACTGTCGATAAACTGTGGCATCCACTACCTCTGCCGATGTAGCATCCTCTTTCCTCCAATTTCCTGGAAGAGGAGTATCCATGGGATTGCAGTCCTCTATGTGAAGCTTACCAAGTATCTCCCGAGCATAATTTCCTTAAGACACAGACAGTTCACCTTCTCGCTGCCATCTTTCCAATCCAAGAAAATAATGAAGGAGGCCCAAATCCTTCATCTCAAACTCCTTTGCAAGATCTTCCTTGTATGAGTGTATCAACTTCTCATCACCCGTTAGTATTAAATCATCAACATAAAGAACATTTATTAAAATCTTACCTTCCACCACAATTTGGTACAAGTTTGCATCTACCTCACTCTTAGTGAAGCCAAGTCCGGTGAAATAGTTGTCGATCCATGTGTACCAAGCACGTGGTGCTTGCTTCAGCCCATACAAATCAATTTTGAGTCTGCACACATGTGACTCATTGTTGAACATCTCAAATCCTTCAGGCTGCTCAATGTACACCTCTTCCTCAATGATCCCATTAAGGAACGCAGTCTTCACATCCATATGATGAATGTGCCAACCCATCTACGCTGAGAGAGAAAGGATGGTCCTTATGGAATAATACCATGCAACGGGTGCAAAGGTTTCTTCATAATCAATTCCCTTGATCTATGAGAAGCCTCAGGCAACAAATCTTGCCTTATACTTCTCGACGGTCCCATCAAAAGCTTGCTTTACCTTGTAGATCCATCTTGATCCTACAACTGATTTACCCATCGGCCTTGGAACAATCTCCCAAGCACTGTTTCTGACAATGGAGTCATACTCCTCCACCATGGCATCTACCCATGTGGGCTCCGGTACTGCTTCTTCAAAATAAGATGGCTTTGTCATGATACACTTGCTCATAAGAGCCATGTATCCAATAAATTGGTCAGGTGACTGTCTCTGTCTGCGTTGTGATGTAGGGACTCCTACATTTTGTGCCACATCAATCTTCAGTCTCTCAGCTTATGTGGTACGCTTTCTGCCAGTTTTGATGTTTGGTTCTACATGAGTGGACTCCAATCCATGAATCAACTCCTGTGGCTGATCCACATCTAGAGGCTCATCTTTGGAAACAAGAAGTTCCTCCTCTGCATGCAAGTGTAGCTCCCTCTCAAGCAACAACTCCATGGCTTTCACCTCATTGAATTATATATCCCGTCGCACGACATTCATTCGACTGTTTGGCAAATACACATGATAATTATGGGGTGTTTCTATGTACCCCACAAATATCCCAACTTCTGCAGTCGGCTCCAGCTTCTTCCTGGCGTCCTCTGTCACATGAGTGTAAACAGATGAGCCAAAAATATTCAAATAATAAATATTAGGCTTCTTACCAGTAAAAGCTTCTTCAAGTGTACTCATGCCAAGTACTTTATGAGGACAACAGTTTTGCACATAAACCGCAGTGTTGCATGCTTCCGCCCACAAGTGCATCAGTAGGCCCTGGTCATGCAGCATAGCTCATGCATCACACACAATCATTCTGTTATTCCTCTCCATGACCCCATTCTGCTATGGGTTATGAGGCGCTATGAGTTCTCTACGAATTCCTTCTTTGCTACAGAATTATTTTCATTCGTTTGAGATATATTCACCACCATTATCACTCCATAGAGCCTTCACTTGCTTCCCCGACTCCTTCTCCACCAATGCTTTCAACTCACATAACTTTGAGAATGTTTTTCTCTTCTTCTGCATGAAGAAGATCCATCATCTACGAGAATAGTCATCAACAAAAATAACATAATACATGTGTTTTTTTGTTCAAGCAACCGAGAAAGGTCCACACACGTTTATATGAATTCTCTCCAAGATCACTGAAGCATGGTTCTCCTTCTCATGAAAGGTGGTCTTCACAAACTTACCCATAGTACATCCCTTGCACTGATATGACTGTGCAAGGGTACCCTTGGGAAGTCCAATAGAAATCTGCTACAAAATATTCAAGGCGCCATGGTGAAGATGACCCAATCTACTGTGCCATAATTCACCCTCATTCCGGCTCACCACTTCTTCTGCTTTTCCTATCATTGTAGCGCAACCATCTACCTTCAGCTTGTACAGATTCTTAACTTGAATCCATATCCTGTTGGTTTGACCTGTTGTTTTGTGTCGCAGGAAAGTTTTTCCCTCGCTAAAAACAACGTCATAACCTCCGTCCTCCAACATTGCGACCGAGACCAAGTTCTTCTTCAGACCTGGAACATGCATAACATCTTTCAACAGAAATGGTTTACCTGACTCACTCTCAAAGCTAACGGTTCCAATGCTAGTCGCATTATATCTACCATCGTCATCCATCTCTATATGCATTTGGAGATCCTTCTCCTCCAAGTCACTAAACAACTCCTTGTCTCCCATCATATGGAAGGAAGCACCACTATCAGGATACCACACCGATCCCATTGTGCTTGAAACCAAGCATGCGATCAAAGAGAAATCAAGTTCAAATTGCGAGGCTAAGGCCTCACCCGCTGCAGCTCCAACGACCTTCTTATTCTTCTTTTTCTGTGGGCAGTTAGTGGTGAGATGCCCATGTTCATGATAGTGAAAACACTTCACTTTGGACAAATCCAGCTTCTTGCCTTTAGCCTCAGATTTTGGATGGGATTTCATCCCCTTCCCTCTCCTTGCTTTGGCAGCCAAAGTGAAATTCTCTTCATCATCATTCTTCTATGAAAGGTCATCCCTAGTATTCCGCCTTATCTCCTCCTGCACAAGATCCGACCAAAGTCGCTCCCAATCCGACAGTTTCTCCCGTCCATTGACATAGTCTTCATAGCTACGCAAACTCTTTAGAAGCCCAAGGAGAGCCAAGCTCACCAAGTCATCATCCACAAATTTAATTCCCACACTCCCCAACGCATCCCTACATTGGACAAACTTCGTGAGATATTTTGGAACACTGTCGCCCTTCTCCATTTTGATTTTTTTGAGCTTATCTTTTAGCACCAACTTCCGATGGTCGCCGCTGCTTTGGAAAAGATCTGTCAAAGCCTTCCACATTGCAAATGGAGTGGCTTTCCCATGAAGGATTGACACAATATGTTCTTTCACACCTTCCAATAGAATTCTTATTTTCTTCGCTACCTTCTTTTTCCATGCGTCAAGTACTGTAGCATCACTAGAAGTAGGCTTAGGAACATCATTATCGATGAACTCCTTCAGTCCATTATCTTCAAGCACTGAATCCATCGTATCCTTCCAGTATATGTAATTCGAGCTACCCTCAAGGGCATACTCCAATCGCAACCCATTGAAAGACATTTCAATGAATACTCGACTGTCACACCAAGAAATTTCTGCAGCAAATTCGAATTATCCACCAGCACAAAACTCAACACCTCTTCACTATTGCAACCTTTAGTGATTAACACTGCTCCGATACCATGTAGAAATTTATTAATACTGATGTATTACCGGATCCTCCGGATCTAACAATATTTATCTTCTTTCTAAATACAGAATCCTTCCACTGTTAATCTTGCGGAAATTAAAACTCAATTGCAAACACATGAAGAAAATCAATCGCACATAAACACAGTTGTTTACCGGGAAAGCTTAAAGCTAAAATCCCCAACTATCATATATTATGTATATCAATGGAATCATGTAATAATCTCATACAAATATTAGTACATCAAGCTCTCAGTACAATCAACAATCATTACACATTGTCATGCAGAAATTTGCATATCTATGCACCAATTTCTTGCCTCCTGACACCCTACCTCCACCGCACAATCCCTACCAAAGAAGACCCCTGAATGAATTCGAATTGGCCTTGCCTTGACTGCACAATCCTCATTGGCATCTCCAATTTGTGTCAGATGCATTGAATGCATCACTATAGTAACAACAGATAGTCCATCTCACCCTTTCACCTATCTCTCCAGTGGGTCTCCACTGGATCTGACATGCAAGTAGTTAACTACTATATTTTTTCAGTTTTTAGTGACTTGTTAGTTTTGAATTAATTAACTAATTAATTCACTAAACTCTCACTATTGTATCTTTCAGTTAGACTAGATACAACTAGCTCAACTGAGTTTAACTCACTTAACTGAGTTAAACTAAATAACAACTCCCATAACTACTCTTCCAACTCTGTCACAACTCTGCCACTTCAATTCTATCTGAGTCCTCCATGCATGAGCCACCAATAACCCTAGGATAATTCCTTTAGCCCACTGATTTTCCAAATCTGTTCACTAAAATAAAGTGCTCCAAGAAAATAAGTTGATATTTATTGTCAGATTATTATTAAGGGCTAACAATAATCAACATGCATCTATTTTTAGATTGACGATCTATAAATAGACTTCGACCAATATTCTAAAAATAGAATTTCATCTAATTTTCACATTTGACCAACCATATAAAAATAGCATCCTGCAACTTATAGAATATGCTCACCATGTATAAAAATAGACATACACCTAAGAATATCTTGTGCACCCCACTTAGTGAAGGTGCTTACTTTTCACTAAGCTCATCATCTTGTTGAATCTCAACAGAACTTTTAAATAAAAAGTTACCTTAGTAATGATCTTTCACCATGACATATTATTGTAGTCACCGACATCCTTTGTTTACAGATTGACACATCTCCTAAAGATATGTATTTTCAGGGGTCTCCATCTTTTCCAAAATTCTATCAAAGTCTACATATCTTCCTAGGAGATTTTCTAGTCAAGTCTTCTTAGATTCCTTGTATGTTGACTACTTCTTTCCCTGGTTGTACTTCCCACGATATCTTCCTTTTGTTTCTCAACACAATTTTATTTCATTCCCAGGATCTTCCATTGTGAAGTTCCTTGATAATGTATAATCACCTCATATTCCACATGAGGACATATTATGTTAATTTCATCTAGTGTAGATCTGCCTTTTGGAAACCTGTGCATAGGAAGATAGAATTATACTGCCTGCAACCACATGACATGACTTCATAGGATCCAATGTCATCATATATGGATATGGCAGGATGAAATACCCTTGGAAGAAGTTTGGTTCAAAGGAAAGCATCATAACATGAAGCTAGACCAGATGAGAAGATCGATGGATCACTTTCTGATAAAAGACATGACTCTTGGATGAAAGCGATGGATTATATGTGCCCTATGAAAATATCCCAAAGATGAATACTCCTCAACATCGAATAAATTCATGACATCAAAGAAAGGAGCTCTTTATGAGCAGCTAGGTGTTTTCATCATTACTGTTATAAGTCCCTGATTAAGAGGGAGTCTGGTAATAATTTTATTACTTGGAAGAAACTCGGTAATTACTAAGCCAATAGGGAGGTTAGGTACATTCCTTGTATAGGAATGAGTACATCCCTTTTATAGGAATGAGTACATTCCTTTGTGGAATATGTCGAGCCTAACTGAGAAGGAGATAGAAACATCATTCCGGTCTTCACCTGGAAGACACAATGTGGGATTGGGTAATCATTTGGCATCCAATACTCTTTTGGGGAAGTATTAGGGAATCCAAGGAAAGATTAGTCGTGGAAGGACAAATATGCTTCGAGGACTGGGAATCCAATAGTAAGAGTAGTCTTGGTGGACATATCCTAATTGAAACTAGGGTGGGATATGATCCTAGAGAGACAATGATTATGGTGTCTACTCACCATTGGTCTCACCAGCATTGTAGCTCATGGTCTTGTGGAGAGATGGATTTGTTAGTCAAAGCCTTGCACTATGACAATATTGGTTTATATGATGGTATAAATATGGGATTACCAATCAGATTCTTCATATGAGAATTTTTAGATTGAGAGTGACCATGTACCATTATGAATACCTCCCTAGTTAAGAGGGAGCGCTGGAAAGTGTAATTAGGTTTGGTCTTCATAATGACTTGTAATTATGAATTTATGTAATGAAGAAAACAAAGACAATAAAATTTATTTTGTAATACTTGCATCATGGGTTTCATGGGCAAGGAGTTTTTATTATAGGTCAAAGACTTCTTCTTGAAGTCTTTAGGGATTTGTCATCTTGTCATAAATGTATAATTTAGAGTCATGTATATGAAGTGTTGTTGCACTTGTAAAGGACAATTATTGATGTATTTGTATGCTCCAATACCTTGCCCAAATTCTCCTTGGTGTCAGCTCAAATGTATTGAAGGAACTACTTGTGAAGTCGGCCTAAATATTGTAATACTCTCCATATAAGTAGACAAGTCTGTGGCCTCATTATACACTAACAAGTTTGGATCAAGTTATATAATAAATTGGAAGTTAAGGTCTGAAGTGGATACGTGTTAGAGGCTCATCACAGCGCAAGGAAAGGGCTTATATAATATTCGGTCTTGGGTTTATCCAACTCAAAAAAGGTTCCGCAATATCAAAGAAAGATAAGGAATGTAATTAGTGTGACAAGAAGAGATTTCAAGGGTCACTTCAGGACCATAATGAATAGCGTAAAGATTGTGTATTGAAGCAAGCGAAGTCAGAATTACAGGGAGTGTAAGGGATCTCTATGTTGAGCTAATATACAACTCGGTTATCTCTAAAAAGTATCACACAGTGAGGACATACTTCGGATATCTCTAAAGGAGATGCACAACGTAAGCAAGGAGACACTACAACAAGACAAGGATATTAGTCTAAGTTATATAAAATGTGAAGGAAGATCACCACAGCAAGTCTAGAAAGAATATTGAGAAGTCATCTCTAGGAAATCGAAATTGGATCAAGGAAGGTGACACCTTGTCTAAGGTTATTAGACTAGGGATTGAGTTCCTTATTGTTGGTGCAAAACGGTGCAGAAAAGGAGATCAACATAAGGAGCCTAGAAAGAGAAGTGACAAGGTCTTGGAGGAATACTGGTGTCAAGGGTCTATGTCATGGTTATGGTACTCATCAATTGTAGATCTATAAAAATAATTGCATTCGGGTTTTGTTCTCCAAGAGAGAGAGGTTTTGACCCTGGCTTGAAAAAATTAAACTTTGTATCTCTTACGTTTTGATAATTAACTTGATGAAAGACATAATAAATTAACAAATATATAAGATATAAGTAAAAGAAACATAACAAGTTCACAAGTAATTATTAAAAAAAAAAAAAAAATTGAATTAAACACCCTTATTTTTTCAGCATCCCAAAAATCAATATAACATAAGTAACAAGTATCCTAACCTCTACCAAAAAAATATTTCAAGACCCCAAATTCCTGTAACAATATCATGACCATGCCCGTATTCAATCCAACGAAACAATTCTTCATAATCAGTTCCAACTCGTCACCATTTGGCGCATCCTGTTCTTCCCTTAAACCTATGACCTGTCGTAATTAAGGTAAAAACCGTGTTAATCAGGAGTTGACTGATTCTTAAACCAGCCTAGATCCATCTAACTCCAGATCTATCATGCGCCGAGAGGGATCAAATCTCTCGAGGTGCAAACCTATTTTTTGAGTGTAAAACTTGAGGAAAGTTTTGCACCTCGAGAAATTTGATCCCTCTCGGCGCATGATAGATCCGGAGTTAGATGGATCTAGGCTGGTTCCAGTTGGAGGCATCAACGTCACATTTTTCAGATTATTAAAATTTTTGTATATTTTTGAGATGTAAGATGGATCTAGGTTGGTTTCAGACGTGTGCTGCCAAGGAAAATCTATCAAAGATATGATTAATTTTATGAATAATATGTAAATATATCAAATATTAATATAATCATTTTAAATATGCTAAATATTTCTAAGATTAACTTCGTCATTTTAATTTTAAATTTTCTTAGTTACCTCAGTTCGTTGAGATGATAATTATTGTTAATAACTATAATGATGAAAAATGATGAAATATTTTTTTTAAATGCGAAGTGACAATAATAGTGTTGAAAGATAGAAAATGTGAATAATAAGAACATACTCATGTTACAAATAGTCTTCATTGTGATCAATGTCAAACTATTCTCTTCTACTATTCTTATTTCCTCGTTAGTTTTGTTATCTTTTCATATCGATTATATGAAAAAAGAAAATTTAAATCGTAAACCATTTAAATCTTTAGCTTGAGCTGTTGTAGTAAACATGATACCTTGTCTCTCTTGCTCTCCAATATTAATAGCTTAAATTACTATAACACAAAAATCAATCTACATTGTCAATAACTTTTTGTGCTTACACTAAAATCAATGCATATTATTAATCAAATCACTTTAAAATTAATGTACCGTCATATATCAAATTACATCAAATCATAAATCAACATATACATTGAAATCAATGCATTTAATGCAAGCAATCAAATAAGGTTAGAAAATAACTTCTACATTGAAACAATGCACCTAATGCAATCAATCAAATAAGATTAGAAACCAACATCTACACTGAAATCAATGCATTTACTCAAAGCAATCAAATAGGATTATAAATCTCCATCTACACTAAAATCAATGCATTTAGCGCAAACAATCAAATAGTATTAGGAATAATCTACATTGAAATCAATGCATCTAGTGCAAGCAATCAAATATAATTATAAATCAACGTCTAAATTGAAATCAACACATCCAGTGCAAGCAATCAAATAGTATTAGGAATCATCACCTACACTGAAATCAATGCATCTAGTGCAAGTAATCATATATCAATAGAAATAAATATCTACACTAAAATCGATGCATCTAGTGCAAATAATCAAATAGGATTATAAATCACCATCTCCACTTAAATCAATCCATCTAGTGCAAGAAATATTCTTCCCTCTCTCCACCCTTCGTCCATATCTATATCCCCATCCATCTCTTGTTTTTTGTCTCTATCTCACCCCCCTAAACACACACGCTCTCGCACTCCATATATATCATTCTCTTTGTCAATCACCCTCTCTCCCCATCTCTCTCTTCTTCCCTCTCTTTCCCTTCTCTCCCTCTCCCCTGCTAATATCTCTCTTTCCTCCTTTTTTCCTCTCTCTCTCTCTCTCCATCTTTCTTATCACTCACTCTCTCTCTCTAGGAACCAGCATCTACACAGAAATCAATGCATTTACTCAAAGAAATCAAATAGGATTAGAAATGGCCATCTACGCTGAAATCAATGCATTTAGTGCAAACAATCAAATAGGATTAGAAATCATCTACATTGAAATTAAGTCATCTAGTGCAAGTAATCAAATATACTTATAAATCGACATCTAAATTGAAATCAACACATTCAGTGCAAGCAATCAAATTGTATTAGAAATCACCACCTACACTGAAATCAATGCAACTAGTGCAAGTAATCAAATATCATTAGAAATAAATATCTACACTAAAATTGATGCATCTAGTGCAAATAATCAAATAGGATTAGAAATCACCATCTCCACTTATATCAATCCATCTAGTGCGAGAAATATTCCTCCCTCTCTCCACACTCCATCCATATCTATATCCCCCTCCATCTATTCTTTTTTGTCTCTCTATCTCACCCCCCTAAACACACGTGCTCTCGTACTCCATATATATCAATCTCTTTTTCAATAACCCCCTCTCCCCATCTCTCTCTTCTTCCCTCTCTTCACCTTCCATCTATATCTCTATCTTCCCCTTCTCTCCCTCTCCCCTACTAATATCTCTCTTTCCTCCTTTTGTCCTCTCTCCCTCTCTCTCCATCTTCCTTATCACTCTCTCTCTCTCTGTCTAGAAACCAACATCTACACTGAAATCAATGCATTTACTCAAATAAATCAAATAAGATTAGAAATCGCCATCTACACTGAAATAAATGCATTTAGTGCAAACAATCAAATAGCATTAGAAATCATCTACATTGAAACCAATTCATCTAGTGCAAGTAATCAAATATAATTATAAATAGACATCTAAATTGAAATCAACAAATTCAATGCAAGCAATCAAATTGTATTTGAAATCACCACCTACACTGAAATCAATGCATCTAGTGCAAGTAGTCAAATATCATTAGAAATAAATATCTACACTAAAATCGATGCATATAGTGCAAATAATCAAATAGGATTATAAATCACCATCTCCACTTATATCAATCCATCTAGTGTGAGAAATATTCTTCCCCCTCTCCACCGTCCATCCAGATCTATATCCCCCTCCATCTCTTCTTTTCTGTCTCTCTATCTCACCCCCCTAAACACACACACTCTCGCAATCCATATATATGAATCTCGTTGTCAATCCCCTCCTCTCCCCATCTCTCTCTTCTTCCCTCTCTTCACCTTCCGTCTATATCTCTATCTTCCCCTTCTCTCCCTCTCCCCCGCTAATATCTCTCTTTCCTCATTTTTTCCTCTCTCTCTCTCTCTCTCCATCTTCCTTGTCACTAACTCACTTTCTCTCTCTCCACCTTTCTCTCTCTATGTCTTTCTTCTTACCTCCCTCACTCTCCCCCTCCCTCTCCAAGTCCATCTCTCTTTCCCTCCCTCTCTCCACTCTCTCACATCCTCTCTCTTCCTTCCTCTCTTTCCCTTTCTCTCCCATCTCTCTCTCCCTCTCTCTCTCTCTTCACCCACCAACTATGTTACTATATCCCTCCCTCTCTCCTTATATCTCTTTCTCCCCCCTTATCTCCATCTCTCCTTATTTGTCTCTTTATCTCAACCCCAAACATACACACTCTCTCTCTGTCTCTCCCTTGTCACTCCTTCTCTCTCTCCACTTCTCACTCTCTATATTTCTTATTTCCTACATCTCTCCCCCTCCAACTCCATCTCTCTTATCGATCCCTCGGTCCTCCTCTCTCTCAAGTCCTCTCTCTCATCCTTCCTCTCTCTCTCTCTCTCCTAAATGCCTCTCTCTTCCCTGATCTCTCTCTCTCTCTCTCTCTCTCTCTCTCTCTCTCTCTCTTCCCTCCAATACTCTCTCTTCCCCCATCACTCTCCTCCTCTCTCTCCCTTTCTCTCCCACCTCTCTCTCTCTCTTTTCCCTCGAATCCTCTCTCTTCCCCCATATCTCTCTCTCTCTCTCTAATCCTCTCTCTTCCCCCATCCCTTTCTTTCTCTCTCTCTTTCCACCCCTCTCTCTCTCCAACTACATTACTATATCCCTCTCTCTCTCCTTCTCTCTTCTTCTCTCCCCCCTTCTTTCCATACATCTTACCATACCTCTAGTATATTTATATTTTTATTTATTTACCATACCCCTTTTCTTTACTATGGTATTTGGCCCATAGACTTGTTATATAATTAGATTTTTATTTATAATTCTATTTGATATATTGTTATTTATTTACCTTACCTCTTTATACCTCTTTTATATTTATTTATTTACCATACCTCTTTATACCTATTTTATATTTATTTATTTATTTATCATACCTTTTTATACCTCTTTTATATTTATTTATTTACCCATAGTATTTGGCCCATGGTATTCGTCCCATAGGCTTCATCTAAATAAAACCTCTTTTTAAAGTTTTTTTAAATATAAAAAGGTTTATGGAATAAATATAAAAAGAATTTTTATTTATTTACCATACATCTAGTTTATATATATTTTTATTTATTTACTATAGCTTTGGAGTAAGTATAAATTCATTTTACAAATATTTAATTAAAAGAAATATTAAAAGATTTTGGACTTTGATTGTTTGTGTTGAATTAACTCTTTTCCTTTCATTTAGGAAATGGTATTGACATTAGTAAAGAGTAAAGAAGTTTAAAATTTTACTTAATTTGGAAATTCAATGTGATATTTTTTTTTTGTTAAAAGTAAATTCAAGTTTATTCAACTTCTGTTGTTTGCAGGTGTTGAGATGAAAGAGCCTAGAGATGGTGGTGTGTAAAGATGATGTTGTTATGTTTTTAATTAATGGTCACCAAAATCAATGTTAAGGTGTCTAAAGACACTGCTGTTAGAGACAATTTAACATTAATTTTTTCAGCTTTAAAATGGAATAGTTGTATCTAAAAACAACAGAGATATAGCAACAAAGACAATTTAGCATTAATATTTCCAACCTTTAAATAAGCTTCACATAAAATTTGACTTGTCAAATCTACTAAAACAACCCTAACAATCAGCTTCTCTTTCGGTGACGTTTCACCATCGAAGATAACAAAATGATAAACAACCTCTACCACACTTCACGAAAAGTTGAAGTCGATCCAAATTTCCATGATTCAATACATGGTTTGGCCATAAAGCAATTTTGGACGTTACTACAAATTTAATGTTTGTAAAACCACCTCTGTATGAATAATGATAAACATATTTCCCAATTGTAATAATTTACAAATCCACACATTATTTTTTTTTCTAATTTTTTTTTTTGTTGGATTTGCTATATTTCTCAATTGACACATTTATCTTAGTGTGTCACGAATGCGTATAGTTATTAAGAGTGGTAATTGAGCTGTGTTTAAAAAATCACGAAGCAAACACAAATTTTCTGGCCACCTCTGTCAGTCGATTAAAGCTTCATACCAAAATGCTCTTCTCTGCACCGCACCACAGAACCAAATACGACTCACCTCTATGTTCGATCAAAGCTAAGTTGTTTTAATTTTTTTTGTTTATTTATATGATTATTAAAACTTATTTGTTAAGCCGATACTTATTTTTTATTTTTATTTTAATTTAAAATTTCAGGACATTGAGAACGTGACTCCTCTGACATCGGGGTCACACTGGGCTGTAAATGCGCCTCTCAGCGCAATGACATCGGGGTCATACTGGGCTGTAGATGCACCTCTCGGCGCAATGACATCGGGGTCATACTGGGCTGTAGATGCACCTCTCGGCGCAATAATCCTTTGACATCAGCCAGGTCATACTGGGCTGTAGCTGCACCTCTCAGCGCAATGACATCGGGGTCACACTGGGCTGTAGATGCACCTCTCAGCGCAATAATCCTTTGACATCAGCCATTTCATACGCGTAGTCTAAACAACTGACATTTTGTCCTGGAAAAAGTTGGCTTTTCCGGCAGATTTCTTGTTGGATCCAGTCAAAATGTTTAAAAAACCAGGTTATAGTTATCAAGATGTGGAATTTGGGGTTCTCAGGGCTTTTTTTTTTAAATGATGTTGAAGCCATTCACAGTGTTTTTTTTTTTTCTGAATTGGACTAATTCTATTAAGTGAAAATATGGTACATGAGAAAGTACATTCAAGAGAGACAAAAACACGGCCAACCGGAAATGATAAAATATCAACTTCGGTCCCCGGATAGAGAGATGAGACAAACGAGGAGCAGCAATAAACAACTAAAAAACAGGAAGGAACCGACTTCTACCCAGAATTGGTAGAGTTTTCTACACGGAATTTCTTCCCTTTCTTTTTGTTGACTTTGACCCAGCCATCCTGGTGAGTTTGTGCTGGGACAATTTGAAGACTGGAGTTCTCCAAAAGAGGGGCCTCCTTATCTGAATCGGAGGAGGTGGACTCATGACTACGCTTCTGAGTGACTGTAGTATCAGGGGGATGCTTGGGAGCATCAGTGGACAGTTTCTGAGTCTGAGGAACAAGGTCAGAATCTGCCTCACTCCCATCATCATCTGAGCTCGAGGAAGTATAATTTGCAGCAGGCGGCGGGGTACAGGGAGTCCATTTTTTGGATTTGGACTTTGTATAATCTCCTTTAGTCTTTGTTTCTGCAAGATTGGGGCATGAGTTCTGCAGATGCCCTGTTTGGTTGCAGTGGCGGCAACGGAATGCAGTGTTCTCATAGTCTAAGTACTGAGTCCAAACATGATCACCGACCTTGAGGATAATTTGTTCGGGCAAGCCTTTGCTGATGTCAACCTCCACGCACATTCTGGCATATGTGTAGAGGCCGTGAAGTGGCCTATCATAATCTACATCGAGAAAGCGCCCCAAGGTATCGCCCATTCTCCTGAACACTGCCAGCTGCCATAGATGGACAGGAAGGTTGGGCAGTCTGACCCAAATAGGGGTCTTGGTGATGGTAGCTGTTGCAGGGTCGAAATCTGGGAACCATGGGGTTAAGAAGAGCCCAGCATTTCCAAAAAACCAGGGACCTTTCTGTAAGGCCTGTTCATAATGCTTTGCCTGATCGAACAGTACTATGAAGAACCCTCGTGAGCAGCAGCTAACGAGGCACTTGCTGGTCCAGTTATCGTAGATCCAATTAAAGAGTTCCTTGGTTCGCGGCCAAAGCCCATTAAATCTGCAAATGATAGCTCTCTCTGCATATTTTTGAAGATCTTCTGTGACAGATGGAAGAGAGACCTCAACAGAAGGTGCTTCATCCAGCTTGTCAACCAGAAAAGGCTGGGGTTTGGAGGCAGCAGAGGGTTTGGGGGCAGCAGAGGGTTTGGGGTTCTGAGAGTGAACAACTTCTTTATAAGAGAAGATAGGGGCTGAAGAAGACTTTCCTATAGCACCACCTCTCAAACGAAGGGTAAGTACAATGGAATCACTTCTGTTAATGTTATAAGCAGAAAGGGGAAGAAAATCCTCAAGATGTTTACCTTGGAAAAGAAGTCTCTGGTGAATCGATGGGATTCCCGTTCGTTGTTCCAGGTTAAGCTTAAGCTTCTGAATTAGATCTGAAGAAGAAGCCCAAAGCAAAACAGTTTTTCCAGAGAGTAACCGGAGTTGGATCTGAAAAGAGGCAGGGTTCTTTTTGGAGTCAGGATCTGCGCGGCAATGAAGGGCGTCCCTGCTTTTGCCTGCGACTCCAGGCCTCTGCTGAGAAAGGCCGTGAGGGCAGGAAACGCCTGTAGACCAACTCCTGAGCCCAAAACTGAAGCCTCGGGGGTTTGCGGCCAGAGTCCCTTTTAGTGCTGCGGTTGAAAGTTTTGCTGCAGGGCTCGTATTAGCCAAACTCGCCGAATTGAAGACAGCCCCAAAGAGGCAAGGCTTAGGTGACCCGAGCTGGACTCTAAAGTGCGTTGCCCTCAAGTTTATCCCCTGCATCCAGAAACCGACCCTTGAAACAACTTCCGCGGGAGCCCTGGCGCGATAGCACTGAAGGCCGGCAGAGGGTAGTTGAGCTGGAGCCTGACCAGGACTTGCTGAAACATTAACAGCTGCGTAGATGCTGAACAAAGCCCTATTATCGATCACTGGCTTCTCTCAGCTGAGGTGAAGACAGTGGTGGTGAAGCCGTAGGGTCGGATCCTCATTCCAGGCGTAGATTGCAGCGTTCCGTCCTGCTAGATCGAGGGAGAGAGCGACTAGTGGAGGCCTGGCGATTACCGAATGTGAGGTTGGTAGGTTCGCAGTCCTCTGTATGCAGAGATCTCCAGAGCTTGGCGGCGGCTCTACCACTTCGGCGAACAGGGGAGCAGAAGAGTATAGTCTAGGGTTCATCTTGCTTCGGCCGGCTAAAAAACGAGCACCTTGCAGATCAAGCCATTCACAGTGTTAAAATACTAAAAATTTAAGATTTTAAAATCCAAAACTTGCCAGGGCCATAAAAATATGTTCCGAGTGAGTTTGTCACCTCAGTTGACAACTCCCATTTCATATGCCTGCTTGTTGAACCCAGTTAATTATTTATATTAGTATTTCCAGAAACCACAATCTATTTTAATTATAGCATAGCTATTAGTTGTTTGATTCATTCAAGGACTGTAGTATTTGTTAGCTCCATTTAAGAAACTCACACCCACTAGCATCCTTCTGGAACTGAAAAACTTGATGAAATTTGTTCAGTAGTCGAACATTGATATGAGACGGTAAACTGGCTAAAATTGTCTAGGCATAATTATAGCGCATATAAGCTGAAATTTTCTGAAGACAACAGAGAAAAAAAAAAAAAAAAAAATTCTGGAATGCGAGAGATGAAAAAAAAATTCAACTTGTTCTTAAAAAATCATTTTTTTTTCCAAATATTATTTTATTTTCAAACCCCCCCACCCAAAATATTAATTCATATGAAAAAGGGTAGAAAAGTTGTAAAGGGTTTGAGATGTTATACACGTACCCGAAGTCCTGAAACAGAAGGCCAATGGGGCAAAGGCCCCAATGCCTCGTCGGTGAAGATGTTCTGCCTCAAATAGAGATTTTGAAGCCTTGTAAGATGCCTTATTCTTGGGTCCAATACAGTGAGCCTATTTGCAGCCAAATCCAAATACATCAAATGGGTGGGAAGCTCAACAACCTCTAAATTATGAAGCTACCAAATTGTGAGAACAAGGAAATTTTCTGTCATACCATCATTCACCTCCTACTTGTCCGGTCATTGCTACTTATGCTACTGCTACTGCAAAATGATCGCCCACAATTTTTGATTTATCAGGAGATAAATCAAGGAAATTTGGTGCCATACTGTTGACGGGAAAATATGTCCGGCCAACAGTAGGGGATCTCCCCGGTAGAAAGTCCCAATTAGACTTTGAACCGTTTGGAATAGGGATCCCGTCCGGGGTGTGGTTCCGGCTACCGCTTAAATGACTTTCTCTTCGGTCTTGAAGAACCTGATTAAATCTCCAGACATACACTTTATTCACATGGTACAGAATACATGACTGATGTATCAAACTGATATATAACAATGTGCGTAGCAAGGTAATGAACAAAATGCATACGCCCAGGAAGTGTCGTTAGCAACACATCTATGGGGTAATGCATGCAAGATAATCTGACCACTAAAGAAACAGTTCTTCGTGGCAAGGATATCCCTTAACTTTCAGAAAGATGCAATGAAATGCTAATAAAATAGTTCATTAACATTCATTATAAGAACAAACGATAAACTTAAGCATCATCAAGCACAATCACAGATAGCTATGAAGTACGAATGATACTATTAAGAACACAGCTTCATTAATCATACGATATTCTGAAACTATACGCAGAATACACACAGTTTTGTCACAGCTAAATACATCATCCAACAAAGGGATTTTAACAAGTATCTGAATTTCACATGAGTCAGAGTATGACCCTTCAATTACAATGCAATATTGCTCTTCAGTCCACAAAAGAGAAGCCTTTAACTATGTACCCCGCAGGGGTATTTATAGATTCAAGAAACGCCCCTTCAGGCTTTCCGACGCTTCGACTTCCCGACGGTTCAGCTTCCCTGCGACCTTTGACGATCATGCGACCTGCGACCGGCGGAAACAATTGCGACCTGCGATCCAGGTGCAGGTGCGACCTGCGACTCAGGCGTATGCGCGACCTGCGACCTGGGGACGGTCGCGACCTGCGACCGAAAGAACTTAGCTATGGAGGTGGTCGTGTGATTGAGAGGTCTGGAGCATCAATTTTCTTCCCCTTCAGGAACTCTCGTCAGGTCTGGTAATCCGCTGCTATAGGGGAGACTAGAGGGGTTTCTTCTTTTAATCGATGCATACATTCCAGGGCATTTGGTATCAGAGTCTCCTTCTTCTGGGAAATCTGGATTGAGAGGGAGGCAAGCTTGGTATAGATTTGTACTGGAGTGAAAAGCAACCGGTTTAGGTTCTCTTGTGATGCTTCAAATTCTGGTGCGATAGCAGCTTGTCTCACGGGTTGCAGAAAAGACTGAATTTCCTGATCTACCTGCTCCCAGTCTTTAGTTTCATCCAGTGCCCCCAACGACGGAATGTGATGAAGAGCGTTCATGGAGTCTATACCACTGATCAGGTGATTATATGCAGACACCACTTTGTCCAAGTCTTTGGCCAGTTTATCTTTGGACTGCATCTTCATCCGGATTTGTACTTTGGCGTCTTGTGTGTGACCCCAATCCTTCCTAGGCACATTTTCGGGAGCTTGCTGGTACTGCGCTGTCCAGTTTATCATTTTGTCTAAAGCTACCGAGGCTTCCCTGAGATGCTCATGCTTCTGTTTGGTTTCCGCTCGTGCCTCTGCCAACGGGGCTACTGTTTGTTTTTGGGTGAGCATTTCCCTATATACTTGCTTCATGGTCGTTTCCAACACATCACACTCTTTCATGACCGCCAGTGGGACCTCATTGACTTGGGAAGGCTTACTTTGGAGCTATCGCACTTCACTCTCCAGCACTGATTTCTCCTGTTCTGCTGTTTTTAGCCTGTTTTGTAGGGAAATAATCTCCCTGCTCATTCTAGTGACATTCTCCTCCGTGGCCGCGGCAAAAGCGGTGCCTGCTGATGCTATCATTACAGGGTTAGTCCTTGTATCTAGGACTATGTCCTTTCCAGTGGCGACCGTAGATATGGCGGGATGGCTTTGCGCCAAGGATTTTCTTTTCTCTTGCCGTATTTTGAAGGAGAATTGGTCAAATGTCAATCTAGTCAGGTCAAAGACCTCTTCTTCTTGTTCCCCGGGAAAATCGTCACCAGAGAGGATACTTCTCGTGCCACTCGGAGGAATCTCCAGGGGAGATATGTCGATGTCCTCTATTAGTTCATCCTCTTCATCCCGTCTTTGTCCTTTTCCTTCCTCCTGTTGCCGGCGCTCGGCTTCCGCCTTGTCATGTTCCTCCTTTTTCTTGCGTTCTGTCTCTGCCTCTATTTCTCTTTCAGCTTTTCTTTTTCGCTCTACTGCGGCAGCTTGGTCTGCCTTCTTTTGACGTTCGTCTTTGTCAAGTTCTTCCTTAAGTGCTTGTTCTGCCGCCGCTTGTGCTTCCTTTTCCTGTCATTCCTTTTCCTTGGCCTGTTTCCTTTTCCGCTCTGTCTTTGCATCTTTTCTATGTTTCTCTTCATCCTCCCTCATTTTCTTTTCATCTTCCTTCTTGGCTTGGGCCTCTGCTCCTCTTAGCTGATCCGAGGTGTCAGGCCCCGTACTGGTCCGGATTTTCTTATCCCTGGAGGAAGAAGAGCCTCCTAGATTATGGCTCATGTCTTCTAAATTTTGGTGATCCTCTTCTTCTCAGTCAAAGTCAATCCCCGGAGCTAGTTGCATGTTTGCGTTGTACCAGTTTCTTTTCTCATCCTCCGTCGGGCATTCGACATGCTGATAGCTCCATTTAAACTTGGCCCTCTTACAGTGTTCCGGAACTATCTTGACCGGGTCATATGTTCGGTATTCCAGATTTCTAAAGTGATAACCTTTTATCTCTTCCCCTTGAGCCCCTACTTCTATGGAGTCCTTGACTGTATAAGCACCGATGGTGAGGGGCAGAGCGGGCCAAGGTTTCTTCTTTCCTTTGGAAAGGACATTGGAGAAACCCGAGGTCATCTGGAAACATACCTCCTGCATAAGCACCTTATCGGTGATAAACCTAGGCAGAGCATGTGGGGCTTTGAATGTCCCAAATACTCGGATGAATGTATATTCAGCGAATGGAAACCAGTGTGCCACCTGACCTAGTGTCTCCATCGCACGCCAAGACATGCAGGGGGTGTCTTGACCAAATAGCTTCCCGTAAAGGGCGGGAATGAATATCTGAGAGATTTGCTCAATATCTGACTTGTACCTGGATTCCCAGAATACCTTGGTCTGCAAATGGATTTCTTGGGTCTGTGCGGAGTCGTATTTATGTGGCCATCCCTCAAAATGCAGTTGGGCACAGACAGCATCTAATAGATACGAAGCCATATAAAATTATGATGGCGTTCCTTCATCTGGGGCCAAAGCCGAAGCCAAATTCGTTTGCATTGAGCCCATTAACATACCGGCCCAGTTGAAACGAGTGCCGTACACCGTTACATATTCCATTATAGTTGCCCATGCGCCGTTGAAGGTGGTGGCATCTGGCCGTCCGTACAATCTGCAAAGCATGGCGGCCACTAGTTTATACACTTTCCTCAGACCGGCCACCGGGTACTCTTGGTCTTTCTTGACTTTAAATTTGTCCGGTTCTGCCCACCATTTCCTAATTGTATCAACCACAGGTACTTCATGGGCAAAAGCCCATCTCGGGGTGAAGTTTTCCTCAGGTTGGGGCAGCGAGTAGTAGACCTAGGCTTTTGAGCCCTCCAACGTTACGAAAGCTTTACCTTCGCTATCTCGGATTACGAACCTCCGGGGATCCATTTTCTGTATGATCCAGTCTAATATTTCTGGGCACGGGAAGATGGCTGGATGTGCCCCTCCTAGATGTAATTTGGATCTCTTGACCTTTAGGTATACTTCCCGGTCCGGGAGATCTTCTGGAAAATCATCTTCTGGTATAGCGAACTCATGGTATACTTCATACCATCTCAGGCTGTCCCCTTTTGCGAAGGTGCAAAGGGTATCTCTGTATATTGGTGGAGGAGATGTTTGCACGTCTGTGTCTGATTCTTCTTCCACCACCTGCTTGCTTTTCTTTCGGGACACTGGGGGCGCCATGTCGCTAGAGTCAGAGAGGACCGGTATTGTGTCTGTACCAAATTCACCTGTTGCATTCAGGAAAGAATCCCAAGATGAGAAGGACATAATGATAATGAGCTAAATACAGTCTATACATGCAGAATTCAATTAATTGTTCTCTTGGGGTCACAGGGTCGTTGATTTAGAAGAAGAACTCATATGCGACCTTGCGACCTCGCGACCAGGTCGCAGGGTCGCAAGGGTCGCTAACCCTCCCAACAGAAGATCGCGCGACTTTGCGACCTTGCGACTAGGTCGCTGGGTTGCAGGTCGCGCAAGGGCCTGCCGGGGTTTTCGAACGCGCGCGGCTTGGGGTTGATTTTATTTTCTAACGGTTAGCATACAAGGCTGGAAGGGGTCTAGGCTGAGGATAGGACGAAGCCATGAGGGGCTGGACAAGAAAATGTGACCCTGGGGTTTTATGGGGATAACAGGAGAACAAAAGATCATAAAAACTCACCAGAAAAACCCTACAGCCTCCCCAGCAGGTATTTAAGACAATGGGGAGGCCAGATTTGGGCAAGAAATGCTCAGGAAGGAAACACAGAGAGGAAATAGCAACTTACCCGGGAGAAAATGCGCCAGCCGACCTGTCAGAGCACTTTCTAAATTTTCGCTGCAAGTGACAAATGCGACCTAGCGACCTGCCCTTTTAAAACGGGGTCGCACGTGCGAGCACTTGATGAGGTCGCAAATTGGTAGAGTGCGACCTTGCGACCTGGCGACCCTAAGGTCGCTGGGTCGCAAGGTCGCTGAGTCGCAAATTTATTCAATTACTTCTTCTTGCGACCTAGCGACCTTAAGGTCGCGAGGTCGCACAGGTCGCATGAGTCGTAAATGCTTTAATTCCGAACCATGCGACCTGGCGACCTGGCGACCTTAAGGTCGCGGGGTCGCACAGGTCGCATGGGTCGCAACTCCTGTAATTCCGAACCATGCAACCTTGCGACCTGGCGACCTTAAGGTCGCGGGGTCGCATAGGTCGCAGGGGTCGCAATTGTTTTTAAAGTATGGTTTCGCGACTTAGCGCCTTGCTTTTCAAAACTTTCACTTAGCATTTTTAGTTTCAAAGGGGCTCCAAAAATTTTGAAGTGAGTGCTATTATTTCTTGTATTTTTGGAGGGTGTTGTAGGGGCTACAACAAATGACGATTCACTGGATGAATTCAGAGTCTCTACCGATGAATGGTCGATGAGGGAGGAGGGAGGGGCCTAATACTAGCTTGTTCTTTTACCTCAGAGTTTACACCTTCCTTCCTTTGCCACCTCGCATAGTTGCCTGGCCTTTTGGCTTATTGGGTGCAGATCAACCGAATTTTAATTCCTCGCACTCCAGGACCGGGAGGGTCGGGGAAACCTTGGACAACTGCAGGGTCTGGTACAATTATTTCATCCTCATGGTGTTTCTCCGCTGCCAGCGAACCTCTCGGCTCCGGCGGAGTCACTGCCTAAGGAGTCATGAACGTTGCTCCACTGCCAGCGAGCCTGGTCAGTACCCCGGCGGAGTCATTACATCACCTCTCTGCGCAGGAAGCCTTTCTCAATCCTTTACCCTTTATTTGTGTGCGATTGCACTTATTTGAGAATGTGCCTGTGGCACTTATTTAGATGGGCATATTTTGCCTGGGCGGATGAGGGATCCCGACTTATTTTGCTTGCAGAGAGGTTGCTCCTGGTCTTATATGAGGACTTGGGTTTTTCCCGGATGACCTGAAATTCTCTTGAGTTAGCCCTGTTCCCTCACGATCCGTTTGCTGCTATGTAAGACCTTTTCTGCCTGCACCTTTCAAAGCCGCTAGGTGGTTCCTTATGCTTGAAGACTCCAGTAAGGCCGTGCACTATCCCTTGGTGCCCATCACAAGCGAGTTTTGACTACCCCGTGTTTTGCGGGAAGGGCCTTTCATCAGCATAGAACCTATCAAGGAGTGAGCCAGTTGCGGGCAGCTTAGACAAGGTCTTCCTTATAGATTTAGAGAAAGTTTTTTTTTTTTTTTTTTTTTTTTACTATTAGAACAAAAACACGACTTTTATAATACACGGGCAGAAACAGCCCTTTGAGGGATACTCAAGTAAAACAGTGTTTGAGGTCATGCCCGTTTACCGGGAGGACCTCGACTTTTCCTTCCAGAGTCTGCAATCGGAATGTATGGGGACCCACCTTTTCTTTAACATGAAAGGGACCTATCCATAGTGCTTGAAATTTGGCATGTTTCCCTTTTTCTTCATGAGCTTTATCCCACTTTAGGACAAGATCTCCTACTTCAAATTTTTTATCTCCTGCAGACTTTTTATCGAACCATTTCTTGATTCGACTCTGGTGGATGGCGAATTTTTCCCGGGTTTTCTGCCTTTCCTCTTCTAATTTCAGCAGGGTGTCAATGCGGGTTTGCAAGGCGGGGCAAGGGGTACCATGACACTCTTGAGACAACTGCAGAGCAGGAAGAGACAAATTGGGAGGGAGGACAGCTTCTTTCCCATACACGAGAAAATATGGTGAGGTGCCTATTGAGGACTTAGGGGTGACGCGATCAGCCCAGAGTGCATTTTGGAGGGCATTGTGCCAGTTGCGTTGGTGAGACAGAAGGGTCTTTTTAATGATGCGAATCAGATTTTTATTTGTTGATTCCGCTAGACCATTTCCTTGGGGATAGTACTTTGCAGAGTGTTTAAGAACAATGCCATTTTCCAAAGCAAAATCATATAATTTAAAAGATGAAAAATACGTTGCATTATCAAAAACCAAGGAAGTTGGAACGCCAAACCTGGTAATGATGGAATGAGTGACAAATTGCATTACCTCCTGATCGTTGATTTGGCGTAACGGTATTGCCTCAACCCACCTGGTGAAATAATCAGTAGCCGTTAGGATGTACCGGTGTTGCTTAGAAGAGTGGGGTAAGATCTCACCAATGACGTCCAGACCCCATTTTTGGAATGGTTCTTCTACTGCTACTGACAACAAAGGGGCGGCGGGACACGCTTCTCGGTTTGCGAATTTCTGGCATTGGATGAATTTCCGAACATATGCGTGGGCATCTCTGAAAAGGGTTGGCCAATAATAACCTGCTCGCATTATTTTATGGGCAGTGGTATCCCCGGCAAAATGACCTCCTTCTGGTCCATCGTGCAACTCGGTTAAGATTTTCTAAGCTTCATCATGTTCCAGGCAGCGTAACATGACCCCATCGGAATGTTTCTTGAAAAGCTTCCCTTGGATTATCTGGTAAGACGCAGCTTTGAGTCTGATTGCACGTTTCTGCCGGGCATTTAGAGCTGGGTCCAACACACCGTGTGCCAAATATCCCAAAATATCCGAGTACCAAGAAGGGTTCCTTATCTGAGGCATGACGTCAGTTTGGTACATATCGATTTCTTACTCCCAATTATCTTCTTCAATCTGGTGGGAACTTGCGGCCTTTGCAGCCATTTGGCATAGACCTCGCCCTTTCACTGTGCGTGCTGGCTTAAACTCTAAGTCATACTCTTGCATACACGCAACCCAGTTTCCTCGTCTCTCGCCCAACTCCTGCTGCATGAACAGTGAGCGAACAGCTGGGTGGGAAACGTAAACCGTGACATGGTTTTTTAAGATGTATGGTCTGAAATGTTTGACCGCTTTATATACCGCATAGGCCTATTTTTCGATTTCAGGATAATTTAATTCAGCTCCCTGCAAACCAGTGCTCATGAATGAAATGGGGCGCTCGTCATTATTTCTATCCTTTTGTGTGAGTACAGCTGCTAAGGACGAATCCGAAGCGAAAGTATACAAGCTAAAATCTCTGCCGAAATCTGAGCTCTGGAGGGAAGGTGCTTCAGCTATGGCTTTCTTGATCTGGTCGAAAGCTTCCTTTTCGGGCTGATTCCATTTGAAGGTAGCATTTTTCTTAATCATTCCCTGTAGTGGCTTAACTATCTGGGCGAAATCTGATATAAACTTACGTACAAAATTGATCTTACCCAAAAAGGACTGCATTGCTTTCTTACTACTGGGGGGAGGAATCTGAGCAATGGCTTTCGCACGTTCCGGATCAACGACAATGCCTTGCTTAGTTATGATATGACCCAGCAGATTTCCTTCTGCTACGGCAAAAATTCTCTTCTTTGGGTTGAGCGAGATACCGTATTTTCTGCACCTTTCGAAGATCTGTCTGAGGTGACGCAAATGATCCCCCTAATGTTTAGAAAACACAGTAACGTCATCCAAGTAGACCACCACACTCTGGCCTATCAGACCCCTGAATGCTATATCCATAGCTCTTTGGAAAGTTGCTCCTGCGTTGATTAATCCAAAGGGCATACGCCTGAATGCGAAGGTTCCCCACTTAGTCCGGAAGGTAGTCTTCAACCTATCTGGTTCAGCAACCAGTACTTGATTGTAGCCAGAGAATCTGTCCAACAAAGAGAACATTTCTGACCCAGACACTGCTTGTAATATTTGCTCCATAGGGGGCACCGGGTAATTATCCTTATTCGAGGCCCGGTTTAAGTTTCGAAAATCCACACATAAGCGGATTTCACCTGACTTTTTCCGTACCGGAACCAAATTGGAAACCCAGGTGGAATGGCGAACTTTAAAGATAATGCGTGCATCTAAAAGTTTTTTGAGTTCCTTCAGGATCAATGGTTCCATCATAGGATGTAATTTCCTGATCTTTTGTTGGAAAGGTTTTATATTTTCTTTGATGGGTATCACATGTTGTATGATTCGAGTATCGTATGTGCGTAAGTCCTCATATGTCCAAGCGAACACGTCACGATATTTGCGAAATAGCTGAGTGAAATCCTGAGCCTCTTGGGGGGTGCAGTCCTTCCCAAGGTTGACGAATTTAGGGTTATCCTCTGATCCCAAGTTCACTTGTCGATGGGCTAAGATAGAGCTCTGTATTTTGGCATTTGGGGGCCCACGGAAACGATTTTGCAGATCGAAAAGCTTCTCAAGTGATACCACCCCTTTAGGCATGGGGTTTCCTTTGACTTGCTCATACTCCTTTTGCATAGCTTGGTCGTGCTCATCTTCATCTATAGCAGTGTCTTTGAATATCTCTGAGTTACACATAAAATCCAGCACCTGTTGATCATCATCGAAAACGCGCAAGTTAGTGATATTGTCTGGCACGGAGGGTTTATATATAACTTCAATAGAAAAACCATCCCTCAGAGGGGTAAATCTGGAAGCAGCATTAGCCAGAGTATCTGCCACTGCATTGTGCATTCTAAGAATAGATTTAATTCCAAAAGCGTCAAAAGCAGAAATTAATTGCCATACCTCTTGCTGATACGCCTTTAAATGTGGAGACAAATAGTGAATAGTATTGCGTACCTGCCGAGTGATAATCTTGGAGTCTCCAATGACCTGTAAGCAGTTTACCTTCAAATCCAGCGCCTTTTTAAGCCCAAGGATCAAAGCCTCATACTCAGCAGTGTTGTTGGTGCATTGGAACTCCAGCCGACAGGAGATCAAGAATTTTTTCTTGCGAGGATCAAGCAAGACGCAGCCAGCACCAGAACCATCGAGATTTTTGGAACCGTCGTAATACAAGGTCCATATGTCACTTTCCGGGCCCTTGGGGGTAGTGGATTGCGGAGGAATTTCGGCTTGGTGTAAGATAGTTTGGGCTTGCTCTTCTGTGACAAGTGCCAATTCAGATTGGACCTCGGGGCCTACTGAAGATTGAGGAGGTCGGTAACATCCAAAAATGGCCTCCAGGAAACACATACCAAGTTCCTCCTGGGCAAAGCTGATGGGTTCATTTGTGGCATCTAAATCAGTTACAGTGTGTTTCATGTACGGTTCGCTTTCGACCCTGATTTGGTTATTTCTCCCCTTGTAAGGAAGCCATAAGTGGGACCAATCTGTGGCAAAGTATCCTTGCAACTTGCTAGACCAGTCTCTGCTAAGTAGTAGACCGTAGGCTTCAGGGATGTCAACAACCACAATATCGATGCATTGATGAACTCTAGAGTTAGATGAAAGGCGGATGATGACATTTTTTAATTCTCCCACGGCTGGTACTTGCGATCTGTCAAGTTGAATGATTTTTGTATCGGTTTTCTCTGGGCGGATGTTGAGTTTCTTACAGACAGATAGAGGCATGACGTTCGTGGATGCACCGGAGTCAACAAGACAATTGTGAACGTTGAAGTTAAAAATCTCAAAAGACAAAAGGAAGGGAGGGGTGGATCCTCTTGAATTCGTGTTGACAGCGTTCACTATAGACTGGATATCTAGACTGGTTTGTGCAAATGTGTTGCTGATAGTTTTCGTATTTGGGTTGTGGGCGAAAGCTTTTAGAATAAGCTCCTTTTGATTCGTGATGCGGGCCAGCTCGTAGAGTGAGATATTAGCTCTGGTCTTTTTCATGTCCTCCACGATGTTGTAGCTAGTATCAATTTGGGGACTAGGTTCGGTAGTGGTTTTCGGGGATTCTACCGGGAGCTTGCTCTTTTGACTTGCTTTGCTATTACTATTTGTGGGCTTCTCCGACGTAGCTTGTCCTTCGTTTCCAGGGGGAAGAATTTTCCTCAGAAAATCCCTTTTCTTGTCTTCATATGATTGTTCGGGGGCAGGTCCTTTGCTTCTAAGACTATAATTTTGAGTGGGTTGAGCCTTGGGACTGCCTGCCATGTTGATATCAATGGGAAGAAGACTTCCCCCCCCCCGCAGATTATATCAAAAGTTAGGACAGAGGCCCCTGGTTCCCCATCTAGGAGCGAACCTTCATCTTGATCAGAGACATCATCCTCTGTCTGATTTCCTGGGGTTTGGTCATCCAACAGTTGGTTAACCACCGCGGTCATGCTGCCAATCCATTGCGGGCACGTTTTTTCGGAGTGGGCAGCTTGGTGAAAAGAGAAAAAATTATCTTTCCCTATCTCTTCCACGTTGAGAGGGGCGTTGGAGTTTGACAGAGGTCTGCTGGTGTTGGGATTACTTTTTCTGAAAAAGGGTTTTGGGGGTTTAGTAGTAGTTGAGGTTTCAATGCCCTTTCTCTTTAAGTCAGAGACCTCATTCGTTAGTAGTTTGAGGGTCTTGGCCATACTCTCGAAATCCAAAATTTCTTTCTCTCTATTAGGGGTGGAAGAGTGGCCCCTTTTAGCAATTGGTTTGTGATCATCCTTTCCTTCGTGGTCCATGACTCCTATCGACAACATGTCCTTCTCTACAGCGAGAGTAGCAGCGTAATTTGCTGTAAGGGTAGTGCGGGCTTCACGTTTGATGAAAATGACGATATCCCTAGGGAGAGCTTTAGTATAGTAGTCGATGGTGATAGAGTCGTCCAATGCTAAGTTTGGGGGAAATTTTTGTAATATTGTAGCGAAGCGTTGGTTAAAGTCTTTAACCTTCTCTTTTCTATGACACTTGATGGTGCTTAACTCTGTGAGGAGCATAGAGGGTGTTTTATCTTCTGCAAACTTTTGCAGGAACACGCGACGGAACTGGTCCCATGATATAATAGAAGCACTGGGTAGGGAACGATACCAGGTGGCTGCATGATTTTCAAGAGTGTGTGGGAATAGTCGACATGCGACATCATCAGACTGAACTCTCATGATTTGTAGAGACAAATAGAAACTACTAATATGATCTTCCACTGATGTGCCTTTCTCAGGATCGAACTTAGGAAGATGCTTCTCCGGGTGTCTAGGCATATCATGGAGAGGACCTAAAAGAGCCAATGGGGATTGAGCCATCCAGGCTAGTGGCTGCACCCTCCTGGGGTGCTGATGATTTCGAGCTTCCGCCTCGGACTCACTTCCCGTCCCCGACACTGATGCTCCTTCATGATGGCGATAGTGTTCATCTCGGTGTCTTTCACGGTTATTCATGTTCCTAAGATACTCCCGGTTGCGGGGAGGGGGCCTATTTTGGTTTTGGTGGTGATGATGGTTAGCGTGGTGTCTCTGGCCGCAAACCATATCTCCTCTACCTCCACGTCCGTGACCTCTGTTGACCCCACCCTCATTTCTTGGAGGCCTATTTCCTTCCCCTGCATTTCTTTGGGCTGTGTTACCTTCTCTTTCATTTCTTCGACCCCCCTCTCCTTCTTCTCGCGGGGAATACACTTGGTTTTTGTTCCACTGATGTAAGTCAGGCTGAGGTTCGGGGAAAGGTTCAGTATCAGGGAAGCCTTCACTATCTTGGACAACGGGGTCATTTTCCTGGACAACCCGCCCGAGGTCTTCAATCATGGTGTTCACAAGTTCAGGTATGGTGCTGACCAGCACGCCATTACGAGTGATGTTCTCAGCTGGGGTCCTAGTGTGGGCTAGAAAATCCATGATTGGGGCATATCGTAAATCCCTGACGAGATTACGGGAAACTGGGCGTAAGGATCTCAACTGTTCGTTAGTGATTTCAAAGTATCGAGCCTCCTCCCTTGGAATATCCTCCAAGGGGGGAAGAGTAGGTTCGTTATTTACGACCTCCCGGTGGGGAGTTTGTGATGGAATGTCTGTCGTATGCTGGGAGGATGCCATGGCCCAAAATCTATTGACGGGAAAATCTGTCTGGCCAACAGTAGGGGATCTCCCTGGTAGAAAGTCCCAATTAGACTTTGAACCGTTTGGAATAGGGATCCCGTCCGGGGTGTGGGTCCGGCTACCGCTTAAATGACTTTCTCTTCGGTCTCGAAGAACCTGATTGAATCTGCAGACATACACTTTATTCACATGGTACATAATACATGACTGATGTATCAAACTGATATATAACACTGTGCATAGCAAGGTAATGGACAAAATGCATACGCCCAGGAAGTGTCGTTAGCAACACATCTATGGGGTAATGCATGCAAGATAATCTGACCACTAAAGAAACAGTTCTTTGTGGCAAGGATATCCCTTAACTTTCCGAAAGATGCAACGAAATGCTAATAAAATAGTTCATTAACATTCATTATAAGAACAAATGGTAAACTTGAGCATCATCAAGCACAATCATAGATAGCTATGGAGTACAAATGATACTATTAATAACACAGCTTCATTAATCATACGATATTCTGAAACTATACGCAGAATACACACAGTTTTGTCACAGCTAAACACATCATCCAACAAAGGGGTTTTAACAAGTATCTGAATTACATATGTGCAAGAGTATGACCCTTCAATTACAATGCAATATTGTCCTTCAGTCCACAAAAGAGAAGCCCTTAACTAGGTACCCCGCAGGGGTATTTATAGATTCAAGAAACGCCATTTGGGCCTTCCGACGCTTCGACTTCCTGACGGTTCAGCTGCCCTGTGACCTTGGAAGAACATGCGACCTGCGACCTGCGGAAGTGATTGCGACTTGCGACTTGCGACCTGGGTGCAGGTGCGACTTGCGACCTGGGGACGGTTGCGACCTGCGACCGAAAGAACTCAGCTATGGAGGTGGTCGTGTGATTGAGAGATCTGGAGCGTCAATCTTCTTCCCCTTGAGGAAATCTTGCCAAGTCTGGTAATCCGCTGCTATAGGGGAGACTAGAGGGATTTCCTCTTTTAATCAATGCATACATTCCAAGGCATTCGGTATCAGAGTTTCCTTCTTCTGGGAGATCTGGATTGAGAGGGAGGCAAGCTTGGTATAGATTTTTACTGGAGTGACAAGCAACCGACTTAGGTTCTCTTGTGACGCCTCAAATTCTGGTGCGGTAGTAGCTTGTCTCACGGGTTGTAGAAAAGACTGAATTTCCTGATCTACTTGCTCCCAATCTTTAGTTTCGTCCAGTGCCCCTAACGACGGAATGTGATGAAGAGCGTTCATGGAGTCTATACCACTGATCAGGTGATTATATGCAGACATCACTTTGTCCAAATCTTTGGCCAGCTTGTCTTTGCACTGCATCTTCATCCGGATTTGTATTTTGGCGTCTTGTGTGTGACTCCAATCCTTCCTAGGCACATTTTCGGGAGCTTGATGGTACTGCGCTGTCCAGTTTATCATTCTGTCCAAAGCTACCGAGGCCTCCTTGAGCTGCTCATGCTTCTCTTTGGTTTCCGCTCGTGCCTCTGCCAATGGGGCCACTGTTTGTTTTAGGGTGAGCATTTCTCTATATACTTGCCTCATGGTCATTTCCAATACATCACATTCTTTCATGACTGCCAGAGGGACCTCATTGACTTGGGAAGGCTTACTTTGGAGCTGTCGCACTTCACTCTCTAGTACTGATTTCTCCTGTTCTGCTACTTTTAGCCTGTTTTGTAGGAAAATAATCTCCCTGCTCATTCTAGTGACATTTTCCTCCGTAGCCGCGGCAAAAGCGGTACCTGCTGATGCTATCATTACAGGGTTAGTCCTTGTATCCAGGACTATGTCCTTTTCAGTGGCGACCGTAGATATGGCGGGATGGATTTGCGCCAAGGATTTTCTTTTCTCTTGCCGTATTTTGAAAGAGAATTGGTCAAATGTCAATCTAGTCAGGTCGAAGACCTCTTCTTCTTGTTCCCCGGGAAAGTCGTCACTAGAGAGGATACTTCTCGTGCCACTCGGAGGAATCTCCAGGGGAGATATGTAGATGTCCTCTATTAGTTCATCCTCTTCATCCTGTCTTTGTCCTTTTCCTTCCTCCTTTTGCCGGCGCTCGGCTTCCGCCTTGTCATGTTCCTCCTTCTTCCTGCATTTTGTCTCTGCCTCTGCTTCTCTTTCGGCTTTTCTTTTATGCTCTGCCACGGCAGCTTGGTCTGCCTTCTTTTGACGTTTGGCTTTGTCAAGTTCTTCCTTAAGTGCTTGTTCTGCCGCCGCCTGTGCTTCCTTTTCCTGTCTCTCCTTTTCCTCGGCCTATTTCCTTTTCCGCTCCGTCTTTGCATCTCTTCTACGTTTCTCTTCCTCCTCTTTCATTTTCTTTTCCTCTTCCTTCTTGTCTTGGGCCTCTGCTCCTCTTAGCTGATCCGAGGTGTCAGGCCCTGTACTGGTCCGGATTTTCTTATCCCTGGAGGAAGAAGAGCCTCCTAGTTTATGGCTCATGTCTTCTAAATTTTGGTGATCCTCTTCTTCTCGATCAGAGTCAATCCCCGGAGCTAGTTGCCTGTCTGTGTTGTACCAGATTCTTTTCTCATCCGCCGCCGGGCGTTCGACATGCTGATAGCTCCATTTAAACTTGGCCCTCTTACAGTGCTCAGGAACTATCTTGACCGGGTCATATGTTCAGTAATCCAGATTTCTAAAGTGATAACCTTTTATATCTTCCCCTTGAGCCCCTACTTCTCTGAAGTCCTTGACTGTATAAGCACCGATGGTGAGGGGCAGAGTGGGCCAAGGTTTCTTCTTTCCTTTGGAAAGGACATTGGAGAAACCCGAGGTCATCTGGAAACATACCTCCTGCATAAGCACCTTGTCGGTAATAAACCTAGGCAGAGCATGTGGTGCTTTGAATGTGCCAAATACTCGAATGAATGTATATTCAGCTAATGGAAACCAGTGCACCACCTGGCCTAGTGTCTCCATCGCCCGCCAAGACATGCAGGGGGTGTCTTGGCCAAAAAGCTTCCGGTAAAGGGCGGGAATGAATATCTGAGAGATTTGCTCAATATCTGGCTCTTACCTGGATTCCCAGAAAACCTTGGTCTGCAAATGAATTGCTTGGGTCTGTGCGGAGTCCCAGTTATGTAGCCATCCCTCGAAATGCAGCTAGGCACAGACAACATCTAACAGATACGAAGCCATATAAAACTCTGACGGCGTTCCTTCATCTCGGGCTAAAGCCGAAGCCAAATTCGTTTGCATTGAGCCCATTAATATACCAGCCCAGTTGAAATGAGTGCCGTGCACCGTTACATATTCCATTATAGTTTCCCATGCACCGTTGAAGGTGGTGGCGTCCGGACGTCCGTACAATCTACAAAGCATGGCGCCCACTAGTTTATACACTTTCCTCAGACCGGCCACCGGGTACTCTTGGTCTTTCTTGACTTTAAATTTGTCCGGTTCCGCCCACCATTTCCTGATTGTATCAACCATATGTACTTCATTGGCAGAAGCCCATCTCGGGGTAAAGTTTTCCTCCGGTTGGGGCAGCGAGTAGTAGACCTGGGCTTCTGAGCCCTCCAACGTTGCGAAAGCTTTACCTTCGCTATCTCAGATTACGAACCTCTTGGGATCCATTTTCTGTATGATCCAGTCTAATACTTCTGGGCACGGGAAGATGGCTGGATGTGCCCCTGCCAGATGTAATTTGGATCTCTTGACCTTTAGGTATACTTCCCGGTCTGGGAGATCTTCTGGAAACTCATCTTCTAGTATAGCGAACTCGTGGTATACTTCATACCATCTCAGGATGTCCCCTTTTGCGAAGGTGCAAAGGGTATCTCTGTATATTGGTGGAGGAGATGTTTGCGCGTCTGTGTCTGATTCTTCTTCCACCACCTGCTTGCCTTTCTTTCGGGACACTGGGGGTGCCATGTCGCTAGAGTGAGAGAGGACCAGTATCGTGCCTGTTCCAAATTCACCTGTTGCATTCAGGAAAGAATCCCAGAATGAGAAGGACATGATGACAATGAGCTAAATACAGTCTATACATGCAGAATTCAATTAACTATTCTCTTGGGGTCGCAGGGTCGCTGATTTAAAAGAAGAACTCATACGCGACCTCGCGACCTCGCGACCAGGTCGCAGGGTCGCAGGGTCGCTAACTTTTAAAACAGACGATTGTGCAACTTTGCGACCTTGCGACTAGGTCGCTGGGTCGCAGGTCGCGCAAGGGCCTGCCGTGGTTTTCGAACGCGCGAGGCTTGGGTTGATTTCTTTCCTAACGGGAAGCATACAAGGCTGGAAGGGGTCCAGGCTGAGGATAGGACGAAGCCATGAGGGGCTGGACAGGAAAATGTGACCCTGGGATTTATGGTGATAACAGGAGAACAAAAAATCATAAAAACTCAACAGAAAAACCCCACAGCCTCCCCAGCAGGTATTTAAGACAATGGGGAGGCCAGATTCGGGCAAGAAATGTTCATGAAGGAAACACAGAGAGGAAATAGCAACTTACCTGGGAGAAAACGCGCCAGCCGACCTGTCAGAGCAATTTCTAAATTTTCGCTGCAAGTGACAAATGCGACCTAGCGACCTGCCCTTTTAAAAAAGGGTCGCACGTGTGAGCACTTAATGAGGTCGCAAGTTGGTATTGTGCGACCTTGCGACCTGGCGACCTTAAGGTCGCTGGGTCGCAAGGTCGATGAGTCGCAAATTTCTTTAATTACTCCTCCTTGTAACCTTGCGACCTAGCGACCAGGTCGCAGGGTCGCACAGGTCGCATGAGTCGCAACTTCTCTAATTCCGAACCATGCGACCTTGCGACCTGGCGACCCTAAGGTCGCGGGGTCGCACAGGTCGCATGAGTCCCAACTTCTTTAATTCCGATCCATGCGACCTTGCGACCTGGTCACCTTAGGGTCGCGGGGTCGCATAGGTCGCAGGGGTCGCAATTGTTTCAAAGTATGGATTCGCGACTTAGCGACTTGTCCTTCAAAACTTCACTTAGCTTTTTTCCTTTTAGTTTCAAAGGGGCTCCAAAAATTTTGAAGTGAGTGTTATTATTTCTTGTATTTTTGGAGGGTGTTGTAGGGGCTACAACACATACCATCCTTCACCCCCTCATTTTCTTCTACTTATCCTGTCATTGCTAGTTCTGGTGTTGTTACTGAAAAATGATCATCTACAAAGATCTCTCTATCTTTCTTCTTCATCGGCTCTGAATCAATTGTCTGATATGAAAGTCATGTTTTAAACTCGAACCCACTTTGTTTCCCACCCTTAGCTGCTTGTGCACGGAGGTAATGTGTGGTCAGGTAATGGTTTTCAAATGTTTTGTTTCTCACCCTTGAAGATTGTGCGTGGAGGTAACACATGTTTTGATAAAAGTTGTGAAATGTTGTAAATAAGGGTGGAGTTTAACAAAGACTATATCTAATTATGTGTTATAATTTTGACTTCTAATTTTTAATTTTTCTTGTAGGGATAAAATTTAAATTTTTAAATTATTTAAACTTCTAATTTTTTAATTTTTTTTGGGATAAATTATTATTTTTATATGTTTAGTTATATATGATAATTTATCGCATTTTAAAATATGTTTGGTGTAATTAATAATATGTGTGGAAACAATTAAGGATTTAATTAAAATTAAATTAGAATAATAGTACATTTATGTTGAGGATCATAATTGTTTATTGCCTTTCAATTTTTTTTTCTTTCATCAGAAATGACAAAATGGAAAATAATTTTCCACAAATCTATGAATGCTTAATAATAAATGTGTCACATGAGGAAAATGAATGAATATCCTATAGAATTACATGGGATAAAATTTGATTAAGGGAAAACATGGGTGCAATAATATTGATGTGTAGCACCTACTCAAATCATCATGTATATTCCTAAACCATCAAGATGACACACTTCTTTGTGTAAAATTATGAAACACCGTGGGATAATCCAACATAGAACTTATAGCTAAAGCATCAAGAGTTATAATAGATTTCTTAAATGATCACAATAAAAATAATACACGTTGAAGATATCATATACACATGGATCATACATATCAAGATAAATGTGGTAGCTAACGCAACATCTTCCTACACAAAGCGTCATAGATGGCTAAGGAAAGGTGTAATAAAGCCAATGATACATCCATGAGTTAAATATACATGTATATACCCCAGTTCAAAAATGATCAATGTGAAAATAATCCCAAAGGTTATGATGACAATGAAAATATATAGATTTCCTCTAAAAACCCATATATAAAGTTGGGTAACAGGTCCTATGACATCCAACCTTCAATTTACAATGGGAAATCCTCAAAAGTCTCTTTGAATAAATATGTCACATTGAGGGCCAAGATGAGCAATGAGGCCTCACCAATTTGATAGTTGAATAATTTTGAATCTTGGTTTGTCCAGTTTCACCCTAAGTAGGAAAGGAAACATGGAAGGAGGTGACCCCATTAAAAGAGTTCAAATGGGGAAGGGAAAATAAGGCCTTATATAAAAATCTAAATCCAAGGACCTCGCTCATAAAAAGAGCTAGACATGTATTGAAAGAATGTCAACAATGAACCATCCATTTCTTGATAGAGACAATATAATGTCCCTTGAATCTCATAATAAATGGGGCTTATACATATGAGGTGACCCTCTAACTCTATCTCATGTATATGGAAAAGCTAGCAAATGTTATTGAGAAGAGGAAAATCACGATGATTAATTTAAACTCGGTGCTAATGTAAACCCACTTCGAATGCAACAACGGGAATATAAGAGAAACATCCAACGATCTTATGTGTATGTGGGTTAAACAAACCACCTCTCATTTGCATGAAGTGTAACTAGTACAAATCCATATTAGATTTGATGTTATGAAAATATGAAGTCCAAGTACACTAAATGTATTGTCTATAAATAAACTCTCTAACAATCTGACAGAAGCATATAATAATGAAATTTACATTGGATGTGTATATCACTTGAATTGTATTACAAATTTAATCGCTCCCCCACAAAAATGTGTCATGCTCCCTTGTGATGATGCATCAACCTTACTCGATAATAGCCTCATGATTTAAAAGGAAATTAAACATGATGTAACTTTAATAGTGTCGCACATTCACTCCCCGACTCACCACTCATGGCTAATGTGACGTTATTTGAAGCATTTATGTGGATAATATGATTTTATCTTATCTTATGTACAATGTTCTACATTAAAAAAATTGATATTTTTAGGAAAACAAAATATTTGTATCAAGGGTTCAGTGCTTATGCATTAGAGCTAGGAAGAAATTTTTTTTATGAGTGATCTATTGATTACCAACTCCTATATGGGAGAGCACTACAGCATGAAGTGTAGATATTGTGAGCAATTCAGATCAAGGCTTTTCAAATTATCCTTTTAGGGGAATTAGGTGTTAGGGCTTAAGGTTCATCACTAAAGAGGATAATGGGTTAGGGCTTATAGGGCTCATGAATTCTAGGTTAGTGGTTACTATATTAAGGTTTAATGGGTAAAGGGGTTAATGGGTTCTGAGTTATGAGTCTAAGGGTCAAGGAATTATGGCCTAGGGGTTTAGGGGATGGGATTTTAGTGGTTATGGGTTAAAGGCTTATGGGTCATGATAATGGGGCCCCTAATCCCCTTATCACCGCTGTTGGGGGTTACCATATCAATTTATCTTGTTTCCTTCCCTCTAGGTCCCTTAGCCCCTACGACATTAGGTCCTAAATCCCCTTCAAATTATTTTAAAAATATTCTTGACCTAGCTTCCATAAAATTTAAAATGCATTACTTAAATAGCCCTTTACGATTTGATATCCAACAATAGAACTTTTGGAAAACATTACAAGAGTAACCTTGAATGAGGATAACCAAAATTTGTTGGTTCTGATCTTCAAGGCAGAACCATGGGAAGCATCAAAGATCAAGGAACCATATAAGGATTGAATCTCAAATGGTTTCATGGGACACTTATATAGATAGCATCAACCAATGGTGAGTATATATATTCTTCATTTCCATCCCCAAAACATATCCTTTCTTGCACTAATCCCAAAATAAATGAATCTCGTTGGTTTTGATAGGTGACATTCAGTGTCGTTGTGCAATATTTCATAAAAGCTCTTGAAAAAATCCATTAGCAACCACTTAAAATTCCACTCAAGAAAATTATCCCAAAAGAGAAAATGGGATATTCTAAAGGGAAGTATAATCCTACAAAAAATTTAATGGTCCAATAATCCATTCATATTGTCGAAATAGATGGAAAGAGTGGAATGGTTATAAATATAAAAATGAAAATTATTTTTGTAAGTTTGGACACTCTTTCTTATTTCTTTTGCTCCACCCATGAAACGCTTCTCTCAATTATGTAATAAATAAATCTAAAGGCATCCCTCATAAAAGAGCTAGATATGTATTGAACTAATGTAGACACCGACCCATCCAAATCTTTATAAAGACAATATAATATACCTTGAATCTCTTAATAAATGGGGCATCTATAGATGAGGTGTTAAACACATCCTTTATTGCACTATTACCTAAATAAATGGATCTCGTTGATTTTGATACGTGCCATTTAGTGTCATTGTGCAATATTTCATATAAGGTCTTGAAAAAAATCATTAGCAACCATTTGAAAGTTTACTCAAGAAAAATTATCCCAGAAGAGAAAAGGGGGTTTCGAAAAGGGAAGTATAATACTATAAAACATTGTAATGGTCCAAGAATATATTCACAATATCCTAAGATGAGTTATAGCCAGTTCATAGCTGAACAAGGCACGATCTAGTTGTAGTATCCATAACTTGGTCAAGTTGTTGTAGTCGAGGCAAGATTTGGTTGGGTTCCCAAGTCCCAAAAAAAAGGGTAGTTGTGCGGACATGATAGATAATGAATGCCAAGGAATGAAAAGGTGTGTTAACACATTTCAAAAAATGTCAATGCATGTTGAGGAGTGTTAGGGAGTGCCAGAATATCACAAGGGATAACTAGTTCAAAATGCATGGAAATCAACGAATAAGACTGTGTGCCAAGGAATATTAATGAATTCCAGTTGTCTCAAGGATTAAGCGTATTAGGATAAGGTCAGGACATGACTTTTAGAAGGCAAGGATATTGTTATAATAAGGGCCTGAACATATAAATTTCAGACAAAGGGAGACTTTGGGTTGGGCACAACATTGTTTTTCCAATGTCTTGGTTTGGTTCCCAAGTCGCAAAAAAAGTAAGGTTAGCTATGAGGTCATGATAGCTAGTGAGTACCAAGATGTGCTAGGGAATTCCAGGAAGTACCAACACATGCTCGAAATTTCCAAGGCATGATAGGCATGCTAATAAAAATCAAGTTCTAAGGCATTTCAAGATGTGCTAAGTACTAGGTTGTGGCGCGAACGCATGCTAGGGAGTGTCAGGGCCAAGTGTCAGGGAAACACAAGGGAGCACTAGTTTTAAATGCATAAAAATTAAGTATCATCAAGTTCCACGTATTCTAAGGAGGGAGTGATAAGGTATGGTAGGAAGTGTCAAGGAATTATAGAGTGCTAGGGAAGCATACTAAGATGTGCCAAGTGCCAAGGTGTTCCAATGTGTGCTAAGGAGTGTTAGGGAGTGCCAGGAAAATACAAGGGAGAGTTAGGTCAAAATGCATGGAAATGAATGAATAAGAGTGTGTGACAGGGGGTGTCAGTGAGTTCTAGGTGTGCTAAGGAGGGAGTGACATAGTATGCTAGGAAATGCTAAGTCATGCTAGAGTTCTAGGGCAACATGCATCCAAGATGTGCCAGGTGTCAGGGTGTTCCAACCAACATGTGATAGAGAGTGTTAGGGAGTTCCAGAGAAACACAAGGGATAACTAGGTCAAAATGCGTGGAAATGAATGAATAAGAGTGTGTGTGAGGGAATTTCATCGAGTTCCAAGTGTGCTAAGGAGGGAGTTACATGGAATTCTAGGCATCGCGAATTAATTCTAGAGTGTCAGGGAAACATGCGGCCAAGATGTGCTAGGTGGCAAGGTGTGCCAACATGTGCTAGGAAGTATTAGGGAGAGTTAGGGAAACACAAGGGAAGGCTAGGTCAAATTAATGCATGGAAATGAAAGAATAGGAGTTTGTGATAGGAAGTGTCTGTGAGTTCCATGTGTGCTAAGGAGGGAGTGACAAGGTATGCTAGGTAGTGTTAAGGCATACTACAAGTCAGAGCAACATGCCAAGATGTTCCAAGTGCTAGGGTGTGCTAATGCATACCAAGGAGTGTTATGGAGTGCCAGGGAAACACAAGGGAGCACAATTTAAAATTCATGGAAATGAATAAATAAGAGTGCATGACAAGGAGTGTGAGTGAGTTCTTCTAAGGAGAGAGTGACAAGGTATGCTAGGTAGTGTCAAGGAATGCTACATTTCTAGGGTGACATGCCAAGATGTGTCAGGTTCCAGGGTGTTCCAATGTGTTCCAAGGAGTGTTATGGAGTGCCATGGAAACATAAGAGAGAACTAGTTTGAAATAAATGGAAAGGAACGTGTGAGAGTGTGTGATAGGGAGTGTCATCAAGATCCAAGTGTGTTAAGGAGGGAGTGACAAGGCTATATGTTAGGCAGTTCCAAGGCATACTAGAGTGCCAGGGCATGTTAGGGAGCACCAAAGCATTTCAAGGAATACAGGGGATGCTAACATGCGCCACCAAAAATCGAAAATAAATAGTCTGCCAAAATCAACATACCACCAAAATCAAGTCCTCTTCATGTCAATCCATTCTTCATATGCCGCATTTCTTCTACTTAATCTTCTACTCAAGTTCCACCCTCCTTTGGATATGTTATTTCCACAAATGCTTTTTCAAACCATCTTCCAGATATGTGGTGCATATTGTAGATATAAACCTCACCCTAAGGGTCACAACCCCTCTTCTCCTATGTAGATTTGTCACAATATCAAGGGCATGCCTTATGGACTAAACATGCTAGGAAACCACTCTAACTAGAGAATTATACTTTTGTTCTAATTGATTTAGAACAAGCCATGTCCACCCATAATAATAAAAAACAACTCTTTCCTCCATAAGAAAATCGACCTAGATAATATGGATCTATAGATTTTGGGAATTTCTTTGGTTGAATCTTGACATGAAATTCATATCTCTATGTCCCTCAAACTAGTGTTACCTTAGTAAATATTACGCCTATGACTACTTATTTTCTATCCCTAAATTTGAGTGCATGCCCTCCTCCATTTGTGTTGGTATTTATCACAAGCCTTGGAACCTACTAACCACCGCAAGAGAGGGTCTCAAATTTCTCTCCTATTTCATAATTTGATGCAGCCTTCACACAAAGACACCACTGAAATCACATGCTCAAATTTGCATGAGCAACCTCTCTTGAGCTCGATTTTCGAGAAGAGAACCAAAAATATTCCATCCTACTTCCTATGTCAAACCCATTAAGGGATGTGGCATTCTTGTGAACCCTTGTATCTCCTTTCCCCATTCAATACACCATAAGATACCCCCACCCCCCCCAACTTTTTTGGTCATGTCATTCCACTTTTCCTAATGCTATGCACCCCCAAATGTGGTCCCAATGCCCATAAATTTGGCCATATATTACTTTATCGCAATAAGATTGGGAGAGGAAGATCACCACACCCACTTTACAGCTAGATGGGTTACCTTTTACAACACCATCAAGAAATTGCTCTCTAAAAAGTGCAGTTTCAGAAAGTGGTCTCTAAAAAATTTCAGCATCAATTTTTGAGAAAAAAAAAACTTTCAAGAGAAGAAATTGCTTTAGTGTTTTTTTCATCATTTACAAAATTAAAATAATAAATTTGTTGTGTTGACTTTCCTTGTGTTGGGGCTTGTTGGGTTAAATTGTTGTTTATGTTGTAAAGTGAACAACAGAGAAAAAATATTACTTGTTTTTGCTATTGAGAAGATGTAGAAATTGATTTTCATGACTGGAATGTGCATGGATTGTGCTGGGATTGTTGGGTGAAACTTGTGTCTATGATGTAAATTGAACAACAAAGAAAAAAATATTACTTGTTTTCCTATTGAGAAGATGTAGAAATTGATTTTCATGGCCGGAATGTGCATGCATTAATCTACATTGGCTTGTTTTTTGAGCTTAGACATGAATAATCATTTGGTCATACTCCATCCTATCAATGAAGTCTGATATCACAAAGGTATTGGATGGGAATTTTGAGAGTTTCTTTTGAAATTTTTTCTGTTATGGTATTTAGCTCCTTGAGAATGTGTCTGAAAGATAGCTAGTCCAAAGAGTTGGGGGCATCTATGATATTTTGTAGGATGGGATGTAGGTAGATGTTTTCTATCATGATATTATTATTGACCCAATTGATCATGATTTTTGAATCCCCCATGATATATAGGGATTTGACTCTTTTGATGGATGCAATTTCCAAAAGGGTACAAAGAGAAATGGAATCAACTCAGTTGTTGGAGCCTTAACTTTGGGCATATCTTACCTTCTCGATGTAAAATTGGGAGATGAATAGTACCACACCCACTTTGCTTATAGGTGGGTTACCTTATGCAAAGTTGTCAAAGAAGTCACAGGGGCATCCAAGAGGGAGTGGAGGCATTACTAGAATCCATAATTTTTTTGGTTTAGGATGAATCTTGTCTACCAAACACTGTTTTTTACCAATTTGATTGTGATATTTGTTAGAATTTCTCATGAAAAAAATATGTTGTTGTTCCAACGTCACTAGATATTCTTGATTAGAATGCATGGGAAACCTTTATAATAATATTCCATGATGTTGTGTAACTAAGTTTTGAAATTTTCTTCCAAGTTTAGATAGGACCACAAGCCTATCATGTCCAATTTTGCAAGGGTGGTGGTGGTGACTTTCACTATGATGGGACAAGAGATAAATAAGTGTGAAGAAATATCATCATATGAGTTGCATAAAGTATATATGTTGGGGTGATTTGTAAACTATCATGGATATTCCACTAGACAATTATTCATAACAGATGGGATAAAACTATATTTAAAAATGAATGAATAATAGTTTGTGACAGGCAGTGTAAGTGAGTTTCGGGTGTGCTAAGGAGGGAGTGGCAATGTATGCTAGGCAATGTTAAGGCATGCTAGAGGCTAGGGAAACGTGCCAAGATGCTCAGGTGCCAGGGTCTGCCAATGCATGCCAGGGAGTGTTTGGGAGTGCTAAGGAAAATCAAGGGAGCAGTAGTCTCAAATGCATGGGAATGAATGAATAAGAGTGTGTGACATAGAGTATCAATGAGTTTTAGGTGTGCTAAGGAGGGAGTGACAAGGTATGCTAGGTAGTGCAAAGGAATGTTAGAGTGTGAGGGTGACATGCCAAGATTTTCCAAGCGCCATGGTGTTTCAATGTGTGCCATGGAGTGCCATGGAAACACAAGGGAGAACTAGTTCAAAATGCATGGAAATGAACGAATAAGAGTGTGTGATAGGGAGTTCTAGTAAGTTTTAGGTGTGCTAAGGAGTGTAGGTTTTAACCCTGTACAAAAATTATCTACAAACAAATCTTAAAAATAGAAAATAAACAATAGTGAGAGCATAAAACATAAAACAGATATACACAGAGAATTTCCCCTGGATCCCAAATCGGGATGACCAACTTGATTTTTCATTATATTCCTTTCAGCGTTACAACACACATATATATACATGTTGAAGCATACATAAACCCCAATCCATTAGCTCTTTATTAGAACACAACCATAGTTCCCTGGACTGGATCTACAAAATACTAGGGGCTGAAAACCATCATCCCCCAAAACCATATGCAAACCCATGCAAAAAACCATGGGTGGGTTTTCCCACCAAAAAAAAATTTCTCGGGGCACTGCCTTGGACCTCAACAGGGGGGGCTGCCGGCCCCCCTGTGACGTTCCTGCTGCATCCGGCGCAACGTACATCGCGTGGCACTAATCGTGGAAAGAATATAACACATACCCAACAAGGAGGTAGTAATAAGGTTACATGCTACAGTTCCAGGGCATATCAGGGAGTGGTAGTGTGTGCGAGGGAGTGCCAAATCATGCCAAGGAATGAAGGGGATGTGCATGGGACTAATCGTGGAAAGAATATAACACATACCCAATATTCTCCCACTTCTTGTTCTCTTTCCGCAGGGGGCCACATGAGAGCTTAATAATTAGTCTAGCTTTGAACACCCATTGTTTCTCTACACGAAGAGAACTTCTGAGTGCTCATAGACTTCATCAATGCATCTGCAACATTCTTCAAAGTGTCCACCTTTACCAACACCACCCTTTTATCCTCAACCATATCCCTCACAAAGTTATATTGAACATCAATGTGCTTTGTCTTTGAATGATAATCAAGGTTCTTAGCCAAGAAAATTGAACTTTGGCTATCACAGTCTATCCTTATAGCTCGCTGCACCAACCCCATACTTGAACACAATCTTTACAACCAAACTACTTCCTTGCTTGCATGAGTGGCTGCCATGTATTCTGCCTCTATAGTTGAAAGAACCACTACAGACTGTCTTTTACTCATCCAATTGAAGACACCTACAAAAAGGCTAAAAACATACCCACTTGTAGATCTTCTTTGGTCCAGATCTCCAGCCCAATCTCCATCAAAAAAACCACGAATGTAAAACATTCTTTCCAATCTTAGTCTTCCTTGGTAGGACAAGCCATAATCACTAGTTCCACACAAATATCTAAAAACCCAATTCACTATTGTCCAATTCTCCTTCCCTGGGTTTGACATAAACTTGATCAATACTCCCACTGCATGTGTAATGTCTAGTCTAGTACAGACCATTTCATACATCAGGCTACCCACTGCAGTTGCATATGGAACATGGGACATATCCTTCTCTTCTTCTTCGGTCTTGGACACTATTCAGCAGACATATTTACACCTAGGAATAGGAACATTCACCAATTTACTATCCTACATATTGAACCTCTGCAATATAGTCTCGACATACTTCCTCTGGTTTAACCAGAGCTTCCTATTTTCCCGATCTCTCTTAATTTCCATGACAAAAATATTGTTTGCAGCACCAATATCCATCATGTCGAATTTGGAGAACAGTTGGGTCTTCAAGTCTTGTATAATTTCTTTGTCATCTCCAATCAACAACATATCATCCACATACAAGACCAAATAAATAACACGGTCACCAATTAATTTAAAATAAACACACTGATCCTCCTTGCTTCTGGTGAAGCCAAATCCCTGTATATAGGTATCAAATTTCTGATACCACATCCTTGTGACTGTTTTAACCCATACATAGACTTCTTTAACCTGCATACCAGTTCTTTCTTCCCCTTCACCATAAAGACTTTAGGTTGTTTCATGTAGATCTCCTCTTCTAGATCCCTTTGAAGAAATGTTGTCTTCACATCCATCTATTCTAACTCAAAATCAAATGCAACAGCAACACATAAAAGTAATCTAATAGAAGTAACTTCGGCAATTGGAGAAAAAATATTACCAAAATCAATTCTTGGCACCTGGGAATAACCTTTTGCTACCAACCGAGCTTTGTATTTCTCCACCTTTCCTTCTACATTCATCTTCTTCTTAAACACCCATTTTCTTCCGATGGGCTTCCTTCCAACCAGTAACTCCACCAGATCCCATGCCTCATTTTTATGCAAGGATGTCATTTCATCAATCATGGCCTCCTTTCAGAGTTTTCCATCCTCTGAATCTACTGCCTCCCTGATAGTTATGGGATCATCATCGGTTATATTTAAAGCAAAATTTGAACAGAAAGCAGATGGACTATACCTTTTTGGCTGTCTTCTTTCCCGAACTGATCTTCTCATAGCTAGAGTTTGTGGCTCTTCCTCTTCTGAGCCTTCTTATGTTGTAGAGTCGTATTCATCCTCCTTTAGCTCAAACTCTATCTTCTTAGGTTCCTTTGGTAGGACTTCATGTTTAACAACATCTTTCACCTCTCTAAACACCACATCTCAGTTGTACACAACCTTCTTTGTTTCTGGGTTCCAGAGCTTATAACCCTTTAAACCATTGTTATACCCAATAAAGATGCACCTTTCAGATTTATTATCCAAATTGGTCCTTTTCTCCTTTGGAACATGTACATATGCATCACATCCAAATATCCTCAAATGTGAAAGAGAGGATTTCATCCCAGTCCATACCTCATGTGGAGTCTTATCCTCTAATGCTGATGAAGGTGATCTGTTATCCAGGTAACATGCAGTCTCCACTACCTTTGCCCAAAATTATTTTCCTATCCCGGTACCACTGAGCATGCTTCTTTCCTTTTCCATAAGCTTTATGTTGATTCTTTCTGCAACCCCATTTTGCTAAGGTGTGTATGGATGATGTGATTTATGAAAAAGGTATTATTGACGTCTATGTGAGAAACTTATGTTATTTAGTGTAATAGCTCGAAAATATTGGGAATAACATAAACATCATAAGAAAATTTAAACACAGTCAAACACATTAACACAACAAGAATTTAATAACAGAGTTCACCAGACTTCCTGGCTACGTCTCTGAGTCCTTGGCTTCCAATGCTTACCACTTTATTTTGTCTTCAAAATGCTTTTACAGATATGAGCTCAAAAAAAAAGACTCAAATGAGAAAATGGACCTCACCATTGTGACCGGCTCGAAATTTCGATCAAAATGAGTATAAACTTGCCTATATTTTGCCACTATGACCTCCAGACCCCCTAGAGAATCAAACACCACCTCTGCCCTGCAAAAAACCACTTATGCCTATAGAAAACCACGTCGATCTGCGTGCTCCTGGTTTGGGCAGATTCGGCTCTGCACCTACACAAAATAAGTTTTAGTGGCTTGTAACACAAGCACCATCGCTTTGGCACGTTGGTTAGCACCCCATTGTGAAGGAGTTGATTTATATGGTTTTGGAGGTTAGTGGGTCGAAACCCCCGCCTGACCTTCCCTTCTTACCTCCGGCGGTTACAACTATACATAGAACATGTATTAATTATTCTCTAGCGGTTTGTTTCATTTCTTGTCTGTTACAATTGACATATGGCAACATATATATTGTAATATATATATATCGGCGCATTAAGGTTCGACGGTTTCATACATAGTTGGCACATATAATAAATGTGCGGTGATAAACTTTGGATATGGTATGTATTGGCAGTGATAATATACGGTTCCGGCACAAATAAAGGTTAAGGCTCCGTTGGATGTGTGGTTGACCCCGACCATCCGGACCTTTTGTGGTACAAACCCGCTCCATAAATAAATATAAAATATTTGCATTCAATTCCAATTCATGCGCTGGTCCAACTGGCGAGCACAATCTAGCTAATTCGTAACCTTTCCAACAGGTCAGGGGTTCGATCCTCCCTGACCCCCAAAATTTTAGAAATAAGGCCAAATTGGGAAAAATCTGGGCTGCCACGTGTCAGGCCCGGATTGGCCCATTCCAACTAATCACATTCTGACACGTCACTGATCCTGTTGATGTCATCCTAGACATGTGTCATATTCCCGAGACAACACGTGTCCTGTTGAAATCATCTGACCATTAACTTGACCATTGGCTTTGACTTTGACTAATTTTTCCCTAGTATGCCATAAACTTTGACTGTCCACAACTTTGTCATACAAACTCAGTTTTATGGGCCGTTTGCACTGTTGGAATCTTATCGACGAGCACTTCAACTTGATCCTATTTTCATCTACATTTGTAGACTTTGATCTGGAGGCAAAACTAAATCCATTTTGGATCAATGGAGTAGTCTTCTGCCGTGCTATACCACACTTCTTACAGAACTCTTCAAATTCCTTCTTGCAGAACTCCCCACCATTATCTATCCTCAGCACCTTTATCTTCTTCTCTGCCTGGTTTTCCACTAGAGCATTAATTTCCTTAAATCTGTCAAAGACTTCAAATTTCTTCCTCAAGAAATATATCCATGTATTCCTTGAGAATTCATCTATGAATGAACCATAGTACACAAAATTAACCAGTGATGGAACCGACACAAGTCCAAACACATCACTATGCACAAGCTCTAATATCTTGTTCGATCTCTTAGCACCAGAAGGAAAACTCACCCGATTCTGCTTCCCATATACACAATGTTCATAGAAATAAAAATCCAGAGAGAAATTAGACATACCTTCTACCATACCATTTCCATGCAGTATCCGAAGGCCCTTCTCTCCAATGTGTCCAAGCCTTTGATGCCATAGCATGGTCTTTTCTCTAGAGACCGCTAGGATTTCTGCTCCGCTTTCAGGAACCACAGAACTGTTGCACCCATCATTAATAGTGTTTCCCTGAAGCTTGTACAGAGTTCCAATCCAAAATCCCTGCATTAATACCAGTGCTCCCCGAACCATCTTACAGGTATCTTTCTCGAACACTTTTTTTACACCTGCATCATCCATCTTTCTTATAGAAATCAAATTTCTGGCCAATGCAGGAATGTGCAGAACACTAGGAAGGGTTCTAATCCTTCCACCTTGCAGAATCAGCTTGACTTTTCCATGCCCAACAATTCTGGCCTTCCTATCATCCCCTAGGAATACATCAACGCCATCATACTTCTCATACTTGCAGAACCACTCCCTATGGGGAGTGAAGTCAAAGGATGCACCTAAGTCAGTCAACCATGACTCTTGATCTACATGTGTATTTGAAGAAGAAGCCAAATACACATCCCCACCTTCATCCGAGGTGGTTTTTTCCTCTGCAAAAGGAGCATCATCAGATCCCTTTCCTTTCTCGGGAGCTTTAGATCTGTAGTCCTTTTTTAGTGCCCTTCCTGTCCGCATTTATAGCACACCTTCACAAACTTTCTAGGAGATTTAGATCTCCCTCTAGATTTAGATATCCCACTCGAAACCTTATTCTTGTTTTTGTTCTGGGACCCTCCTCGTACAGATAAGGCATCTCCATTCTGACCCTCCATATTTCTCCGTCTCATTTCCTCTGACAGCAAGGCTGAGACAATGTCATCAAAATTCAAGGTAGTTGTATTGCAATACCCAGACTATCCCAGGAATCTGGTAGAGAACACAACAAAATGATGCACTTATCTTCATCTGAGATTTTAATATCAACATATGACAGCTGGCTTACCACAGTTTTGAAGGCGTTTAGATGCTCTGTCACTGAGTCTCCATCCTTCATCCTCAAGTTATACAAATTTTTACGTAGGAACAATTTATTCACCAAACACTTAGATTGGTACAAAGTCCCAAGTTTGTCCCACAAATTTTTCACCGTAGCTTCCCTAGATACATTCAACAATACTGAATCTAAGACACACAACCGTATTTTGCTCTTCGCCTTCTGATCTAAATTCTTCCAGTCTTCATCTGACATTGTTGTTGGTTTAGTACCTGGATCTACCGCGATCCATTGATCTTTATCCACCAGTAGATCCTCCATCTTGAGCTTCCACAACTCAAAAATCTGACCATTAAATTTCTCAATCTTTATCTCTCCACTGCTCTCCATTTTATTTCACCGCAAGAATCAATCCCATACATCTCCCGCTGAACAGGGTCTACCTCAGTCCCGAGAAAAAAACCCCTCAACAACAAAGGCGTCCCCTTGAAGCCGAAACAACTCTGATACCAAATTTAGGTTTTAACCCTGTACAGAAATTAGCTACAAATGAGTCTTAAAAACAGAAAATAAACAATAGCGAGAGCATAAAATATAAAACAGATATACATAGACATTTTCCCCCTGATCCCAAATCGAGATGACCAGCTTGATTTTTCATTATATTCCTTTCAATGTTACAACACATATATATACATGACGAAGCATACATAAACCCCAATCCATTAACCCTGGATTAGAACATAACTGTAGTTCCCTTGATCGAATCTAAAAAATACCATGGGCTAAAACCATCGTCCCCCAAAACCATGTGCAAACCCATGCACAAAACCATGGGTGGGTCCGCCCACAGAATTTTTTTTTTCCCTGGGAAACATACAACGCGTGGGACTAATTGTGGAAAGAATATAACACATACCCAAGAAGGAGGGAGTAACAAGGTTATATGATAGGCAATGCCAAGGCATGCTAGAGTGCCAGGTCATATCAGGGAGTGGTAGTGCGTGCGAGGGAGTTCCAAAGCATGCCAAGGAATGAAGGGGATGCTAACACATACCACATAAATATAAGGCATTCTAAGACGTGCCAGGTGACATGGAATGCCAAGATGTAAACTCTGTTGCTTAGTTGTTTTAATGCCACGGTTGGTTGTGAGCCTTGTATCGGTAACTTGTTAAGTGGGATGAGTTTATATCGGTCATGAGTATCATAAGATGAGTTATAGGTACTTCTTAGGTGAACAAGGCATATGTTCAATTTCCACAACACATGAGAATCTGGGGTTTGTCTTATAATCTTTGATGCAAACACACTCAAGTATCACAATACATCTATCTTAATGCACAACAAAATCTACACAACACTTGAGAACTAATCTATCCTGAACAAGAAAACACTTGACCTAATTGCTCATGGTGGCCACACACAACCATTTCAGTCCATGTGTCCTGAACACATTTGGTAGGTCCTCTTGCCTCCCATTTTGCATCTCCTCAATCCACCTTTATCAAAGATATCAACTCCTTTAGGTTACTGAACTCGGCTCAAGAAACTCCAACCTCTAGTTGCCTCCTTTGTCCTTTAAGGTATACAACACTTATGGTCTTCAGTCAGATGTGTTACCCACCACTTCATTGGTGATATCTCTAGGAGAATTTTTTCTCCATGATGGATCTCAACCGACAGCTATCAACCCCTTGCAACCCTAAGCTAGCCCATTATTCCTCTCTCCACCACATGAGCTAGCCATGTGGTCCCTCTGTAATATTCCAAATTCAGAACAACTAGCAAGGCATGATTGGAAAACACATTTTCTAGTAATGGCTTCTACAGGAATTGAAACCAAGACCTGGATCCCTTAGAAAAAAGTGTCTAAGTACTAAATCCAAGATGATGCTCCAAAGAAATCCTTCTAGAGTGGTTAAACAGATCTCCCACTACTAGATGTCCATAGAAATTGCCCGATGAGGGACTGCAACAAATGTAAGCACATGTAATGGAATGACAATGTTATTCTATAGCTATAAGCACATGAAGATACATATAGCCAATAAATATATGATATAGCAGGAAATGTATACAAGGTGTGGAGGAATCAATCACTTCAGCTAGGCAATGGAAGCCTCAATAGAGCATATACAAAAAAATGCAAGAGCACTACTACATAGGAAAAGCCCTAGCTAAAATAACGCAATTTATTGAACACACTGCAACAAAATACATGATAATAGAATGATATATCAATATCAGCTAAAAGAAATGAGGGGGAGCAAGCTCTCAAGCCCTGAAAACACTAATACAACAATCCACGGGAGGATTGGGTAGAATACAGGTACAAATGGCAATTTTGCAGAAATGCCAGAGTTGTTGGGCAGCAACTGCAACTCTGAAATACTGGAGATGGCTAAAGATGATGTGAAATCTGAAATAGCATCCTCCAATAGATCTATCAAGTGCAAGGCTGATCCCAGAACTGAGGATCTCCTCCTCCAAAATGGTGGTGTAACCCCTCACTGCAAGTGTGCACTGGAATAACGCAGTATGGAGAATGGACTACGCTGTCTATGATGGGAGATTCTTGGCCTTGATGCCAAATCTACAGTACAGCTCTGGAAACCTTCCTTAATAATCTTCCCGAGGAATAGAAGCTCCCTCCTCTGAAAGATGAGACAAGGAATGGTGTTGTGAAGCCCCTCCACTGCAACACCCAACAACACTACATTATACTTCAGCAGAAATAACACAATGACTGAATAATAGCTTTTTCCTTGAGCCAAGATGTGGAGAAATGAAGTGCAATCCTTCAAGAGGCCTCTCAATAAGGAGAGGAAATCCTAAACAGGAATCCCTCTGCTAAGCATCACTGCAACTCAGCTGAACAGTCGGAGTGTGCAAATTAGTCTTCAGACTAAAATCAATATGCTCAAAGATATCTCACTATGGCTTCCCCTTCCTCATTTTATGCAAGTGAATTCCCCTTTTCCATGGACCCCATGCATTAGGGTTTTTTCCACAAGGAATATTCCTCCCTCTCAAACTATGTTGTCTTCTCATGCAAGCTACACCTCTTAGGCAGCGTTGTTGACTTGGTCAAACTTGACCTTGTCCTCATGCATTTGCCCCTTTTCACACTGGAAGGTGCAAAATTAAGCTGCTCCATTGATTCTTTTCACACTATTAAGGATCTTATTCCTACTCATGGGCCTTTTACCCATTTTATTCACCTCCTAGATGAAATAAGCAAAAATTAATATTCCAATTTACTGCATGCAAATTTTGGAATATCATAGTCCTCCCCTCTCAAAGATTGCTTGTCCTCAAGCAAGTGCAAGGATAGACTGAGTTCTTTTCTCCTCTCCCTGTAGCATCCCTATATGATGATCTCCTCCAAGGAAATTGATGCTATCTCATCAATCAAGTTGTTTGGTCAATTTAGTGTGTCCTAAATTGCTGCATTTAATTTTTCAATCTGGGAATCGTAAGCTGATGAAGTGCGGCGCACTATATGTGCAAGATAACCTATTTCTTAACTTTTGTCGTTTTTGGTCTTTCTAAGGTGAAATGGAAATTCTAAAATGAAAACAAGTTTGGTTATATTTGTTCAAGGAAGTGATATCCCCTATAATGATTTACCAACTTGAAACTTTAAAAGCAAATTGAAAATTACAATATGACAAGACTTGAAAGAAAGTAAAAGTGTACTGCTGAAATGAAAAGGTGCTGCTAATCTAATGAATCAAAAAAGTAAACTAGTGAACATGAAAACCAAACTATTCTTGCTGCCAACTAAACACAAAAGAAACTATGCTTAAGGAAATTCAAAATTGCAACAAAATAAATCTAAATCAGATTACATCAATTCATTTTCTGACCCTTCATCATTAGACCAGCTATGACTTTTGGAAGTAATCATAAACAACTTGTGTAACTGATATTTAATTTGCAGAAAGTAAACTAATACTAAACCATACACTCATGATTCAATCCCTCACCATCAGTCCAGCTGTGGCTTTCGGAGGCAACTGAAGATGTCATGCATGATTTAATATATCTAAATTTGCGGAAAAGAAACTAATACTAAACTACACATTTCATAATACAATCCCTCACCATCAGTCCAGCTGTGGCTTTCGGAGGCAACTGAAGATGCTATGAGCAGATTAGTATATCTAAATTTGCAGAAAAGAAACTAATACTAAACTACACATTTCATAATGCAATCCCTCACCATCAGTCCAGTTGTGGCTTTCGGAGGCAACTGAAGATGCTATGAGCATATTAGTATATCTAAATTTTAACTACTGAAGCAAATAAACAAAACTGAAATGAACAGAGCAATACTGAAGTTAAACAAAAGCTATGAAAAGCAAACTAGCAGCAGAACAATGTTAGTTTCATGTCATTAGTCAAAAAGCTATAAAAATGCCTGGGCTGCCCATCTAAAACCTGAAAAACATAAACACTGATCAGTGATTAACAATCATAAAGCATGAAAGACAAAAATGAAATGGAAATTATGGAAGTGTATAAACAGAAATGAAACAACTGCAAAGTATGAACATATGAATGGATTATGATACAATGATTTCTAAAGAAACAAAATGAGAAATATACACTAATACACAAAACCTTAGCTGAGCAGGGGCCCTCTACAGAGCCTTGGTAACGGTCCTCAAACACGAATTAATTTGAAAAACAGAGTCTTCTCATATTAAAAAGTAGTTCATTACAGAATAGTAATGTTACGGCACAAGTGCAGCGTAATCACTACAGAGCAGACTAAAAGATAACAGAGACTACATTCACGAACATCAACTAACTTCAACTAACTTCATATGCGTATGCAAACGCAATATATATAACAACAAACTATAACTATTTCCTAAAGTTCATGCTGGTGGGAAGCACGTAGACCACTACGTCCACGGATATAGGAGTATGGCCGTGTTGGAAAGTAGATCTACGAAAGGTGGATGCTTGAATTCAACTCTAGAACCCTGTACAGATGTCGATTTAACCTCCGCAGGCTTAGAAACGGCCGTATGGATCTTTATGTGCCACGAAACAGAGTCCGGCCGACATGAAACTCCATAGTTGACTTCCATGTGGACGCCTTTGACCGCGGCTTCTTTGGACGAGTTTGCTTGAACCAATAGGACACGAACCATGTCCACGCCATTCCTGACCTGCCCATGTGGCTCGTTTCCCTTGTAGACACCTGTAGCATAGAGTTTCACAAAATAGCTGCGGAAAGTTGCAGCAGCTGCGGAAAGTGGCAAGATTCCGCAGCTGAATGAAAAAAATCTAGATCAAATAGCAAACACAAAAATATAATTAAAAACCATGTTAGATGCCCTTTTGCACATGATATTGACAATTTGGGAGGTTTAGGTGAGTGAAAAAGGTATGGAAAAATGCATGGAAAAGATGCAAATTTGGAACTCAACATACCCCCACTGTGAAGGTGTTGCATGTCCTCATGCAACCAAAATTTTGATACCCTTTTTCAGTTCATGTTCCTTGATACTTCAGCCAGCATATCCAACCCCCTTCTCTTCTTCTTTGGTACAGCCATCATTCTGGGTTTCTTCATTAGGCACCTAAATTTGATATTCACAAGTGCTCTGCTCAATTTCTGGCATTTCCTTTTTAATTTCTTATTTTTCTTTTGCCATATTCCCAAATGTAACATAGTATTATCATGGATGATCTTGTCCAGTTTGCCTTGTTCTTTCAATGTTTCATTTTCATTTTTGATGTGCCTATTTAAAAGCTCCAGCTCAAAAATTTCCTGTTTTAATGATTGAACTAAATCATCCTGCAATGTATGTGGCTGAATGGAAGAAGTACTTGGACCTGTGGCTGCCTTTTCCAAGGATTCTATATAGTCATATACCTCCTATTGCTTGGGGTCTACTTCCGGTGTCATTTTCATTGGGCTGTCCCCAAAATGCTGTAAAGGAGAATTATGTTCAAAATCTGGCCGAGGAGGGCTTACATCAATATTTTGCTGAGAATAAGATGGAGTATGCTCATTGTCTGATTGGGAATGAAAGGAACTAGGTTCACTAACTGATTGAGATGGACTATGGTCAGTTGGGGACTGTTCAGATGTCTCCTCACCCAAATCAATGAAATGAGGACCCTTAATTTGCATTTTTCTCAATTTCCCCTTAAGCCTGCTGCTTCTCCTCACATGCTGTGGTACACTACCCTTTTGTTCTTGTTTTCCTTTTTCTGTCTTCTTGGGCATGGATGACTGTTTTTGAAGATAAAATAATCTTTCTGATAGTATTTGATGATGTTCTTCTTCAGAAGAAGGAGTTTTATGTACAGCCTCAATAGTTTCTCTTTCTTTTGGTATTATTGGCTTCTTTCCTTTGATATCCTTCTTCTTTCTTTTTACCAATCTCTCTTCCCTATCAGTTCTTTCCATAGTAATAGTAGGAGTGTTTTGGATTTCCTCAATTGTTCTTTTCCTCCTACTTCTTTTTGCTGTGCTAGCTGTGGGAATTTCCTGAGTAGGAGTAATTTGGGTTTCAACATTCATTCTTTTTCTTCTACTCCTTCTAATTGAACTACCTTCAGAAATTTCCTGAGGTTCTTCAAAGAAGTTTCTAACTAGGAATTGTTCCCATGTATCTTTTCTTTCCTTTAGCTCCTTTTCAATCAGAATTTTTATAAGGCCGTGGTGATAAAGATGAGGCTCTACATCTCCCAAGTGTTTTTGAACAATCACAACCATTTTCTTTAAGCTATTGAATAGAAAATAAGGGAGATTGAGAGTTTGGTTTTCAAGAAAATTCATCAATAGCCTAGTATGGTACATGTACATAGACCCAAAACGGCCTTCACATGTAATGAATTTCTGAACAATTAACAGTAAAGTGGCCCATTCTTCTTTTATTGCATGCACAGGGATTCCTCTTTTAAAAACAGTGATGTCCATACCTTGATTTCGTAGGATTGTTCTCCATGCCTCATCACTGATGCTTTTATTTTTGAACCAACGCTCTCCCTCCTGAAGAAGTTCCGTGGCTGTTGCTATTGATGCTTCATTGACCAAAAACTTGAGGTCTCCAATTTTTGCTTCTGAGCCATCAAACGACCTTGCAAATGCTTTCATAACTTCTCTGTGGTAACCTCTGAATTTCTGAATAAAACGCAGCCATTTTGCTTTCTTCAATATCTCCTTTGCTTGCGGATATCCCTCTATAAACTTTGGTCCTTCCGGCTCTGCCCTTAATAATTTTCCCATTTCACTTCTCTGTGCTTCACAAATTTGCTTTCGTGAGGGTTTAAGTGGAAATGGAACGATGGAATACACAAGATCGAGCACAATGATTGTGGGAATGTATCATAAAATGGGAATGAGCACTATAAACGGAATGGAGTAAGACTGTGGGTAGATATACGGGAGTGAGAATGAGCAAAAGGAACAAAATGGAGTGAAACAAGGAGTGAGAATGAGTAGAGTGGGGTTTCATAAACACGATAGAGACACGACAGAGAGTTTAACAAAGTATAACACATTCGGCAACGTTTTGAATTTTGGTGACTGCGCAATTAAATATGAACACGTTTCAATCAACGGTTATGAGTTTATGCGGCTGCAAGAGTCCTAAGTCAAATCAAATACGCTTCATTATCACCGGTGGGCTATTGGATCATAAGTGAAAATCGGGGTTTAATGATGAAACCGTTTGTGAATAAATGCAAGAGGATAACATGGAGATCATGAAAGGTTACGGAACTGTCAATATAATCATTGCGCGTAATGGGTAGAGCTCATGGTTTGAAACTATATAAAAATGTGTTTTTCAATACTATTTGAAATAAATTTTATTCATACCTTTGGAATCTTTTCTTTTGCCCTTGGTCTTCAACTGACTGATCTCCATTGGTGTCTTGAATGCTCCATTGATCTTCTCTCCTGCATTTTATTTCATAATTATGAAAATAACATCTGACTGTACATTCTCTTTGAAAACAGAGTAGTAGCTGCGGAATCTGCTTCTGGCTGCGGAAACAGATGTCAGCTGCAGAAACTGACACAGCTATTACTTGGTTGAATGGAAATGAACAAATGACAAATGACCAGATGGAAATGGTCATGAAAAAGATTTTTATTGATGGAGTGGATGAAATGAAGTGGAATGGAGTAAAATGAAATGAAATGAAATGGAATGAAGTGGAATGAAATGGAGTGGGTGGTGAAATGAAATGAAATGAAAGACAGATTTATTTATTTTTGGAAAATATAGAGTGTCAGGTGTCCCTGATTTTCACCCTATATTTTCTGCATGAGACTGCCAATCAATGATTGGTTTTCAGGCTTATACCATTTTTTTTTATTTTTTTTATTTTTTTAAACTGAAAAACAAAAGCTAGGCTGGTGGAGAAGAAGAATTCTTCTGTACCAGCCTGATTGCAGAACTTTCTTGAAACATCTTGACAAAATCCTCTTTAGAGAGTGGCTTATGATAAACTTTCAATCTATGGCCATTCACAATAAGAGGATTTTGAAACTCATCAATGGTCTTGATTCTTACAGCTCCATTGCTAAAGATCTTGTCAATCTCATATGGCCCAAGCCAATGAGTCTGAAATTTCCCTTGAAAATCTTTAAACTTGGAGTCAAATAGCAATGCCCAATCTCCTTCTTGAAACTTCTTTTCTTTGATATATTTGTCATGCCATTTAGTTCTTTGATATTGAACTAGATCAGTTCTTAGAATTGCTTCTTGTCCGATCTCATCTAGCTCATTCAACTGCTCCATTCTATGCTTTTGGGCTTCTGATAAGTCCATCCCCAACTGAACTGCTATCTTGAAGGTCTTGACTTGGAACTCAATGGGGAGCAAGACTTCTTTCCCATAAACAAGTTCATAGGGAGAATGTCCTGTTTTATTCCTCCATGTAGTTCTGTAGGCCCACAAGGCTTCTCGAAGCCTTTCTGCCCAATCTCTTCTATGTAGATGAACAGTTTTGGTGATGATACTTTCAAGAAATTTGTTTGTGGACTCCACTTGACCATTTGCTTGTGGATGGTAAGGAGTAGATCTTTTGTGCTTGATTTTGTATTCTTCCATCAACTTTTCCACCAAATTGGATGTGAATTGGCTCCCCTGATCTGTTACAATTTCTCTTGGAACACCAAAGCGAGTAAAAATATCCTCATAAAGAAAATGAACAACTGGATTTTCAGTAGCAGATACTAATGCTTTAGCTTCTACCCATTTAGTAACATAATCGTACAAACCAATATATACTTCTTTTGCTTAGATGGTGGATTAATAGGTCCAATGAAATCTAAAGCCCATTTTTCAAAGGGTTCAATGAGTACCTGTGTTTGCAATGGCATTTCATTTCAAAGGGTAGGTTTCCCTACTCTTTGGCAGCTATCACACCTTTTGACATATTGTTTTGCATCTTTGAAGAGAGAAGGCCAATAATATCCCAAGGAAAGGATTTTATAGGCCGTCCTTTTGTCCGCAAAGTGTCCGCCGCATGGTTCATCATGACATGCCTTAAGAATATCATGCATTTCATCTTCCCTGACACATCTTCTGATCACAAGATCTGGCCCTGTTTTAAACAATTCATTAGAAATCCATGAATATTTTGAACTCTCCTGAATAATCTTTCGTTTTTCTCTTGGAAATAAATGTGAAGGTAGTTTCCCTGTAACCAAATAGTTAGCAATATCTGCATACCAAGGGGTCTTAATAGTTACCGCAAACAAATATTCATCAGGAAACTTATCTTCTACAGGAGAATCTTCTTTAGTATTCTGAATTCTAGACAAGAAATCAGCTACTGTATTCTGTTTTCCCGGTCTATCCAACACAGTAATATTGAATTCTTGCAAAAGTAAAAGCCATCTTGTCACTCTGCCATTAGTAACAGGTTTGTTCATTAAATATCTAATTGCAGAATGGTCAGTATGAATAAAATTTTCATAGCCTGTTATGTAATGTCTAAACTTATTAATTGCATGAACAACAGCTAAAAACTCTTTTTCAGTCACAGTATAGTTCAACTCTGTGGAAGTCAAATTTTTACTGGTGTAATAAATGGCATAAGGAACTAAATCTTTTTGACCCAACACAGCTCCTAGAGCTGTATCTGAAGCATTCGTAGAAATATGAAAAGGGAGTTTCCAATTTGGTCCTCTCAAGATAGGTGCTTCAGATATTCTTGTTTTCAAAGTTTCAAAAGCTGATTGACAATCAAGATCCCATTTAAATTCACAGTCTTTTGTAAGCAATTTGAAGAGTGGAGATGCTATTTTAGTGAAGTTTTCTATAAATCTTCTATAGTAACCAGTAAATCCTAGAAAACTTCTAACATCTCTTTGACAATTTGGAATAGGAAACTTGGAGATGACTTCAACTTTTGATCTATCAACCTTAATCCCATCTCCCGAAATATGATGTCCTAAAACAATCCCTTCAGTAAACATCATAAAGCATTTTTCATGGCTTAATGAAAGGTTTGTTTCTTTACATCTTATGAGAACTTTCTCCAAATTTTCTAATGCCTCTTCAAATGAATTACCATAAACTGTAAAATCATCCATATAAACCTCTACACAATCATGGATTAGATCAGAAAAAATTCCTAATACTGCTCTTTGGAATGTTGCCGGTGCATTACATAACCCAAAAGGAAGCACTCGGTAGGCAAAAGTTCCCCATGGACAAGTAAATGTGGTCTTATCTTGATCTTCAGGTGCTACCTGAATTTGATTATAGCCACTAAAACCATCCAAAAATGAAAAGTACTTTTTACCCGCTAATGTATCTAATACCTGATCGATAAAAGGCAAAGGAAAGTGATCCTTCAAAGTTGCTTTGTTCAATTCCCTGTAATCAATGCATACCCTCCATTTACCATTCTTTTTAGGTACTATAACCAGAGGAGAAACCCATCGGCTATCTGAAATTGGATAAATGAAGTTTACATTGAGTAGTTTTTGGAGTTCTTCTTTCACTATCTCCCTAAGATTTGGATTCATCCTTCTTTGAGGTTGTCTGATTGGTCTACTGTTTTCCTCAATATAGATATGATGGATGCAAGTCTTAGGATCAATACCCTTCATGTCAGTATACTCCCATGCAAATGAAGTAGAATGTTTTTGCAAGATTCTGGTTAGTTCTTCTTGTTGTGATTTCTCCAAATGTTTGTTGATATTCAATGTCTTTTCTGGAAAAATCTCAATAGTAGAATTACCAAATTCTTCCATAGAGTAAAGAGACATTTGTCTAGATGATAAATATTCTATGTCAGATTCCAACTGAAATTGTGTGGGGTCATATTCTGAAGATATCTCAAAATTTTCTAATGTGTTCAGAATTTGACTATCCTCACTAATTTCAGAAATGGTAAAGACAGGTTGTATAGTGTTCTCATCATCGACCCATTCATTGTCTCCTATTTCGGTGATTGCTCTTGCTGGAGGATACAAATTGAATTTCTTTGTCGAATTACCATTTGAAATGTACATGTCTCCAGATCTACAACTAATAAAAGCATCAGCTGTGGCTAGCCAAGGTCTTCCTAAGATAAGTGGATGTCCTCCTAGATTACTTTTGGGAGTCAAAATCATAAAGTCTAATGGATATTCCCAAGAATCTAAGGAGACTGAAATATCTTCTAATACACCATCTGGTTTAATAACCGATCGATCTGCAAGTTGCAATAAAGTAGGTGTAAAAAGAAGGTTAGGGAGTTTTAACTGTTCCATAGTCTGTCTACTCATAATGTTGATAGCAGCCCCTAAGTCAATCAATGTGTTTGGAATTTCTATCCCATTTATATGTGTCTTGACAATTGGACTTCCTGGATCTACATACTTCTGCATAGTAATTTTTTCCATCATAATGTCTGCAATCTTTCCTACCAGGTGGATTCTTCTTGTGTCCTTTAGCTTCCTTCCTAGTCTTTTGAAACTCAACTCCTTTATGGTTTTTGCTAGAATAGGAATTTCTCGAATGGCTTGTAGCAATGGAATCTTGATACAAACATTCTTCAATTCATCTAGAAAGTCATAATTAGGCAACAAGATTTGTTTTTCCACCCCCTTATCAATTTGTAGTCTTTCCGGAAAAGGAGGTGTAGATGAAGATACAGGTTGCTCAACTATAGGAGTTGTGGGTGTTAGCTTTTCTTTTTCTTTTTGAATTTTTGAATTTTGAAGAGATTCTTCCTCAGAACCCTTATTGACTTGAAGAGAGTCCTCTTCAGAGGTATCTTGCTCTTGAATGTCTATAGAAGGTTTTTCTAAAACTCTACCAGATCTGAGTTGTACATCGTTGAGAGGAACAATCATATAGGTAGGAAATTGTTGTCCTTCTACCATATAAGTAGTTTGAGGATTCTTATTGTTAGGATTTGGCAATTGCTGAGCTGGAAGTTGATTTGTCTTCTGTTGGTATGGGAGCATGAGTTGAGGATTTGTATTTTGTTGAGAAGGTTGATGTTGTGGAAATGGCAATGAAAGTTGTTGTGGATTTTGGCTTGGAAATTGTGGAGCTTGTTGGTTTTGAAAAGATGTAGGATATTGATAAAATTGAGCAAATCTCCCATAAGGATTTTGCATCCCTTGTACCCATGGCTGATATGAGTTTTGATGTTGGGGCCAAGGTTGTTGCCAAGGATTCCAATTTGGTGGGGTTTGAAGATTCATAGGGTTATTAAACCCTTGGGATTGTTGTCCCTGCCAAGGTCTCCTTGCGACAAAACAGAGAGATTCTACTGAATTTGGATCTTCTTGAAAAACAGCTTTGAGTCCAGGAATTGAAGGACAATCCTTGATCTCATGATTTTCTGAGCAAATCATACATTTTTCTACAACTTTTGCATCCAAGGGACATTCCCTTAAAGCATGTTTCTTCCTACATTTCGGACAAAAGATGGCTAAAGCATCTGTTTCTGCTTTCTGCTTGTTTTGGATTTTAAGGGTGTCTAGCTGTTCACTAAGGCTCCCTAAGATATCAGTTTTGAACTCATCAAGCATATTACCAATCTCTGTCCTACTTACTGATCCAGTTGCAGATTTGTTAGCCCTAATAAGAGAAGGATCCCTAGGCCCTTTTCCTGTTTTAGATTTTCCCCTTGAGAGATGGACACATAGTTCTGTTATATCACGAAGTGGAAGTTGAGAAATGTCTCCTTTCCCCATCATGTTTAAAATATCTATCCATTCATCTCTAATGGTTTTTAATATGAGGGCTTTCAAGGTTTCATCATCTAAGTTGCTCATCTTTGCTCTTTTTAAGTTGTATTGAAATCTTTCAAGTAAATCTTCCAAGTTTTCATCTTCTTTTTGCATCATTTTGAATACCTCATCCTTGTGATTGGTGGGCATACAATAGTCCAAGTATCTATCCCAAAATGTTTGTTTCATATCATTCCAAGTCCTGATAGATTGAGTGGCTAATCCCATGAACCATTTCAAAGCAGATCCCTTCAATGTTGAAGGAAACAGTTTGAGTTTTTTAGAATCTTCCATATAGTCATAAGTTCGGCACACTACTTCAAACTCAAACATAAATGTTTCAGGATCCTCACTTCGCAATCCATAAAAGTTAGGGAGAACAGATGGTGAGATATTTTTCATTGTTGCATGAGTTTCCTCATCAACTATAGGGAATCCCAACAAATCCCTATTTCTACCATCATTTCCTTCACCATTGTTATCTCCATTATCTCCTCCTCTTCTACCTCCACCTCTATTTATTACTTCCTCTCCCATGATAGTTTCTTTAGAGTCCTTATAGTCCTCTAGTTCTTCTACCAAGGAAGGATGAGAGAAAGTCTCTTTGTTTTCTAAGTGGGTTTTAGTAGGTGGTATAGGAGAATCCTCTAATTCAGCTGTTCCTCGACTTCCAAAAATCTTAAGGCTAGGGGTAGATGGTGGTGAATCTGGTCTATGCCTTGAAGAAGATGGAGTTGTGAAAATCGAACTCTTGGCTTTAGCTATAAACCTCCCCCTAGAATCTCTTGCTCTATGCATGTCATTTTTTTTATTTTTTAAAAGTTGGGCTAATAATTCTCTTTCTGATCTTCCAGATCACACTAGGTGCAAGAAGAGAGCATACTTAAGGAATTACTAAACCAATAACTCTCTTTTCTGATCCTCCAGATCACACTAGGTGCAAGAGGAGAGCATACTTCAAAAAGTTATCAAGTTTTCCCTTCTTTATGATTTTATGTTTTTTTTTTAAGAAATTGGCTACCTAGTTACACTTCCCCGGCAACGGCGCCAAAATGTTTGGTCAATTTAGTGTGTCCTAAATTGCTGCATTTAATTTGTCAATCCGGGAATCGTAAGCTGATGAAGTGCGGCGCACTATATGTGCAAGATAACATATTTCTTAACTTTTGTCGTTTTTGGTCTTTCTAAGGTGAAATGGAAATTCTAAAATGAAAACAAGTTTGGTTATATTTGTTCAAGGAAGTGATATCCCTTATAATGATTTACCAACTTGAAACTTTAAAAGCAAATTGAAAATTACAATGACAAGACTTGAAAGAAAGTAAAAGTGTACTGCTGAAATGAAAAGGTGCTGCTAATCTAATGAATCAAAACAGTAAACTAGTGAACATGAAAACCAAACTATTCTTGCCGCCAACTAAACACAAAAGAAACTATGCTTAAGGAAATTCAAAATTGCAACAAAATAAATCTAAATCAGATTACATCAATTCATTTTCTGACCCTTCATCATTAGACCAGCTATGATTTTCGGAAGTAATCATAAACAACTTGTGTAACTGATATTTAATTTGCAGAAGGTAAACTAATACTAAACCATACACTCATGATTCAATCCCTCGCCATCAGTCCAGCTGTGGCTTTCGGAGGCAACCGAAGATGTCATGCATGATTTAATATATCTAAATTTGCAGAAAAGAAACTAATACTAAACTACACATTTCATAATTCAATCCCTCACCATCAGTCCAGCTGTGGCTTTCGGAGGCAACCGAAGATGCTATGAGCAGCTTAATATATCTAAATTTGCAGAAAAGAAACTAATACTAAACTACACATTTCATAATACAATCCCTCACCATCAGTCCAGCTGTGGCTTTCGGAGGCAACTGAAGATGCTATGAGCAGATTAGTATATCTAAATTTTAACTACTGAAGCAAATAAACAAAACTGAAATGAACAGAGCAATACTAAAGTTAGACAAAAGCTATGAAAAGCAAACTAGCAGCAGAACAATGTTAGTTTCATGTCATTAGTCAAAAATCTATAAAAATGCCTGGGCTGCCCATCTAAAACCTGAAAAACATAAATACTGATCAGTGATTAACAATCATAAAGCATGAAAGACAGAAATGAAATGGAAATTATGGAAGTGTATAAACAGAAATGAAACAACTGCAAAGTATGAACATATGAATGGATTATGATACAATGATTTCTAAAGAAACAAAATGAGAAATATACATTAATACACAAAACCTTAGCTGAGCAGGGGCCCTCTACACAGCCTTGGTAACGGTCCTCAAACACGAATTAAGTTGAAAAACAGAGTCTTCTCATATTAAAAAGTAGTTCATTACAGAATAGTAATGTTACGGCACAAGTGCAGCGTAATCACTACAGAGCAGACTAAAAGATAACAGAGACTACATTCACGAACATCAACTAACTTCAACTAACTTCATATGCGTATGCAAACGCAATATATATAACAACAAACTGTAACTGTCTCCTAAAGTTCATGCTGGTGGGAAGCACGTAGACCACTACGTCCACGGATATAGGAGTATGGCCGTGTTGGAAAGTAGATCTACGAAAGGTGGATGCTTGAATTCGACTCTAGAACCCTGTACAGATGTCGATTTAACCTCCGCAGGCTTAGAAACGGCCGTATGGATCTTTATGTGCCACGAAATAGAGTCCGGCCGACATGAAACTCCATGGTTGACTTCCATGTGGACGCCTTTGACCGCGGCTTCTTTGGACGAGTTTGCTTGAACCAATAGGACACGAACCATGTCCACGTCATTCCCGACCTGCCCATGTGGCTCGTTTCCCTTGTAGACACCTGTAGCATAGAGTTTCACAAAATAGCTGCGGAAAGTTGCAGCAGCTGCGGAAAGTGGCAAGATTCCGCAGCTAAATGAACAAAATCTAGATCAAATAGCAAACACAAAAATATAATTAAAAACCATGTTAGATGCCCTTTTGCACATGATATTGACAATTTGGGAGGTTTAGGTGAGTGAAAAAGGTATGGAAAAGTGTATGGAAAAGATGCAAATTTGGGACTCAACACAAGTCTCCACATTTCTCCTCCTAAGAATGCAAGTTAGCTATCAAGCCATCATCATGTAAAGGTGTAATACTCAAGAGGGTAGCAAAGTGATTTCTAGAGGTCCCTTTGAAGAATGGGATCTGAAATATAATGGGAATTATCTTTCCCATATGGATCCTCCATTTCCAAGCTATGAGCCATGAAAAATGAGTCACCTTCCAAGTAGGAAACTCTTGAAAACCGTCCTCCACCTTTGGCTCCGACAAAGTAGGTGGGGTGAAAATCTTCACATGGTAGACTATGTAGCCTACCCCAAGCTATCCTTCTCTCCACTTGTGATAAGTGTAGAGTGCTGGTTGTCCATGGGCTGCAATAATTTTTCCCTCAAGTGGAAAAATGAGGACTAGACCTCCAAAGATCTCTCCCCCAACACTGCAAATCAAGCTGGCCCAAGTATCTCCATATATGATGAGTTGGAAGTCATCATCATATGGAATCTCCTCCATCATATGGCTCACCTCATAAAGAGACAAATGTGCTATCAAGGTGACCATATCATATCCCATGCTCCCATTAGAACATGTAGTGGAAAAAGTGTGAGGAATTTCTCCCTCAAAGTACACATTCACCCAATGTGTCTCTCTCCCAAGCATGCTCCTCATAAAGATAGAAACAATAGAGCCATAGGGAGAAAAGATGAGAATCATGCTTTCTGCCATATACAACAAATGTGAAGGACAATGGTCCCTCAAGTGCAACCAACACAGGTTGACCTTCAACTGCAATAGATACTGATAAAATGAGTGGCTTCTCAACCACTTTCTTGCTGCTCCAATCTCATCATAAGTATGGAGGAAGGGAATAATGTAAGGTGTGCAATGAACATATCCTCCATAACATATCTCTTCCCCAATTCCTCCTAGGGAATGGCCATCAATCATGCTTATGGCCTCATCTAAACCATGTGGTTTAGAAAAAATAATGCTCCTCCTTGGAGCATCATCCTGCACATGTATGGTTAAGGGATGCATATACACATGATACAAATAATCATGTAAACAATAATGAATACCCTTACCATACCTCCTGCTCATACAAGTGGAGTGGCTCATAAGTGAGTCTCCTCTCATATCCAAAGGGAAAAGAGGTGGTTGTGCTTCAAAGAGTCATGTCTCTCCTCCATCTGTATCTGGTCCATGCATCTGCTCATATGCTGATATATCTCCTCCTCAAAGCCCATCCAAAAATATCCTCCATGATGGTGTGGTATGCTCTCATAGAACAAGTGGGATTGAAAAGGAAATCTTCTCGAGCAGCTTGTAGAAACTTCTCCTTGAGCTTGGAATCTCTAAGAAAGAAGATCTTACCATGATAGTAGATGACCCCATCTCTGACTAAATATCCATCCTCGGGTAGCTGGTCATCCAAGATAATGCAAGTAAAGAGATCCTTGGAATACTCCACCAACAGCTGGGAGCTCCGATATGGATCTAACCTCCATAGTGACAACGTTGATGATCTCTCATGAAGATCATCTACCATATGGTCATCCTCCTCTCTGACATCTCCTATGCCAAAGATGCAAGTTGAAGGCTACTATCCTTCCCCTCCTGCTTCCGCCACAGCGCAGAATCTGAAATGGAAGTGGGTAAAGATGATGTTGAGGGAATGCTCCCTCTCTCCTTGAGTCTACCCCAGACTCCCATCACTGTATCAAGGTCTACCAAGGTCTCCACCCTCCTGAAATCCATGAGTGGTGCCCCAACATGTGAAGCATCCATCCTCCTCTGCTGGTCCAGTGGTTCCCCTGGAAAAATGTGTCCATGCAATGAGACATCCTCAACAAGAGACGAATGAATAGATGAATGAATAACTTTGTCCATGCTTCCACTACACAATCCAATCACCTTCTTAGGTGCATCAACATCTAGAAATGAATAGGGATGTATACTTCTCATCTCATGATGCTAGGTATTCTCCCTACCTTCTCCTTGTGTCTCCATGGTTTCACACCTCCTCAACAATGGCACAGATAGAACATGAGTTGTGCCTCGATCTCCACACATGAGATCCTGGGGACTTCCTTGCAAAGATGCAAGCATCCCTCTATTTAGAGCAAGGGCTCCTCCTTCCTATGCATGAGGTACTAGATCAAATCCAGATCTAACAGTGTTAATGCCCTCAATCTCTGCAACATGTATGGGCAACTCTCCAATGATTGGATCCCTTTTTGAAAAATAGATCTCCATGCTCCTTTGCTCAAAGGTGTGAGATGAAAACCCTTTTTCCGGCAAATTATGGTGCAAGTTTTCATGCAAGGGTTTTACTTGAGTTTTCTAGTTTTTCTCCACCATATGTGTTTCATGAATCCTCCTATCAAATATTTTCACTAATGCCTTAGTGAAACTAGCATAAGAAGAAATGTTTACATTTCTCAAAGAAAAGGATTCAAAGATCCACCAGGCATAAGCCTTACCTCTCAAATGCAGTGCTGCAACTTTGATGGCTTCATCCTCCGGCATTTGGTGCTGCTGCAAGAAGGTCTCTAACTCCTCCACCCAAGCTTTGGTTGAACATGTAGGTGAACCCTCAAAGGTAGATAGAAGAAATCTATCTTGCTGCTCTCTTCCCTTCACCTTCATCTTGCAAAACTCTAAAAAAATGGGGTGATCTCGAAATTTCTGAGTTTGAGACTCATACTCTTTCAAGAAATCACTAAGGCTTTCCCTCCTGCAACCTATTCTTCTCTTTCCATCTCTCTTCCAGAAATCCTGGGCATGTGACTGCGCTGAGTATTAGGATGTGTAGCCGCATGCTCACACTCCTCATATGAAAATATAGAGTTTGCTTTTGAATCAAACCCTCCAGGAGATTCTCCATACATCTTCCTCCTGATCTCCTTGAACTCTTCATGAATCATATGTACAGATTTAGGAAGAAGCTTGGTAAGCTTATCCCCTTTTTCTTATCCAAGAGATGGAGTCTTTCTCCTGCTTATTTCTTTGTCTCCTTGATGAGAATAGGAAGTGCAAGGTTCTTCCTCTTCTTTCTGCTTATCCTCCTTGGGGAGGTTCTTCACAGATCTGAAATACGATGAGATAAATCCCATCCTCTTCAATCTTCTGATCTTCTTGGGCTTAGACTCATAGGCTAAGCCAAGAAAGAAACTCTGATACCATTGTAATATGCCAAATCTAGAAGAGCTAGCAAGGCATGACTGGAAAATGCATTTCCAGTAATGGCTACTACATGAAGTGAAACCAAGACCTAGATCCCTTAGAACAATGTTTCTAAGGCCTAAATCCAAGAGGAGGCTCCAAAGAAATCCTTCTAGAGTGGTTAAACAGATCTCCCACTACTAGATGTCCTCTAAAAGTGCTCGATGAAGGGGGCTGCAACAATGTATGCACACGAGCTGGAATGGCAGCGTTATTTTACACCCATGAACATATGAAGATCTGAATAGCCAACAAATGATTTTATAGCAGTAAAAAGAGTACAAGTTCTTGAGGAAACATCTACTCAATAAAGGCAATGTAAGCCTCAACAAGAAATGTACATGAAATGGAAGAACACTACTATTTCTGCATAAACCCAGGCTAAGAGGATGCAATTTATAAAAGGTACTGCTCCATATTACATAATAACTAAAATACATGACAAGACATGGCTCAAATATAATAGGGGAGCAAGGCTCTAACCCTTAGAAGCAATAATACATCAATCCTCCAAAGGATTGGCTGAAATATACAAAATGACAAAAATGTCGGAGTTGTTGGGCAGCAGCTACAACTCAGAAACTAGAAATACATAGAGAAGGCTGAATATGATGCAAAATATGAAGTAGACCTCCTCCAATGGATCTCCTAAGTGGAAGGCTGATCCTTACACTTGAGATCTCACCCTCCAATCAACCTGCAATCCCTCACTGCAAATGCACCATGAAAATAATGAAGTCTAAGAGGGTAACTGCGTTGTAGGTGGAATAGAATGATTTGGCCAAGTGCCAAGATCTACAATAAGCTCTGATAGCTTCCAAACTGATCCTCCAAAGGAAAGAAATACTCTCCCTTTGAAAAACAAGCAATGGTAGAGGTGTTGTAACTTCTCACTGTAACACCCTGCAACACATAATTATGCTGCTGCGGCAATAACGTTGTCCTGGAGGAGGATGCTTGGCATCAAGCCTATATGTGAGACAAATCAGTAAAACTCATTCAAGAGGCTTCTAAAGAAAGGATAAGGATTCCTAAGCAATAGATCCTTGTGCTAAGCAACACAACAACTCAGCTAAATAGCCGGGATTGCAGAAATGTCTAAGTAGACATGAAATCAATAATCATATGCATGAATAACAATGGTTGCCTTGCCCTCCTTTTAAACACCTAAGAGCTCCCTCTCCATGGGTCCCACTCTGTTATGGTTTCCTCCTTCAAGTAATATTCCCTCCTCTATCTCTGCGCTGTCCCATAGATGCTTTCCACCTCATGCCTTTGCGCTGTTTGACTTGGTCAAACTTGACCTAGCCTCTTTGCAAAATGTCTCCTTTCACACATGAGGGTGTGAAATATAGTTCCAAGGCTGATCCCCTTTCATAATAGAGGGATTTTATCCATGTTTTTATTATGAATGGGCCTTCTCACCTAATTATTCAAATCCTAAGTGAAAATAGAAAAAATTAATATTCCAATTTATTGCAGGAAAAATTTGGAATATTACACCCTCACCCATCTGTATTGATCGTATTTTTGAAGGTGGTCCACCCAAACCTAAAGGTATGTATTTTAATTTGGTAATTGAGTATTGGGTTTGCTTAAAATGGACAATTTTGGACATGGATTGATGGGGGAATTCGGCAGAAAGAGTGGTCTTGGCTTGTGCTTATGTCCACTTGACTTATTTTGGATGTTACCTTTGTGCTTTAGTCCAGTGGGATCTCCTTTAATGACCATTTGGTTTTAGGGTGGTTTTCCTTAAGAAACCCCAACTTTGGTTGCATGGTCTCGCTCCCATATCGACCTTTATTACCCCTATTTATGTTAACCCCATTCATCATACCTCCCACCTGGGTCCACATTACCCCCCCTGTTGCGCCCAACGCAACGTACAGGGGAGATATCGCCCCTGCAATGAGCACCCCCCCTCCCCCCCTCGTGCGTACGAATAATAATGGAAATAATATAACAAATACCCAATAATGTATAGGGTTTTGAAAGAGAAGGATTTAGAATGAGCATTTAAATAAATTCATTTATTAGAAGAGTAAACACATCCATGAAAATATTATAAGACAAAGCATAGAAAGAAATGATTTATGTTCATATACTCATAAGATTAACATAAAAAAGCATACATATGATGTAAAGGTAACATAAAATTTCAACTTGATGAAGTAACAGAGAAGAAACAATGCTCAAAAGCATACTACTTGAGTCCCAAGATTATAGCTGCAAAATTCTTTGATTTCACTGAAAAACGAGATTGTACAATAGCTCCATTGCAAATAACAATTACGCAACCTCTAAAAAGGCTTCATTTTGGAGTACATATAGAAAATATATAAGATTCCACCTCATTGGGTCGAAATCTGACCCAAAACACTTCATAAATGCACCCTATGGGTCATTTCCTAGTTTCTAGGGAAGTTGGAAACAATTTCCTCAAATTTAGCTAATAACTAGGAGTGTGTGTCTCCTTCATTAATTACATTATTCCTCCAAAAATAGAGGAAAAAAATAATCTCCTACCTAAAATAAATCTCATGGGATAGCTAAAATTTGAATTCTATAGTTTTCCTTCCTTGACAACTATCCAAAGGGAATCCAATGCAGAAACCTAGTGCCATTTACAGAAACGTTGCACCTCTCTAGCAAAACGGCGTGCCTGTTTAGAGTTGAATTTGACCCACTTTAAAACATCTATTTTAAATTATGAAGGTATTACAGGTAGATATACGTGTCTAATTTCAAATTTTCCCTCAAAACTCAGAAAAAACCCAAGGAAAGACCGTCAAAACTTGATTCTCCCAACCTCACTCCAGAAGCGCCACGACTGGTCAAAATCACTGGAAGAAACATGAAAAAGAGGCAATTTTTTGGATTTTTCTCCACAATTAAGAGGTTTCATGAAAAACAAGAAATTTATCTAGAATGTACAAGTGAAAATACATCCATATACATAATCCATTGTTCATTTGAGTGCCCTGAGAAAAAACGTCGAGTCGCTACATCTTGCTTCTATGAAAACCAAATTTCCAGAATTTCCAAAAACGTTTCTACAAAGATAGGGCTTAAATATGGATCAATATCTCTCTAAAAATAACATATTTTGAAAACATGAGATAGTTTTTTATTCTTTGGAATGTTATTAACACTAACCTCCACCGGTTTTCCAAAATACTTTCCCATTTTCTCAGAATCCAAGTATGAATTTGATCACTAAAAATTTTCAAAAGCGTAGCACACTCTAAGCAAAATCCTCACACCTATTTTGAGAGGAATTTTGGAGGCCTTCCTAGGGGATTTTTGAGCTGAAAGTTGTATGGATTGGAATATTAGGATGTCTCCTACAAAATGGAGTCATCAAGAACTACAAAACCCTGCTCCCACCCCTGAAAATTTGACTTAAAGACAAGAAGTTCAAAAGTGCAGAAAATGACTTGGAGAAACTCTATTTTTGGCATTTATCTCCAATAATAACACTTGTACATAAAATTAAGGAGGTTTTTTTAATTTGGCCTACTATTGACAGAAACCTCTTTCATATTTGTAAAATTCATCTCCATTACTTCATAAATGGATTTTCAAGAAAAATTGTCCCTGTGTACAATGTAAACCCTAACTTGATCAGAAAAATCTAAAAATGATACCATGGGTCTGAGTTGGATCAAACCTCGAATGGTGGCCTCCATTATGAATCTTCTTTTCTCCCTCCATGGTTCTTATCAACAAGATGAAGCCCTAGCTTGATGAAATGGGTAGGGGAAGTGTATAATTAAGAAAACATGGGATGGTGGTAGGGTGCCTTTAGGGGCAGAAATGAGGTGGAAAGAAGCTAGGGAAAAATCCCCAAAAAATTGAGGACGTAGGGTGATGAGTTGGAAATAGTATGAAAGTGAAATTTCTGGAAATGGGTGTGAGGAAGGTGCCCAAAAGATCAAAACACAGGGATTTACTAGTTTTTCTGCCAAAATGTAGTAAAAATTAGGGTTTTGATGAGATTGATGGAAAGGAGGGTTGTGCATGATAGGACTATGAGGATATGATGTATTAGGGATGTATGAAAGTTATATATGGTTATAGTAGGGTTTTATTAGCTGAAACAAACAAAATATGAAAGACTCCAAAAACCTAGTGGAGGTAACCTAATGAAGGAAACCACTCATTTGCTGATGAATTTTGACTTGAGAGAGGTATGGAGGGTGTTCACTTACTATTTATGAGGTGTATGAACCTTTGTGAAGTGGTTTTGAACCTTAGAGAACTGATTTGGAGCTCAAATACCAAAATCGTAGCGTGTGCCAAAAGCGTAGTGCAGCACTTGCGCAACACCTCTAGAAGTGTAGCGCAACACCTTAGAAGCATAGCACAAGTACTGTTGGCACAAATTTTCTTATTTTTCTTCAACCCTTGGCATTTGTGGAGAATGATGGTGAGAATAGATGATATATTAACTTATTTCCCTATCTTTTCTAACTCCCTATGCAAATGACTTGTATGGTGAAAATGAGATTTTGTTCGCCTTATTTTATGACATAATTGACTCTTATGGTGGCAAAAAAAATGAGACCTAGACTCTGTCCTAAATGAAGGTTTGGTGAATGACCTCAGACCCTAGATTATTGATGGATGACATGACCTCTGAAATGATGATGACGATGAATGGAGTGAAGGGAGTGTCATTTCAGACCTAGACATATTCAGTGAACAAAATTTTATTTGAAACTTGACATGAAACATGAACTTTTGGCCTAGGACCACTACCAAGTAAATCTGAAAAAAAAAAATTATTTTTGTTCACTGAACATTAAAACACTAAAAGGGTCCACATGGGATATTTACTGCTATATATGACACATCATGCTCTTTTCCTTTGAGCCTCGAGCAGTTTACTAAATAAAATCATAAAAGTAAAAATACATATAAATAAGGGTGGAAAAATTAAGGCCGGGGCACCTCATGTACCATGATTACTCCCTCCTACACATCATTTACCTAGGTTTGAGCCTCCCTTTTCTTGGCTACCACCATGCCCCAATATGTGGCCCAATATGCCTTTATCATTCCTTGTTTAATTTCACATATTAATCATAAGGCACCAGCACCTATGGGATGGATCTTGGACATACTATTCCCTCTAAAGGTTGAAACAACCTAATAAGGTGCTTAGCTAACCCCCTTTTGAGCTTGGAGACATTAGCACATCCAAAAGGCCACTATGGAAGGGTAGGCCATTATGAAGCGTCCACTTTTTGTCTATGATTTGTAAGCTCTTTTAGCCAATTACTCTAATGACTTGTTGTACTAGAGGGCTAGGGGACACATTGGATATTATATAGGATTGTAGGTGGTGTCCATTTTAGGTTTGGTCTCCTTATAGGGTATCCTAACCCTCTAGAGGGCTACATTTTCACATGTGGGGTGTGTGTTGAGTGCCATGCGCCTCCACAACAATAGACACCACTCCATGGATACCTTCGGACATTCAGAGATTGCTATAGACCCACTCTTGGAGGAGGAAGATGCACTATGCCCAACTAGCCCCATAAGTGCACCACACACTCGGAGGGTGCCCTAGGGCTTGTACGATGACATGAAAAATATTTATTCCAACATCTGAGCCTTCATAGAGCATCTACAGGCATCTTAGACTCATTTGGAGATCGATGAGGTCATTTGTGTGCCCCCACATCCATAGGGAGCACCAGAGGTTTAATTTTTGGAAAGCAAGGGGCCACCCCCTTGTCCAACACTTTTGATGGGTACCATGCGTCATTATGGCACTGATGGTCCCTAGTATGCCTCCTAGAAGGCCCCAGGACATAAGTTGACCTCTTTTGAGGCTTATTATTCCATGCATGAGCTATTTTGGTGGGATTTTCACCAAAGTTAGGGTTACTTGCGCATTATTATATGTTTAGGTGATAATGTAGGACCATAGGTTGATTCGAACTCCTAATTAGTGTATAAAGAGGAGTTATTTGCATTCATTTTTATCATCACTTGACTTTGGATTTCTCTATCTTTAGAGAACTTCACATTTTACCTTGGAGGACTATTTTGGATGATGGATGAATTTTGATGTACGTATTTGGGCTATTTTTATCTTGGAGCTTCGTTTTTGCAAATGTTAAGCTGGTTGGATATACTCTCTAACATTTTAAGTGAAAATTTAATGTTATTATTCTTGTTACTGCATACTATTTAATTTTGATATAACTAGGGTTGATTGTGGAATTATGTGTCTATTTAGCTTAGTTAATGTATGGGCCATTGTTAGATGAATGAAATGTCCTAGAGATAATTTTATCTTCTTCTTTTTTCTAAATCTGGCTACTTCTATATTGATACAAGAGTAAAATTACAAAGAGGCAGGAGCCTCAAAAGAGCAAGCCCATTTTAAGAGGCGAACGCACATTACAATGCTGCATATTGACGGGTGAAACACTCTGGATTCTGACCACAAAAATTATGTAAAACCAAGACCTTGTCTGACTTGTGAACACCTGTAACAAGATGTGTACTTTCCAGAGGGATTCATGAAAACCTGACAAAAAACTCTGGACAGGGCTAAAACAGACTTTGCCCATAACAAAATCAAACACAGACTCTTTGTTGAACTGATGCATACGCCTGATATCATAATGAAAACAAGTGGAATGCCACCCACGAAGGGGACTCTGGCATTTTAACAAAAGAGAAAGCTTCTGATCTGGAGAAAGACAGATTGGAAATTGACTGTAAGAGAGGAGGGAATTGTACACCTCCTTGCTACCTGTAATAAAAAACCGATGGGCGCAAACCTGATTAGACATCATTGGAAGGTGGAGGCACTTCCTCAATGATTGGACATGCGTACTGGTAAGGATCTGCATCATCTGGAGGAGGGCTGTCCATGCATTTAGAGCCACCCACAGGAAGACCGCTAGGACCAACAATCTGGCTCGCTTGGTGCGTGGCATGGCCACCCGGATCATTTTGCCTGGTATCCATCTGAGGAGAGCCGGAAGTGGTGTCCGCCCCAGGTTCCAAAACAACATCATGTGTTGCCATCACGAGACCGGCAGAGACTTCACGGAGCTTGATAGTGACCGAGGCGAGGAACATATGATTATTGAGAGTGTAGGGATAATGAAGACGGGCCGAATGAGAATGGGCTCTCGAGGAGAGAAGGAAAAAAGCAGGAGGAGTGGAATGACCGCGACCCCGCCCACGACCCCGCCTTGAAGCAGGTGAGCGAACATGGCCTGAATCAGAGGTGTCGGACGAGGAAGCAGAGGGAGAGGGAGAGGGCTGGTGAGACACTTGCCCACGAGAGGACCCTCTCCGACAGCGCATTCTTTGGTGCAAACGCGGCATGCTTTGAGGAGCAGAGAGGGCCGAGGGATCAAAAAAAGAGAGCCTGGAGTGAGCTTGCTGGGTAGACCTGAACGAAGCAGAAGACCAGCAAATGAAATTGCAATAGAGACTATGGGTGATGTGAATCCCAGGACTGAGATCAACACAACCATTCAAAATGCAACACTTCCCTATGCAGGTGCGAGAGCAGGGCTCTGCGTCCGCCAGAGAGCAGTTAGCATGCAAAGGAGGAGCAGAATGAAAATTCGGAGGGGGTGCCATGGCTGTTGAAGGATTGAGAGAGCTTGGAGAAGAGGACTGCATTAACGCGGCAAATGAATGCTGATCAGGCATATTAAAAGCCCACTGTAGGCGAGGAAGGATGGCGGTGGAGATAGACCACACACCAAGCCTTCGTACCACTACATTACCTGTCACCTTGGAAACCACCCACATCCGGGAGAGAGAGATCTTGTTGCACCAGTAGTGTGCAGTCATGTTGGAGTTGTAAATCATTGGAGCTGCTTAGAGGACCGGAGAAGAAAGGGAGCAACTGATCGGCTCCCTGATTAGCCAACCTATCTGCTAATTTGTTAGCTATTCGCTGGACGTGCTTGAAATTTATGCTGCGAGGGGTTCTCAACCAATCTTCGATTTTCTCTAGTCGACTTAGAAGACGCCAGCTGGACGCAATCTTTGCAGCTGAGGAGCCCGATTGAATTCTGATCGCTGCCTCTATTAAGATTTGTGAATCCCCTTCTATCTCAAGAGGGAAGAAATTGTAGTTTTCAGCTATGCATAGGCCATTCCACAATCCTTCCAGTTCGGTTGCGTTGTTGAAGTCTCTGCCTAGTGAACCATGGTAGATGTGCAAGGCGGAACCTTCCGCATCTTTGAATATACCGCCGAACCCAGCCAGACCAGGATTACCCTTGGCAGCCCCGTCAAAATTCGATTTGAAAAAGAGAGGACCAGGAGGGGACCAAGATTGAGGGGAGTCCTGTTTGAGAGGGGTATTAGAGTTGACGCTGGCTGTAAAGGTAAGATCCAGATTCCATAATTGCAAGATGTGGCTTTCCTGGGGAGAATTAGGCATTTCTGAGTCTTGCCATTGTATTAGGGCCAGAGTTTCTTGGAGTTACTGTTTGAGATGAAGCCACAGGATATCAAGAGGTGTGCTGATATTTTTGAAGATCCTGTTGTTCCGCTCCTTCCAGATGATCCAATAGACAAAACCTGGTAAAAGCACCCAGAGCGAATTGAGTAAAATACTTTGGAAAGGAGCCCGAGGCCAATTCCTGATGGTGTTGACAATGTCACCCATTCGTCGACCTGTTCTTCTATTACACTGAGCTATTCTCTCCCAGAGTTGGTTTGCAAAAGGGCAAGTGTCCAGGAGGTGTGAAATGGTTTCTATGTGAAGGTTGCAATTTGGACACATAGAAGGGCCTATGAATCCTCTCTTTTGAAGATTGTCCCATGTGAGGATCCTCTGTTTTCTTAGAAGCCAGAGGAAAGTGGAAACCTTAGGCTAGATCCTCGGTTTCCAAATTTGATCCCAAAGCTGGTCCTTTATGATCTGCGTGGGATGGAAGAGAAGTTGGTATGCCTCCTTAGTGGTGAACATACCTTTGGGAGTGTAGCCCCATCGAAATTTGTCTTGTTGATCAGAGATTTTGATTTTCCTGAGATTGAGCTCTTGATCTATTCCATCATAAGTTTCATCGTGCCAATTTGCCTGCCAGGAGTCAGCAGATCTCCATAGATGAAAGCCTTGCGTGGTCTGATGTTGCCAAAAATGATGGACGAGGATTTGACGATTATCTTACATTGTAGCTTGCCATTTAGGTTTGTGAAAGAGCGTGGCGAGTTTGGGAGATTTTTGCCAAGAGTCCTCCCAGAATCTGGCCAAGGTTCCTGAATGTATTTCCCAGAAACTGTGCGCTTGAATGAAGGCACTGTGTTGCTTTGCTGCGTTCCAAATCATAGATCCAGGGGTAGTCGTGTTGATGCGGATGAGAGCCTCCGGTGGACTACCTGGTGCATATTTGGCATGCCAAAGACAAGCCCAGGGGGTATGAGATTTGGAAATCCAGTTCCACCATATGCGGGCTCCCATGGTGTTGTTACTGTGTAGGGGATCCCGAAGTCTTAGTCCCCTGCAGACTTCGGAAGACTGACTTCAGTCCATTTGACAAGTGCCCATTTTTTTTTGAAGCCTGAAGAACCCCAGAGAAAGTCTCTTTGAAGATTATGGATTCGTTTGAGAACCCATTTGGGGGCTGCCAGTATGGAGAATAAGTATAAAGGCATGTCTTGGAGAACGGATTTGATGAGGATAAGCGTGCTGGCTATGTTGAGCGATCGGTAGGTCCAAGAAGAAAGCCTGGATTCTAGTTTGTCTAGGAGATTTCTCCAGGAGGCGTGTTTGACAGCAGAGTCAAGGAGGGGAGATCCGAGATACTTCGAAGGAAGCACAGCTATCGGGAATCCCAGTATTCTGGCTATGTTCCTATGAGAGATAATGGGAGTATTAAAGAAGAAGAGCTGGGATTTTGAAGCATTGATGGAGGTTCCAGAAGCCTCGGAGAAGAGATTAAGCAAGGACATGAAGGAGGAAGCTTCTTGAACCGAAGGATGGCCAAAGAGCATATTGTCATCGACAAACTGTTGATGAGAGATAGGGGGTTGACCATGAAGGGAGAGGCCTTTGAGGGCATGAGATGAGATAGCAGCATGAAGAAGGCGACTTATACCTTCAGCCATCAGAACAAAGAGGAACAGGGAAAGAGGATCGCCTTGACGAATGCCTCGGGAGGGAAGAAAGGGTGAGGAAGGAGAACCATTAAGGAGAATGGAGAAACTGGGGGAAGAAATAAGGTTCATAAGCCAGCGAGTCCAAGTAGCACTGAAGCCAAATGCTAATAAAACTTGATTGATATAATTCCAACTGAGTTTGTCGAAAGCCTTAGAGAGGTCTAACTTGAGAATCATACCTGGTTTCTTGAGAATCTTGAGAGAGTGAATCACCTCGTGGGAGAGAATGATGCCATCCAAAATCTGACGACCTTCAACATAACCTGTCTGTTCTGGTGAGATGAGGAGAGGTAGAAGAGGTTTCAGCTTGTTCGCTAGGAATTTAGAGATAAGCTTGTATATGACATTGCAGAGCGCAATGGGCATGTATTTATCTGGAGTGCTGGAATCTTCCACTTTGGGTATGAGTGCTATGAAAGTCGTGTTCAAGGAGGGGAGAATACAATGCATCGATCTAGATTCTTCCACAAGCTCCCAAACCTCTGTTTTGATTAGCTCCCAGAAGGTGTGAAAAAAGTTGGCCGTAAATCCATCAGGGCCAGGCGCTTTGCCATCCTTGAGTTGAGCCATGGCGTCTTCCACTTCCTGCATAGAGACTGGTTGAAGTAGTTTGCTATTGTGATCCTCCGTGATGATTTTTGGAATGTGCTGAGTGATTGAACTTATGGCCTGATTTCTACAGCCCTGAGGCTCTCGAAGAATATCCTGAAAGTAATCTTTGAATTCCTGTTCCATTTCTTCATGCAGCTCCAATCGTTCCCCTTGCTTATTGTTAATGAAGGCGATGTTGTTGTGCATACGCCTTTGAATAGTGGATCTGTGAAAAAATTTGGTGTTCTTCTCCCCCTCTTTGAGCTATCTGACCCTTGATTTTTGACGCCACAGGATCTCTTCTTGTAGTCTCCGATCTTCTAGCTTGGCTATTAGGACCTACTCCTGTTTGGCGTTGTCTTCAGATCTTCCCTCAGAGATGATACATTGTTGCAATGTTTTCATTTGTTGCTCCAGCGTTCTCTGATGTTCAAAAATATTTCCAAAATGAGTGTGATTCCAAGTTTTGAGAGCTTATTTGAGGTGTTTTAGTTTCTGTTGAAATTGAAACATTTTGGCTCTTGCTGGAGCATAGAAAGAATTCCAAATATCTTTTACAACTTCTTTAAAATTTGGATGAGAGAGCTAGAATGATTCGAAGAGAAAGGGTCTATTGCATTGTGAACTCGGACACGTCCACTGTAGCAGAATGGGCCAATGGTCGGATCCCACCTGGGGCATGATGGAAGCATGAAAGTCCCCACCTAGATATATGGCATTATCCAACATTAAGAATCGATCCTGCCTAGAGGCTATGTGCTGTGGTCCCTTTCTTTTGTTGGTCCATGTATATATTCCATTTGAAGTTTGTAGGTTCATTAGTTGATTGTTGTGGATAAAGTCTTTAAAGCCAATGCTGTCTCCTTCGAGCCTAGTTCTCCCTCCTATTTTTTCCTCCAAGGTTGTTATCATATTGAAGTCCCCTCCGCAAATCCATAAGGGGAACCTTCTGATTGTGTTGAGAGCAGTTAGAGTGTTCAGAAGGTCCAACTTATTTTGGAGATCTTGTGGGAAATACACATTTGAAAGGTGACCATGGATATTGGTCCCTATTAGGTGAAAAGTAGCCTGAATGACAAAGTGTGAGGCATGAAAATCCTGTAGGTTGAGGACTTGAGGATTCCAAATGATGGCAAGCCCTCCTGAAGCTCCAGAAGCATCCACAGAAACTGATCGACAGCCTGACCAGATTTTATTTAGGATCTTTTCTATTACTGTACTGTTGCATTTTGTTTCTTGAAGATAGACCAGAGAAGGCTTATCTTGCTGAATCATGTTTTTTAAGATTCTTTGTTTTGCAAGGCTATTGAGCCCTCGTGTATTCCAGGAGATGAGCTTCATGAGGAACCAGGGGGGAGGGTTTTGAAAAACTTGGTAAGCTTGGGGAATCTTCCCGACTCTACTAGCATATCTCCAATGATTATGGTTCTCTGCAGATCCGTTTTGCGCCCTCTCTTTTTTTATTCTTTCAATATTGTTTTCCCGTCCCAAGGGCTACCAGCTTGTATACCAAGACTTTTGTGTTGCTGAGCTCTGGCTAAGACCACTTCAAGACTATCGATTTGCCTGGGGTTTATTTTGATGTATTCCTTCTGGCGACAAGCTGTCTCAAGACTGAGAATGTCCAGATCCCCCAGATCTATGCTTTCTAGTTCCTCCTCCATGTGTATAGGTAGATTATGTTCTTCATTATTCAGCTTTTGATGAATCGTGAGAGCAAGAGCTGAGTCTGTCTCCATGAAGGAAGCTTTAAGATCTGGATCTGGAGTGGAAAAGGCAGCAGAAGTAGAAGCAAGGGTTTCGGTTTGGGCAGAAGCAGAAGGTGAAGCTGAGGAATTAGGAGGGGGGGTGAAAGATTTAGGAGGAGGATTTGAGGAGGAAGGGTTAACGAGTGAACTTTCCAGGGTATTTTGAGAAGTAAGAATATCGAAGCTGTTCCGGGTTTCCGGAATATTAAGCGTTTCAGACACAACTGGAGACTTCTTGGCATGCTTTCTGCGACTTGTCACCTTGGTGAAGCCTTCTGCATCTTTGCTGGTATTGGTGACCGGAGCTTTGGCTTGTTGATTTAGGGGGCAATCCCTGAATAGATGGCCATGTTCATGGCATTTCCTGCAATGAAAGGGGATGTGCTCGTAGTCTATTGTTTGGACCCATTCAAAATCATCATGAAATAGACTTACCGAGTCCGTTAGAGCTTTGGCCAAGTGCATGTGTACACATATTCTAGCGTAGGAGGTGTATCATCGATTTTTGGTTTCGTCTGCAACTTTGATAAAGACCCCCAGGCCATTGCCAATGTCCTTCAAGCTCTCTTCGTCCTAGTACTCTAGAGGTAGAGAGTACATTCGGATCCAGACAAGAGCCTAGTTGAAATCTTCTTTTTTGGGGTTGAATATTTCTACCCACTCATGAAGGTACAGGCCTGCAGAGTTGAAGAAATACGGGCCGCCTTCAAATATTCGAGTTCTGTCTTCCAGGCAGTTGAAGATAGCCGTGAAGAAGCCTTTAGGACCGAGCTGCAGGATAACTTGTCCTTTTGGCTTCCACTTGGAAACGATCCATCCTTGCAAGGCCTTTTCTGTTGGCCAGAGACCTAGGAACTTTCTGATGAGGGCATGATCCCTCATGAATTGGATTTGGCCGTTGATTCGGTGGTTGGGCAGGTCTATCTTGGTTCGTTCAGAGGTTTTTGGAATGCATGTTGCAGAGGAAGCTTTTGGCCTAGTCGATGAGGCGTTCTGGTCACCTTCTTTGTCAGTATCGGCCGTGGTGCTATCAATCGGATTGTCTACTTTGTCTGTAGCTACCGTGGTTCCATCATTTTGATTACCCACTTTGTCCGCTGCATCCGTGGTGCTATCCGCAGGGGCGGAGTCAGTTGCAGTCAGGGGAGTGTTGCCAGTTCTTGTAGAGTTTTATGATCTTGCAGAATTGTCAGTAGAGGCTCCACTAGGGGGAGGGGGGGGCTGAGCCGGCCCCTCCAGTGACTGGGAACATGAAGAGAGAATCAGCAGAGAAGCCCGTTGCGATGGGCACCGAATCGAGGAGCGCGAGAATAGAGATTCAGGGTTTGCACTGAAACCCTAGCAGAGCCATCTTCCAATCGATCGCTTGAGCAGCTTATTGGTATTAACTGCGTTGAAAATGGAGAGATAATTTTATCTTGATAATATTGCACCATTTTTATTAAGTATAAATTCTTGAAGGTCACTTTTATTTTTCCTCTAACATTGGATGAAGTTGACTTTCTGAGCCTCCTTGATCAAGAAACTGAATTCTTCTTCATTGTCATCCCTGAATCCATATCCCTGAGTGAATTGGGCACTAGTACCTAAAAAGGTGTGATAATTTCCCCCATTTTTTCACATTTTTCCCCTTTTCCCTAGGTCTACCCCCATTAGGTCACCTAGGGCATCAATTTCCTAGGAATCTAGCCAGAGAAAAAATTTAATCTCCTAGATGCAATTGCATTGGTAGGTCCCCTCACTCTCCTCCAAATTTGGGCCAATTCTGATGGTGGAATATCCGAATACCTCAAGATCTAGTTCTAGGATCAAGTTTTTCCTAGGTGTTCCTAGGCCTAGAACCTAGTAGGATCAATTTGACCTATCGAAGTAAAAAATCTTGCCTGATCCTTTCCCCTCACCTTGCCGAGGATAGGAACATCATTGGTTTCTAAATTCCATTCTTGACCCTGGGTTGGGTCCACTTGGCCCGTGTGGTCTCATTTGGTGTCAAAGGAAATTCATCAAGGACCATCAGGGAATCCAAGTTCCCAAAGGTTTTTATGGATTTAGAAATTCCTTCATAAGTATTATTATTCTCCCTTAAGCCTTCAATCCCCCTCCTCTCTCCCTAGAATATCAAGTCCCTTTCTTAAAGGCAAGCAAGTCCCACTCTTCATTTTATCTTAGGGAAAGGGTTTCTAGGGTCACTTCCCACCTATTCATTTACCTATACATTAAAAGTGACTTCCTAAATTATCGATAATCCTCCCATCGGTGAAATTTCATAAAGAACGGGGAGCCTTAGCTGTGGTGGCAGTGGGCTAAGCCTCCACCGTTGCCCTTGACCTAGAATTTTCCCTCTTAGGAACCCATTTTAGGTCCCCTTGTTATAGGTCAATTTGGGCATCATTCCCAATGACCTAGTTAACTAGACATCATCTCCAGGACCAATGAATATGGTTTATCATCCCTTTTCATTTCAGTTGCTACATGCCCTAAGACAAAGAACAAGACAAATCATTCAAGACTTTCATTTGCAAAGGTTTCCAAGATTTGAATTTTATAATATATATATATATATATATATATATATATATATATATATATATATATCATATGAGAGCTCATCAACAATGCCTCTAAAGTGACTAAGTGTGTTGCATATGCAGGTAGCCCCATGCAAGGCTGCTCTGCAAAGCACTTCCCGACATTCATAGGTGTGCTGATCACATTGGGAGCTAAATTCTCATTGTTCTGGAATCTCCACTTGTTCAGTGCCTTCTAGAAAAGTTAACATGTGTCAAGCTTCGAATCCAAGTGTCCATTTGACATCTACAATATTCGGAACATGTCTTGCCTATTATTGGAAAGTCACTGATTGTAAAACTACCTTCAGCTCCTCTATAAATTGAGCACAGATCTTAGTGTTTGAGAGGGAATAATTTGAGTAGAGAAATGCTGGTGGAATTTCAATTAAGGAGTTTATTTGAGTGACATATTGCTGGAGAAATCTGCATTGTGATGAGGCTGGGATGCTGCTGGAGATGGTGACACTAAAGCAATCACTGGGTTGTAACCTCCCCTTCTATCATTAATAAAGATTACTACTTGTTTTTCCCTATATGCATCTGTATAAGCTTTTATTCTTCATATCATGATTTCTTATTTGATGTATATGGTTTATGCTTTATTGATTTAGATAAATAACTTGAATAGACATCTGTATTATGGCTATCTCTTGTTGTTTAGTGTTCATTCTTGCTGTAAATATTTTTCACAGCCCGCTGGAATTTGAAGCTACAGTAAAAGAGACAAAAGGAGATTTTGGAAGTGCTTGGACTCCAAGTAAGCTTCTTATTTCATTCTTGTGTTTTTTTACAGTTAGGAAGGATAGTCGTAAATTCTTTTACCTGTTTTTCTAGATTAGCACCTATCTAAGGAAGAATGATTTATCCGTAATTCATAATTCCACATAACAAATTGGTGACTCCGCTGGGGAAACACTCTTTATCCTAGGTGTTTTAGCCTCTAATTTTCTTTGTTTATTCACCCAGTAGTTGTTACTCACAAATATTAGGCATTTTGAAATCCAAATTTGCAAGAGAAGTGTGTTAAATAGTTGTGTTTTTCCTTATACATTGTGCCCAATGCACTCTTGGACAGGACACAGTGCTTTGCATAGCACTGTCTCCCTTTCAGGCCTGCATTGCAAAGCACTATCTCTCTTTAGAGACTGCGTTGCCTCCTGAAGCCATCCAAATTCCCTTGAATTTGTCTTTGCAATTTGTTTCAGTTTGTTTTCTACTGTGTTTTGAAAAGCCTGAACCTCATATTGACCAGTGAACCTATCTACCTCTTCCTCCTTTTAAAGAATAATTTGTTCAATGTTTTTTTAAAGTTTTTTTCTTTATCATTGAAGAATTAATTTCAAAGTATTTTCATTGTCGCATTATATCCATTTGCTTTTGAAAAGGAAATTGTCGTAAATTCTTCGTTTCCTGATAGGAGAAATTGTTGTTAAATTCCTCATTTTTCCTTCAAAAGAGAAATTGTTGTTTATATTCCTCATTTTTCAAAAGTAAAAGGCATTTGTTTTTATTGATTTAGTGCACTGGGTTGCTTTTCTGCATTCATAACATTAAAGGAACTAAAAAGAAAAACCTGCATTTGCATGTAGTGGTTTGTGTGCTTTACAAACGAAACAATTAGGAAATCTGCATTTAGTTTGTGCTCATTGATTTGTTTGCTCTCAAATTTATTTCTCTTTCCCTTTAGTAGCTAGGATTTTCATTGAAAAAACTAAAAGTGAAAGATTTCTTATCATTCTTAGTTTGCATTTTAGTAATATCCAATACATCATCACGGTGAACCTTTGAAATGAAAATTGATAAACAAGATCAACTTAAAATTTATCTCAATTTACGTAACAAATAATTGGAACCATAATGATAACATTTAGAAGGTCTAGGCTAGAGACATGTTCTTGCGTCGTAAACCATAGTAGTTGTCGTTAACTTGTCTGCGATATATTCTGAGTGTGATACTTCACTCCACGTACATAAGTATATTTTAGCTCATCCACATAATTTCGGGTATATCGAGCAGTGTTACAGTACGAAAAGTATAAAGGGGTGCTCTCACTATGCGGTTTCACATCAGACAATGCTAATACAGACTTGGGCCTCCACGTAACTTCGTGTATATTTGGGAGGACAAATTTTAGGTGCTATCCATCCATAGTGAACCGAGTCAGCCGCCTTGTAAATTGTGATACACGAAACACAAAATTCCAGGAGATTCCCTGCTCGTACTTCTTGGTTTGCTAGGAGGTATTCTACAGTTCACAGTTTCTTGGTAAACCCTTTTGCATAGCAATACCCTTTTATTTTTTTTATTTGTTTTTGGTGAAAATAAATTAGTAATCGTGGAAAAAAAAAATCCTTTCCCCTGACATTCACGTATATTATCATTAAAACCACCTTTACTACCAGAAGTTACTTCTGGTAGGCGAAGGCGATCATGATCTGCTGAATCAAGTACAATTCGTACCTCTGGTGAAACATCATCTTCCCATAAACTAGAGTTAGCTGAAGTTGTTTCTACACATCTCGGTTCGTCTACTGCTGTCAAAATAAAGTCCTCACAGCTACTCGTGGTCACGATCCATCCAATAAGTGAGACCATACCTCTTGGACTCGACGTTTTTCAGCCACAAATTGATCCAGATCATGTCTCTTATTTTCCAGAACATCTGAATCCTGAAGTCGAACAACTGAAAGTTGTTCCTACCTTGGTCATCCCACAAATTTCTGTAGCTATTGAGTCTCCAATATGACACAACAAACCACCTGAAATATACTTTGGGCCTGACGGAGAAATACGTCCACCTAGTTTAATTGCGATTCAAGAAATCCCACAAGACGAGACACCTTTAACTCCAACCCATTCTGGGGAGGACCTTTACCTGTACGAGTCTTTTCCTCAATCATCACCAGCTGATTTTGTTGCTCATGTTCCCATTCAAACTCTCGTCAATATAAAAGGGTATACATTTGGTCAAGTAACCATGCCTGAACCAACATCTTCAGTTGGGCCATCTATTCCAATTACGTTAGTACCTACCCTCGCTACCCCGTCGATGTTTACAACTACACCAAAGTCATATTTTCATGGTGGCCCTATGGTCCCATCAGGTTATAAATCATTATCTGGAATTTAACTTTGGTGCATCTTCAAAACCATGGTCTTTACCAATGTCATCATCCGATATTCTAACTAGTAATCCTATAGTGAGTACTGAATGACTTGATTCTTTATATACATCATCAGGTCAATATCAAGTCGGTCCTTCTTGGTCTATTCCTTTAAGTACCATATCAACTGGACTCCCAGCATTTGGAGAGAAATATTTTCCATCTTATTATCCTCCTCATGCTAGGTGCCAACCTTTGGTCACCCAATATGATAATACTCCATCACTTTTTGGTCAACCTAATTTCGAAATGAATGTTTGTCAATGGCAGCCCACTCTGCCTATCCAACCACAAATGGTTGTACACTCGTATCAACCAGTTCAACCTATTACACCCACATCATTACCACTTGTTAATACTTCTTTACCCTTGTTACAGAATCAAAATGTTGTACATCAACCTTATCAAGCGGGTCCTTCAACTAAATACCCTCAAATATTGGGTCCACAGACTCGAAATCCTTCAGTTAATTTAAAACAACCTGTATCGAGAATCATTTATTCACAAGTTGGTTTACCATTTTATGGGATGTCACAGTCACAACCTGGTTATACCTATCAATAGAATCCAAGTTCTCGTAATTTGGGTTATAACATTGGTGGACAAACCCCTTAGCAACCACAGGCGCAAATGCCTCAAACTTCATTTCAATAAGTATCATATCCAGGTTTTGGTCAACAGAATCCTCAAGCGTTTGCTTTTCAAAAAAACCCCTATCTGGGTTACTAGCAGCAAATTCCTTATGCTGGTGCTCAAAGGCCTGTTTCTCAAGCAATTCCATCTTACCCTGGCTATGCTCAACTTGACCTTAATAGACAGTTTCCTTTTGTTGCAACTTTAGAGTTACCAGATTTAAATCGATTAACCAATGATCCAATCAACTATGCTCCTTGGTGGTCGATGATATCTCACAAATTACCCTTGGATATTCCTAAGTTCAATGGAAACCCTGGAGAGGATCCGTCGACTCATGTCATGACTTATCATTTATGGTGTTCATCAAAATCCCTGAATGATGATTCTGTTCAACTATATCTTTTCCAGCGTACACTCATAGGTCCGACTGCAAAATGGTACATTGAGTTACCTAGAGCTTCTTTTGATAATTTCACTGCCCTAGCTAATTTTGTTTTGACTCATTTCTAGTTACCCATCAGATATGAAACTGGAACAGAACTCTTGACCAATTTCAAACAGACTAATGCTATTCGCATTTCTGATCATATTCATGAGTGGCGTCGTCATCGTAGAATGGTTAAGACATTTGTTCCAGATTAGCTCCTTGCTGAATGGTTCATTAAGTCCCTGTTGCCTTCTATAACTGAGGATGTGTCTAAGGGTGGCGTCATCATAGAAGAGCAAGTTATCGCTCGTGCCCAATATTTAGACATGATTTTTACTTAGTCTGGCATGCTCTATGAAAAAATTCATGAGCGTCGAGATCTAATTTTAATGTTCCTCATATTTAAAGGACTCTCATGTCGGAGACGACTTGCTTGGCACTGCAAGCACACACCACACTACTGAATATGATCCTGCTCCTACTTCCGAGATAAATTTTGTGTCGTTTGACAAAGGCAAAAGTGACAAGCAACCCATAAATAAGAAAAAAAGGGAAATCAAAGAAAAATCAAACGTTTAACTCGCAGGAAATATCATCTGATCAATCGTCTGGACCTAGGAAACCTTGTTATCCATGCATAATATATAATGAGGAACACTTTTTTAGGGATTTTCCTCACTGCGTTGAAGTCTCAAAAATCATCAAGACTTCCCATGCATCAGTTGTGTTGACAGACCCATTTCCAAATCTGGACACTGATTTGGTTGCTATGGATCCAGTTTCTAGTTCCCAAGTTCTTATGTTATCTATCACGAAACCTTCAATAGATATTTTGGCGTCAAAACGTAATAAATATTATGGTAGTCAGGATATTTATCAACCTACTACCTCGACTACAAATCCGTCTACGGAATCAGTACCGCCTATTTTTATTCCTAAATTGACAATCAAACCACCAAAAGGAGTAATTCACAAATCGACATACAATCCTCCAGCAAGAGCTGCACAAAATTATAATATAGTTGAAGATTTGGCTCAATCCCCTTTAGCTATGTCTGGTCTTGAGGTATTACAAAATTGTCCCTCCTAGAAACAGGCTTTATTGTCGGCTATTGGTGGAATTGATCCGACTGATTCTAATCTTGTCATCTTTAATCATACGTGCTATGTTCCGCAACTACCAGCAGAATTGGAATTATCCATACAAGTAAATCTTCTCAATCACCTTGTTCATCGTACTATTATTGATGAAGGAGCATCTACATGCATTATGTCTCTAAATTATTGGAAGTCACTTGGCTTGCCATGCTTATTACAATAATCAATGACGTTGAAGGCTTTCGATGGACGTATATATAATCCTTGTGGTATTATTAATGACCTGCATGTTGAACTAGGGGGGAAAATAGTGAATGTTGATTTTGAGGTTGTTGACAGAACTCTTGACTATAATGTTCTACTTGGAAGGCCATGGGTATATGAGATGACTACAATTGTTTCTACATATTTTAGAATGATTGCCTTTCCACATAAAGGTACTATCACAGTCATTAATCAACTATCCTTCTTTGCCTCTGCTTCGTAGGTAACTGGAAGCATTCCGTTCATTCACATACCCCATCTAGAACTTCAGAACATTGGTGTAGGACTCTTAAAAGGATTCCATTCTTATGGGAACCTTTGCATTATTGCCACCTGCGACGTCGACATAAATTGCAAGTATAGAGACCTGCTACATGATCTCTTCCACTCTATCTGGCTTAAGGGAGAGTATGGGTGATTCTTAAATTGCTACGTTGGATGAGTTTCTACCGCCCAGCCTTATTGAGTTGGAATAGCAATCAATCTATCTGGCTTGGGTGGTGAATCTGAAATTGGCATCGCCGAGTATTTGGGTTGATTGTTCCTTAGATTTTGGTACTCCATCTAATCCATTTTCCTCAATGTTTTTGACAGATGAAAATATTTTGGAAGCCATGATGTTAGAAGGAGAACCATGGAAAGATTATCATCATCGTTCCCATCTTCCTGATTATGAAGAAAACTATCTTAGTGAACTATATCTCCCATCAATAAAAAAATTCTTTTTGAACTCTTTACCTATTAATGCAATCGATTCCAAGAGAAATATGTCAACTATTGAAGAAACCATTTCTCTCGATATTTTGACCAAACTGGGCATTGTAGAAAATATTAATGTCGGTATATCTTGTTCTTCATCATAACTTGAATTATATCACTCTCTATTTTGTGAATTTAATGATGTATTTTCTTGGTCTTACGAGGAAATGCCAGGCATAGATACTACTATTGTTGAACACACTATTAATCTGTATCCTGATGTCAAACCGGTACGTCAACGGCTTCGTCCTGTTCATCCAAAGAAATTTGTTGCCATAAAAAAAGAAGTTGAAAAACTTTAGCATTCTGGTTTCATTTACCCAGTTCCACTAACTGAGTGGGTTTCCAATATCGTTCCTGTCATGAAAAAATAGGGAACCATTAGAGTGTGCGTTGATTATCGGGATGTTAATCATCCTTATCCAAAAGACAACTATCCTACTCCCTTTATCAACTAGATTATTGATGATTGTGCTAGATGCGAAATATTTTTGTTCATGGATGGATTTTCCAGCTACAATCAACTCAATATCTTCCTAGATGATCAACATAAGACACCATTCATCTGTCCCTGGGTCACATTCGCTTATAGGAAACTTTGTTTGTTTTAAAGAACACTGGGGAAAATTTTCAGAGAGAAATGGATTATGCTTTCAATGACATCAAGCACATTGTTCAACCATATCTAGATGATTTACCAGTGCATTCATGAAGTTGGATTGATCACCCGATCCATTTGAGAGCCATCTTCTTACGCTGTCGACACTACAAAATACACCTCAATCCACATAAATGTGTGTTTTGTGTTGGATCTGGTCGTTTTCTTAGATTCATAGTCTCAAAAGAAGGAATTCGAATTGACCCATTGAAGGTTCATGCCATTCTTGATTTTCTTGCACCATAAAATTTACTTCAGATACATAAAATTCAAGGAAAGGCTAACTTCCTAAGAAGGTTCATTCCAAACTACACTGAAATGGCTAGAGGATTTACTCGACTATTGAAAAAGAGGGTTCCCTTGTATTGGGACCAAGTTACGTAGGCTTCTTTTGATGTTGTCAAGGATACTCTTGTCTGAGTGTCATTAATGTATCCCCCTAATTATCAAAATGATTATTTCCTATATATTGCCGCGGCTGAAACGACCATTGCTATGGTATTGGTCCAAGTGGAAGATGGAACTGAACATCCAATCTATTATTTGAGTCATAATCTCAATGATGCGGAAGTTAAGTATTCATACGTAGAAAAGCTTTCCTTGGCAGTTGTTCAAGCTGTCCAAATATTTCGCTATTATATCTCGCTCCAAAAAACCACTGTTATTTCGGATTGCAACCCCATGACTTATATCTTATCACGTCAATTTATGGGGGGGAAATATTACAAATGGATTGTCATTTTGTAGGAATTTGATTTGGAATTCATCAAATCCAAGTCAAAGAAGTCTTTCGTTTTGGCTGAGCTTCTCTGTGACCTTCCCTCCGATAGTATTGTAACTACATCAAAACCATCAATCCCTCATGAGTCTCTGTTTTTGATCGGATCATCTGATCCTTGGTATGGAGATTTCATCATTTATCTCCAAACTCAAACTTTTTGACCTGATACCTCTCGCTCTGAATAATGACGTATTCAATACCAAGCCAAAGATTGTCTAATCGTCGACAATACACTTTATCGTCGTGGTGTCGATACCATCTTAAGGAGGTGCCTCCCTCATGAGGAAGCCGAAAAAGTTTTAAATGATTTTCATGCTGGGGCTTGTGGTGGACATTTATTTGGATATGCTACCGCGCAAAAGATACTCCGCGTTGGGTACTTTTGGCCTACTATTTTTCGATATTGCATCCGCGTGGTCAGAAGTTGTCATGTGTGCCAGATTTTTTATCGTAAAATATGGAAACTGCCAGTGCCAATGCATCCTATTGTCTCTATGCGACCATTTTTGAAATGGGGTATTGAATTCATGACCTGTAACCCTCGTTCGTCTGGGGGGTATGGTTATATTATTGTCGCAGTTGACTATTTTACCAAATGGGCCAAAGCGATGGCTAAATTCAACAACACAGGACATACAACTGCATTATTTTTCTTTAATCATGTTATTGCACAATTTGGGGTCCCACAGGCTATAGTTATAGATCATGGGAAGCATTTTCGCAACCACATGATGACTAAATTAACTGCCAAGTTAGGATTCTCACATGATAATTCTACTCATTATCCACAATCAAATGGAAAAGTTGAGGCTATCAACAAGATTCTTAAACATATGCTTCAAAGAATGATAGGAGTTCATAAAAGAAATTTTCATTTGATCCTATACTCCGCCTTGTGGGTGTACTGAACCTCGGTGAGAAACGCGATTGGATTTACTCCTTTTCAATTGGTGTATGGTCTGGAAGTTATCTTACCAATCCAATTTAAGATACCATCGTTAAAACTCGCAATCGACTTGTTACCTGACACCTCAGAAGAAGAAGCACATCTCCTTAACCTCATCCATCTTGATGAAATGCACTGTGAATCCTAATTGGCCAATGAAGCACATAAGAGATGTATAAAGGCGCAATATGACAAAAATTTCCAGCCTCACATTTTCTTAGAGGCTAACTTGGTCCTTCTTTACAATCAAGAAGCTGATGTAATAGGTACAAGAAAATTTGAGTCATTATGGCATGGCCCCTATATTGTCAAAAAATATTTTGCTAAGGGTGCCTATGAGTTGGTCGATTACGATGGAATTCCATTGGCGCAGCCTAGAAATGGGTTGTATCTAAAACGTTATTATGCTTAATCATGAGCGTAGTAATATTTTGTATTATATTGTATATATATGTTGTTGATTTGCATTCACTACCTTAGTTTTTTTTTTAGATTTTTCTTGACGTTAGTAATCCACTTTACATTTCATTGCAGATGTTTGAATCTTCGGAACCATTTGTTGGATATGCTGATGGTGCTAGTCGTAGTACGCAGAATCTATCTTCTCCAGTATGGGCCATTTTCGCTCTGAACGATGAGTTAGTGAGTTTTCAAGGGATTTGTATTGGTAGATCAATGAACAATATCGCTCAGTATAACAGATTGATCAAACTTCTCTCTGATTCCATTTCATTTGGTATTAACCACATCATCATAAGGTTAGACTCACAACTTGTGGTATTACAACTTACTAGTGTTTATACTATTATAAATCCAACGCTGCATAGATTTTTCCTAAGAGTTTGACTTTTAGAAAGACATTTTGATTTTATTCAATATCAACACATTTCCAGAAATTTGAACAAATTGAATGATTCATTAGCTAATCAAGTTTTAGATAGACATTTGAAACATATGTAAAGAAAACATTCACATCATTGAATAGGATTGCACAATAAACATAGGAAAATGCTGAAATAATATAGATAGATAGTTATAGGTTTTTACAAAATTTGTACCCAAGACACATTGGTCATTTGACCTCAAAATGTATGCAAAATGTCAAAAGTAAACTAGTGGTGCTTATGGTAACATGCTATAGATATAGCTATCCTACGTAGTAATCGCATCCAGCGGTTAGGAACCCCAATAGTGTGTCGTTGCAGTCGCATGGGTAACTCTTTGATTCAGCAATCCAAAATCCTGAAGTTCAACCTCTCTATGTGCTGCCGAAGCTCAGCCAGAGTCTCATCCATATCAAGATCCTGAAGGAATGCTCTCCTGACAGCCCTCTCTGTTGCCGCATCTTCCTCATGCTCTGGTTCCTCTACTGGTTGAACACGACGAACATCTGCATTACATAAAACATTTAGTTCAGTCTTGGGAAAATATCAAAATAAAAAAACATTGTATAAACCTTAGGAAAATAAAAAACATGATCAAAAATTTTTTACCCATTGCACCCCACTGAGTGCCTTCTGGTAATGCTAAATCTGGATCTCCTTGGAAATCAACGCCTGTGTATGCATACTCATCAATGGATACAATTTGTCACCGAAACGAGGTGAATAACACAGTCGAGAGCACATTGGTATATTGGCCTGCATACCTACCCATGGGTTCTACCCATCTCTGCATCCGCGAATCTATAGGATTAGACAAATCCAGTGTCACCTATTGTGGTTGCATCAGTGGAATCCATTCTAAAGAGAATGATATAAGGATCGAACCATAACTGAAATTCTTCTTCGTTCCTCCCTTTTATTTGTTTAGTTGTTCCTTTATCTAAGAAATAACAGCGTCAGACCAGTTGAATACTGCTGGCTCCAAGCACTCTAGCGAATACTGCATATATGATCTATTCGCTACATGTAGTGTAACGGTGCCAGCAAGTTTTGTGATTGTGAAAAGGATAGTTCTCAAAGGAAAATATCTAACATCCCAGATGTTTATCTTTCCATTTTTGCTTGGCTCTGCCCCTAGAAAACAATGTTGCCAGACATAATCTCTCACAGTCTCTCCTCCAACAATAAACCCTTGGAGTGAAATAGGCAAGCCTCTTCTCGAAAAACCTGTGAGAAAGTATACTTTTATCTGAAAAAGGATTTGAAGCACACTTTTATCTCTTTTCCAAGCATCGGTAACAACAAAAAAGGAATCCATGGAGTCTTCTTTTAGCTCTTTTCAGACTCCGATAATGTGAAAAGATTGTCGAGCACTTGTCTTTTCGAGCTTGTAAAAGTAAATAAATTGATATCTACTCAGTCTAAGTTTAACCCTTTATCGAACTAAGATAGATTATTTACGAAAAAGGAATACCTCGGTCGAACATGACTAAAGAGGTTCTCTTAGATATTGTTTTACACTTTTCGGATCTGAGCGACAACTTTACGAAAAATTATTTTTGGAGTTTTATTTCGTCCTCTTTTTCAAACTCTCTAAATATGAAAAAATATCAGGCTATCATTGTCGTTAAGCTCGTTAAAACATAAAATAGTGACGGCTTGTCAATCATGGCAAGAATTGAGTTTCATTCATTGCTAGACTCGTTAAATTATTAAATAGCGATACTTTATTCGCTCGAAGGGTTGAATTATAGATCAATCAAATGTTATCCTCCTCAAGCTTGTTAAAAAATAAAAAGGTACTGGTCGACAAATGACTAGGGAAAATTTGGGAAAGTAAGCAGAATTCTTTACGGTAGCAAGTCGCTCTTGAATGTGACACTTCACTCCATCACCATGACTGTTTGGGTTGGGTAATATTCTTGATGGTTCATTCATACCTATGGTTCATCATACCTTCACTTCAGTTTTGCTTCAATGCCGCTAAATCATCTCAGTGTTGCCGATATGTTCAAGAGAAGTCATCCAGTGAATACTCATCCTTCTGCAATACTCATAAACCTTCATTCTCATGACCATCATCCCTGAAAATTTATATATCAATTCATACCTTTGTCTCTGAAATCAATGACTCTTGTTTCGCAATAAGGTGGATTCCTGTCGACGACAAATCATTATCCAAGAATTTCACATAGAAACATCTGATTCTAGTATCATGAGGTTTGTTATAGCATCGAAAAGATCCTCACTTCCAGACTTTTGACCGAAATATTTTGTTTGGCATTCAACATCAAATCATCTATTCACGCCTTACGAAATGAACTGTAGTACCTTGAGGTCATTAACATTAATGGCAGTTCTCTCTCATTTTTTAACAGCTCACATCATTGGCTGGTAATCAAACAATGTCTTTCCATGTTCGACTACAAATCATATATTCACATGGCTAGACTTGTACCCGAATGATCGAGTGAACGAGATAAAAAGACCTAGATCTAGTTTCAGCCATCTGAGTTGCGATTTTAGGATTGTTTTACACATCATCTGTACGGTGACCTTACATACAGATCGTCATCCAAACATGGGCATGTATCTGTAGGCATGTCTGTATTGGGAAACATTCCAATGTAGACGACTTTCTTAATTATGTACATGTTATTAGATTGTTTATGTATTGAACATGGGAATGCCTACCCTCAACAATTATGATCAAGAGGATATATCATGATGTAATTTATTGTAAGATCGATGCAGGTCTCCACTCCGCTTCATCTCTAGCCGATCACAGTGTAAAACATCTCAATCGAAATATTGTTATTATTATTATGACTTCATGCTTTAGGGGGAAATTTTTTATAGTTCAATTTGGGCATCATTCCCAATGACCTGGTTAACTGGACATCATCTCCAGGATCAATGAATAGGGTCTATCATCCCCTATCATTTCAGTTGCTACATGCCCTAAGACAAAGAACAAGACAAATCATTCAAAACTTTCATCTGCAAAGGTTTCCAATATTTGAATTTTATAATATATATATATATATATAATATCTCATCAACGCTGCCTCTAAAGGGATTAAGTTTGTTGCATATCCAGGTAGCCCCATGCAAGGATGCTCTGCAAAGAACTTCCTAACATTCATAGGTGCATTGATCACCTTGGGAGCGAAATTCTCATTGTTCTGGAATCTCCACTTGGCCAGTGCCTTCTTGAAGAGTTCACATGTTTCAAGCTTCGAATCCAAGTGTCCATTTGACATCTACAATAGTGTTTGAGAAGGAAGAATTTGAGTAGATAAATGGTGGTGGAATTTCAATTGAGGAGTTGATTTGAGTGACATATTGCTAGACATATCTCCATTGTGATGAGGTTGGGATGCTACTGGAGATGGTGACACTAAATCAATCACTAGGTTGTAACCTCCCCTTCTATCATTAATAAAGATTACTGCTTGTTTTTCCCTATATGCATTTGTATAAGCTTTGATTCTCCATATCATGATTTCTTATTTGATGTATATGGTTTATGATTTATTGATTTAGCTAAATAACTTGAATAGACATCTGTATTATTGCTACCTCTTGTTCTTTAGTGTTCATTCCTGTAGGAAATATTTTGCACAGCCAGCTGGAATTTGAAGCTATAGTAAAAGCGATAGAAGGAGATTTTGGAAGCGCTTGGAATCCAAGTAAGCTTCTTATTTCATTCTGTGTGTCTGTTTACAGTTAGGAAGGATAGTCGTAAAGACTTTGACCTGTTGTTATATATTAGCACCTGTCTAGGGAAGAATGATTTATCCGTAATTCATAAGTCCACATAACACCCCTGTTGGTTTGAGTGGTAATAAGTTTATCGCAAATCCATTTGTGAACAACTATTTGGTATGCACATGTTTTCCATACTAAGGCTCCAAGATGAGAAGTATAGGGCTATGGTGGTTTCCTTTCTTCTCATTGAATCAATACTCTAAAATAAAATTAACTAGGGCTAGTTGGTTGGCCCACTTGACTGCTACTTTAGTCCTTCAAAGTATGCACATCCTTAGGTGCTATACACCTACCCTTCTACCAATATTGTTGTCCTTCACAAGTAAAAGACTCAGGGTTCTTCTTTGATAGTCACCTAACAACCCTCCAACTGTACTTTGACTACCATCAATCTTCCCAACCACAATCAGTTCTTTTATTGATCTAGGTCCCACACTATTTCCTTCGTTTAGGGCTCTTCGAATCTGCCACCTAAAAATGGTTTGAGTCCTCTCAAAATCATTATTCTTGTGTATCAATTTCTTTTTTATCCAATCTATGAACAAATTTGAAATAATCCTTATCATCCTTATAACAATATGTAGATGACTGAAATAGGGTCACAAATAAGCCACTAATAGTCCATAGACTAATTTTTTATCGGCTGCTTTTGATATTTGTCAAAATATATATGGACATTCCACCAAAATAAACTCCTCTTCATGTCAATCCATTCTTCATATGAAACATTTATTCTACATGCTGAATATTCTACTCAGGTTCCAACCTCCTTTGGATATGCTATCTCCACACATACTTCTACAAACCATCTTCCAGATCTGTGGTCTATATTGCAGAAATAAACCCCACTTTGAGGGTCACAACCCCTCTTCTTCTACATAGAATTTTTACAGTCTTAAGGGAGTACCTTATGAAATAAACATGCTAGAAAACCATCCTAACCAGGGAATTATACTTATGTACTTATAATTTATTTATAACAAACCCTATCCACCCATAGAAAAAACAACAACTCTTGCCTCCATAAGGGACTTGACCCATAGGGACTTCACTCAAAGAGCCTCTAACAGATCACGTGCGATCATAGCATATTAAATAATACCCTTAATTTGAGTACATATTGGAAAAGACCTATAAAAATGACATTATTTAACCCCCTACTAATATAAACCCAATACACCTTCCCAATTTAAAAAGCCCCTACTTTCACTATATATTATAGGTATCTATTTTTTCATTAACATTTTTTATACCCCTTTATGTTTTTCATTAATTTTGAGCTCCATTTTTTATACCTACCAATATAAAAACCCTTTACCCCCTATATATCCCCCAATATATTATGTCATTTTTTCCTCATTATAGATCCCCCAATGTGAACCCATGTGCTATGGTATTTCTCCCGTAGTGAAGCCCCTGTGACTTGACCTAGCTCATATGGATCCATAGATTCTAGGAATTTCCTTGAATGAATCTTCACATGAACTTCATATCTCTATGTCGACCCTCAAACTAGTGTTACCTCAGTCAATATTACACCTGCGCCTACCTCAGTTCTGGCCATAAATTACATTATAGGGCCTACTCCATTTATGTTGGTATTTATGGCTGACCTTGTGGACTAATAACCACCATAAGACAATATGGTATCAACCCTCTTTTCTATTTCAAAATTTTATATGGCCTTCACACAAACACACCAACAAAATCACATGCTCATGCTCTCATGAGCAACCTCTCTTAAGCTCGATACAGCAGAAGAGAACCAACAATATGCCAACCTACTTCCTAGCTCAAACCGGTCATTAAGGTATGCAACATTCTTGTGAACCCTCACATGATGATCTTGCTCTTGAAGGATGATCATGGCCTCCCTTTAGAAACCCTTACTTGTCCCTCTTACTCTACCTACTTTAGGAATATATCTCTCTTGGTCCCCTTGATCAAATGAGCTCCATCTCATTTGATGCTCATTCCTTCATCCTAAAGCCTCCTTAAATAGTTTTTCCTAGACCCCTTAGGAACCCTCTATAATTTACGGGTTTTATCCACTTAGATATTAGGAAATATTAATTTTCCTTTTTAATTTTCTTTTATATTTTAACCCCATATTGGGTCCAAAATCCCTTCGATTGGCTTCTTTTTCCACAAATCCTTTTGTGACCAAACTCACACAAACCCATCTTACTAGGCTTGTGCAGTACCTCCCAAGCTACACAATTCAACAACATAGTCTAGTTGTAGTAACCATAACTTGATCAAGCTCTTGTAGTCAAGCGAGGACTTGGTTGGGTTCGCAAGTTGCAAATTAAGTAAGGGTAGTTTTGAGGGCATGATAGCAAGGGAGGGTCAGGGCATGCTAATTAATGAAAATACATGCTAACACATGTTGGAAAATATCAATGAATTTGAAGAGTGTTAGGAAGTGTCGGGCCATCACAAGGGATAACTAGGTAAAAATGTATGAAAAGGAACATATAAGAGTGTGTGCCAGGGAGTGTTGGTGAATTCAAGTGTGTGAAGGACGTAGTGTGTTAGGAGAAGTTCTTAATAGGATTTACATGAGGAAAGCCTACAGTTGCAATAAGGGGATCCTACAGTTGCGATAAGGGGCTCAAAATAGCAGTTTTAGACAAAGGGAGATCACTTTGTGCTAGGTACAATATTTTTTTTCCTTTAGATATTTTTTTTGTATGAGATGTGGCACACTTTAGATGCATGCTCATGTTTTAAAATATTCTAGATACTTTCATATTGTACATTATTGTGTGTAAGGTTTGGGGCACTCAGATTGTGTCAGTTTATATCTTGTGTGTCATGTTCATCTTGTGGTTCTTGCAAACTCTCAATTAATGCTCTACTATTTATATGAACTGAACATACATGTGAAATATTGCTTGTGTAAGCTATATTTCTTAGTTGTTTTATAGCCATGGCTAGATGTGATTCTTGTCTTGGTAACTAGTTAAGTGGGACAATTTGAGATTGGAAATGAGTGGCATAAGATGAGTTATTGGCAGTTCTTAGGTGAACAAGGCGCAATCTACTTGTAGTATGTGCAATTGGTCAAGTTGTTGCGGTTGAAGCAGGCCAATATTGTCACATGAACTGTAGTAGCCAAGGAATTTATTGGGTTCCCAAGTTGTGTAAAAATTAAAGGCTAGCTATGAGGACATCAGTTCCAAGGTGTGTTAGGGAATTCTAGCTTCTACCAGATAGTGCGAAGGAATGTCAAACATGCTAGGATGTGCCAAGTGATAAGGCATGCCAAGATGTGCAAGGGTGTGAGAATGTGTGTCAGGGACTATAAAGGAAACAAAAGGGAGAAAAAAGTTAAACTACAAGGAAATGAACACATAAGAGGGTTAATAAGTTATCAATTTACTTTTTCCAATAGGAACATGCTAGGCACACCATCACTCGGCACCAATAGGTGCCAAGTGCCATGTCTTCCTATGTTGATTCTCATCTACTTTCCAATAATTGATCTAAAATAAATTTAATATTAAACCATGCCAATTCATACCAAGGCATCTCGATATATTCCATACATTCTAATACTTTTTAGGTGCCAACATGCGTCAAGCACCAATATGTGTCAAGGAGTATTATGCATGCTATGAAGTGGCAGGTCATGTCAAAGTGTGCTAAGGTGTGTTAGAGAATTATAATGCATTTTGAGGAGTGTTAAGGAGTACTAGGACAAAACATTAAGGGAGCACTAGGTCAAAATTCATGGAAGTGAATGACTATGAGGGACATGTGCCAGGGACTAGTGTCAATGAGTGCTAGTTGTCATTCTAATGAGGGAGTGACAAGGTATGCTAAGCACTGGTAAGGTATTCCAAGGAATATCAAGGCATGTCAAGAAGTGACAGAGTGTTCTAGGGGTTTACAAGGTGTGCTAATATGTGTGAAATAGTACCAAGGTATGCCAAGACATGCCATGTGCTAAGGCATGCTAGGATATGCACGATACTAGGGTATGTCAATATGTGTCAAGGAGTATCAAGGAAAGAAAAGGAAGAACCAAACTACAATGCAAGGAAATGAACACATAATAGGTTTAATAAGTTGGGACTTTATCTTTTTCAAAAGGGGCATGCTAGGCACACTAATAATAGGTCCCAATACATGCCAAGTACCAATGTGTTCCAATTGCTAATGTATGCCAATGCATGCAGCCAAGGTGTTTCTAGGCATGCTAGGTACTACAGGATGCCAAAAAATGCTAGGAGAGTGTTATGTTTTGCTAGCGCATTCCAACATGTGCTTGTGCGTTCCAAGACACGCAAGGTGCTAAAAAATGTTAGTGTGTGCCAAAGCATTAATTTAAGGTGCACCCAGATTGTTGAGGAGTGTTAGGTATTTATCATTAATATAATTGATAGAGTTGGATTATGTATTAAATAACATATTTCCTACACACACTAGTGGAACTTTATCTAAAGGAAATTTACTAGATAGTGAACCTAATAGATATGAATCATGTGTTGCCTCATAGGAAAAATATATTCTAGTCATTACTTGAGGGAAATGATACACACTAATTACTTCTTAAAAAATTGACTGACTCTAACCAATATGGCCTTGGCCATATTATGAAAAAGACTCCACAATAATGGTATTAAATCATTATATTTTGAAAAAAAATATATTAACAGGCACATAATGTCATCAAAAACTCATTGGAATGATCAATCATGATGAAAATTTTTTTACCATCACCAAAAGTAACAAAATGAGCATTGGTGAGGGTCCATAGAAGATTATCACTAGAAGTGTCACCAAAGAGAGAATTAGTGATGGGGCTTTAATCACCCTTACCAAAAGTTTCATTGAAAATGGATTTGGTGGAAAACCTTAAAGGACCATCACTATATACAGTTACAACAACGTTTTTTTAAGAAGCATCGCCATATGTGACATTGGTGATGGACCTTAAAGGTCCATCATAGCCATGATCCTCACCAATGTCCTTTTTTCTTGTAGTGCCCCTTCCCCAACACTGTTGTATTGACATGGAAACTCAACATATAATGGTCAGTATACATCTTGAAGTGAGGCCCAAGTAGGAAGTGCATGAACTTCTTTAGCATATACACCATTTCCAAGCCTTCCCTTTCTGTTGTGGTATAGTTATGTCCAACATTTGATAATTTCCTACTAGCACATGAAATTGGGTGATTTATGTCCCCTTCTCTTGGCTGGGCTAAAAATGAAGCCAAAGATATGGAAGGTACATCCACATGAACATGAAACTCCCTCCCCCAATCTGGAAAAACCAAAATCATCACTTTGGCCGACCTATCCTTTAAGGTTTCCAAATCCTATTGACACTCTTCATCCCATTAGAACTAAACTTACTTTTTCAATACTATTTCTAAGGGGGTTGTAATTCATGCATGTCCCCTTTTGAATTTACTGTAATCAGGGAAAATTTTAAATGTGGAAAATTATCTTGAAGTTTAATAACATTGGTGAGTATCACTAGTCTCTAATATTCAAATATAAAATGTTTATTGATGTATTTGTAAAATTATTCAAATTATAATGATCTTATATATACTCTATATCTAATGTTGGTGATTTTATATTGTATAATTTGGGCGAATCATTTTTATAAAAAATGGAAATCGACAAATCTCTCTTTAGAAAAATCATGGAAAATTAGCCCACCTACTAATATTATCCCCTAGAATTTTCCATGCCTGTAATAGCCTATATGACCTAAAGTTGTGTGTAATTGTCACACTAAGGGAGGTGGAGGTAGACCTATTATTACAACAATGTTTACTGGATTAACTAGCCAATCTTTCTTTCACACTGCATGGCCCCACAAAATACCAAATGGAGAGAAAAAATATACATTTATTCAAATTTGGTGAAATATGTATTTGTCTACATCCATCAAACATTAAGTGCAGAATTTTGAGATAATTCTTCAAAAGGATGGATATTTTCTAGTAATCTAAATATACCTCATGGATCTTGTGAATGAAATATTTGAATGATACTACCAAAACTTTACATAATATTGTAAGTGTGTTTTTTACTGATCGATTTTTACAATATCAGTAGATTAAGATTGCACCAGAAGACAAACATAATACCAACTTTTTAGATGAAAAGGCATGAAATTATACTGGAAGGAACTCCACTCCATGGAAAATGTGGCCTTATTTTTTTCTTATGGTGCAATCTTAATCTAATGATATCGTAAAAATCCATTAGTAAATGATTAAACCACATATCCTCCTATATTCTCTGACACTTCATTTGTAAAGGGGGTGGAAAATGGGTCATACGCACAAGCATCATTAAGCTTCATCAGATCCACACAAATTTTGTTTTCTCTTGTCTTCTTGTCTAGCACTACCATTGGGCTTATCAATTTTGATTCTTCTTTTGGTTCAACAATTCCAACTTCTAACATCCTTTCTAGATATTTTTTCACATTATACTTATATGTTAGGATAATTATGTATGGTGTTTGCATAACTAGTGATATGAATGGGAATATTAGTAATGCTATGATAAGATCCACTTTAGAATATAAAGATTTGTGAATAACGTTTGTCCTCCAAATTGCAATTAGAAGTTGGTGGCTTTATGTGTTTTTGTTAAATTATGTTCTTAGATTATTTTACATGAAATAAAACATAAAATGGAACCATGTAACCAAAAGTCTTACACCAGAAATTTTTTAAGGATTTAACCCCACCTAGGCTACATTTCCTTGGATCAACTCCAACGGCTTGACCCATTCTCATTAAGCTCAATGAATAAAACAAGGAGTACATCAAATTTTGAACAAGGGAATGATAATTTTCTCCTACAAAGAAACATACTGCTACAAGTACATTGTCCCATAAGCATGATAACCTCTAGTCAATCATGTGACCAATTAGAAACAATAGGCATCTTATATCAATATCCTAAACTCCAGCTTCAAAGAGCTACAATTCCACCACAAAACACCATGTAGTACATGAACAAAACTCTCCTTAAAAAAATAAAGAGGAAATAAGTATGAGAAGTTACAACACTAATGAATTTTTTGTTTCATAAAGAACATGGAGAGTAGAAAACCACTTCAAGGCCATCTTCAACATCAAACTACTCCATAAGTTGTTTCAACACCATGGTTGACCATGAAACCCTTGTGATTCAACATGAAAAAAAACTATCTAGATTTCTCTATGGATCCTGAAACTTGTTACAGTGAGTCTAGAATACTCAAAAATGGTACCTTAGCCTCTTTATGCATCCAATTTGGTAGAAAAATCCAAGAGTTATGACATCTACTAGTTCTCCCACTACTCACTCAACAAATTGTACAAAATCCAGCCACTAACCACCAAATGTTCCCCAAATTCCACTAACAGGCCCACAATTCCACTGGAATCTGGGCAGATTTGTTGGGCAGTTTAAACTTCTCCTACGATCTTAAGGTAGAAAACATCTGGGCATAGGGGTTTCATGTGTCTAGGGGCCTGGTCTCAAACTGCTGCCCCCATCGACCAAACACCAACAATATACGATTAGTGTTAACCGTTGCACCGAAGCACTCACATGAAGGAGTTTTCTCGGTAGTTAGATGATAGTTAAGGTTGGAGCTTTGGTGGTTTGGCGTTAACATGCCATGGTTTTATGTTGCATTTTTATGGCGGTAAATGGGGGGGGAGCGGGGGGTGCGAGGCTTGCCTCCCACCCATGGTCCCCCCTCCGGCGGTGACTAGGGTTGGGGCTAGACCCCGACCCCTACCTCCAATCACACAACCATTCAATCTTAAATATAATCAATGGAATACATGGTTAAGTGTCACCATGTAGAGGAGATGGTAGGCGCGCATGTTATTTTGGCAAAGGTCTCATGTTCAACCCTTGCCTGGTCCCTCCAGTATATATACCAAAATTTTAATGCACCATGAGGGGACACGTGGCGGCCCTAGGATGAGCCATGTGCCTCCTCATTATTGGTCTACCCAAAACCAATAAAAAACATACCACTGCACCAACCATACCTTGCCACTTGGAAGCCCTCAAGTTGTCGAAGAAATGGGTTGACCAACCCATTGTCCTACCCAGTCAGCATGCCACGTTAGCAGTACGGACTGCTGACTGGGCTACCTATCTACTCAATTTTTGGCCAAACTTTCTTGTTTAGGAAAATAGACAGAACATGTTTCTAATGCCATTCAGAGTCCATTTCATGAAAAACGAGTTGCACCAAATTTAGAATGATGAACACTACGTGATCATTCAGCTTTCATGTCATTCTGAGAACTTTCATTTTTGATAAAAAAATTTAGCTCTCGATCACTCTTCCCCACTAAAAATATTTTGGACCCTAAAATCTCACTTTCAGTAATTTAGCTTTTGAATTTTCAATTCCTCCATTCTTCCAAACTCGATCAAATTGACGATTGTCGTGCCTTGACTTATACTTTTCTAAGCTCTTCTTCAAGTTGATCTTGGAATAAAAATTATTTGAATTCTAGTTCAATATTCTTCTTGTATTGTCCATGTCACTATGGTCATGCACAACAACATCATTCCCAAGAATAATTCTCAAGGTGATCTTCTTCAAAATCCTCATCAACAATAAGACCCCAAAAAGAAACTACAATAATTGAACTAACTAGTTCCACTAGCTGGTTTACTTGAATCAAGCTTGAATATTCATCTTGAAAGTATGCATATTATTGAACATAACTTTCGTGTAAAAAAATATGATGGTTGAGTACAATAATTAAACAAATAACTAACCTAGAAGGCATATCAACAAACTTGTCGCTTATACCTCTCTTATACCTTTGAATCAAGTGGAGTTGTTGACGAACACCCATCAAATGAAAGTTCCTTAATCACGGAAACTTAATCATCACACCATTAAAATTTCCTTTTCACACATGTTAATGCTTGCAAAGGAGATCCTTCAACACCTCTTCTTCGATGAAAGCCACTGCTTTTGTGCCTCACAATGAAATTCTTTCCATTCTTCTTGGGCACCAAAACCATAGGTGCACTGCATGGCAGAACAGATTGTCGAGTGATTCCATTGTTCAAAACCTTTTGCCTTTGCATTTTTGACATCCAATATATGCCAATGTCACAATAAAACATTCTTGCTACAAAATCTCTACCAAAGATAAAATCCAAAAATACTTTAGAAAATAAACCAAGAAACTTTCAGATAGTGAATACTTGTGCAAATGAGTGCCTGACACATTAGTATCCTACTCCATGTGATGCTACTACTCATACCACGGTTTGAAAATTCTTTCTAAAAACATAAATAGAAATTCATTTTTACAACATGGAAATAAATTGGCATCCAAATTTTCCATTAAAAATGACTATTCATAAGCCGAACTTAGCATGACAATGCTCCAAAAAAATAATTGTCGCATTTTAAGTGATTTATTTATGGATATCACCTTTTACAATATTCCAACTATGGGACATGCAACTAGTGCGAAACAATATTTACAACTTCAATTGGAAAAATAGTCTGCCCAATTCGTACCCAACCAGGTAAGTGAACCCTCTATTTGTTCTTCATCTTCTTCTGGAGATGCATTAGGTATGGATGCATGTTGTGCCACTCTTGGCATGGTTGCTTCCTCTTCATGTACATGCATAAATTGCTTTCCCTTGCGAGGATGAAGATGTGGAAATAGTCTCCAACATTTTGTAACCCAACGTCCACTAATTTTGCAATGAGTACAAAAGTTCTTTTGAGCTCCTCTTGGCTCACATGCCTCAAACTTTGGATTAACTTTTCCTTTCTTAGGTTTCTTTCCAATAGACATGTTCATCCTCTTGAGAATTGCTTCCCTCTTTTCACACTTATCTATACTATGGTTAGATGAAAGGAAAAAAGTACATGGAAATAAATTCTTCAACAAGTTGTTCAAATTTTCATTTTGATTCCCATCTTGAAAAACATTTGATACAACAAGATGTTTATACATATTTTGCTTGTTTTTTTACTTTCTCCTCTTGTATTAAGAACTTGCATGGGGTGTAGAAATTTCATAGTGATAAGGACTTAATTTATTTTCTTCTTCATATTTTCCATCTCTCTCTCGAGATACCTTCAAGTTTTCCTTGTACTTGAAGAAACAAGCAGGTACTAGTTCTGGGTAAAAATTCCAACACCTTGCCTCCTTATGTCCTCTTTGTGATGAAAGGTACATGATACATAATAAATATAATCAAAATACCATTCTTCTGCTATACCATATCCCAACCCTTCATACTTAGTTCTCTCCTTGGCTTCTATTGGATTCTTGATGCCTTGTTGGTTCACACCAAGACCTCCTCCCTTGTAACCCATTTTATACAAGATCTTGGATCCAATTGCATTACCATACTTTTCAAAAGCTGCAAATGAACTTTCTTCAACACTTTTAAGAAAATAAGAACCATGCAAATTCTTACCAATGGTTCCATCTTTTGTTGGAGGTAAAAAGATGTTTGCCAACTCCCTAGTTTTGATCTTGGATGTGTCCACAAGGACTCTTTGATTCTCTTCCTTCAGCTCCCCAAACTTAGGTACTGATTGAACCTCATCCTCCACATCATGTGGAAAAAAGGCACAAACTTGTCCATCATCTTTTTCTGAAGGACTTTCTACACATGCATCTAGCATGAAAGTTGTAGAAAATCATAATGTTTGTGGAGAGGATGGTGGCTTGACACCATTCTTGTCTCCTTCTTCCCTTCAAGAACATTCTTCACCTGGAGGTGGTGTAGAGCTTTCACCATGAAAATTGGTGTTCCTCTCTTCATAGAGGACCCTCACCATATTTGGCATGTTTATAAAAGCCTTTCTGAGAGCTTTTACATCTTCCGACATCTTGGTAGACTCTCCTCCTTGGAACATATTTTGTTTGAAGCCTCAATCTGGAACTTTCAGGTAGAAATGGTGGTAGAGAATTTCTCTCATTTCCAAAATATTTCTCCTCACTTGAGATTTAAAAAATCTTCACTTGAAACAACAACAAAAAACCTTCTTGCACATAGAAAACCATGTGCTCTGATACCAACCTGATTTGAATGAAAATATTAGCAATGCTATGCTAAGATCCTGTTCATAATATAAATATTTGTGACTAAGGTTTGTCCTCCAAATGGAAAGTAGAAGTAGGTGTTTTTATGTGTTTTTGTTAAATTATGTTCTTAAATTATTTTACATTAAATCAAACATAAAATGGAAGCATGTGATCAAAAATCTTACACCAGCAATGTTTTAAGGAGTTCACCCCTCATGGGCTACATCTCCTTGGATCAGCACCAATGGCTTGATCCCTTCACATTAAGCTCAATGAATAAAACAAGGAGTACATCAAATGATGAACAAGGGGATGATAAGTTTCTCCTACAAAGAAACATATTGTTGCAAGTACATCATCCCATAAGCATGCTAACCTTCAGTCAAGCATGTGAAAAATTAGCAACGATAAGCATCTTATATCAAGCATCATTTTCAGAACCTCCATTTCGATTTTGGCTCAATGTTTCCATCTACATTTAGTGTTGTTACGTTCAATAGATTTCCTTTAGTTGATCTCTACTACAATACTCTTAAGCCTTCATTTCATGTCTACCTTTCTTGAGCCAGTTCCATATCAACATCATTCTGATCATTCTGTTTCAATCATGATACCTGTTTCATGTTGTTGTTGGGGGATACATCAAGGACCTCCTGTGGTGGGTCACTTCCTGTCGATATCAACAAATAATCTTGGAAGTTGACTTAGAAAGACCCATTTGGTACCTTGGTGCTTTCATAAATCAATGGAAAGTTTCCTCACTCTCGGCGACAGGTTTACGTCAATGGCCTTTGATTGAAATATTCTATGTGGTGTTCAAGATCAGCTCATTTACTTGCACCATACCAATTGTACCACTGCAACCTTGAGAGCCATTAACATCATCAGTGGTTTCTCTTGTGTTTTTTAACGAATTACATCATTGGCTGGTAATTAGATGGTGTATACCACGTTCGAATCCAGCTCATTGATTCACATGGTTAGACTTGTACATTAGTTGGTCGTGTGAATGAGGTAGAAGACCCTGAATCTAGTTTCATCTATCCCAGATGCGATTTTGATAGTTATACAGAGATGAAAATTTATGATGGTCATGATCATATAAACAATCATCCAATCATGGGTCCAACAGTTACATCTGTGGATGCATATTTTGATCATTGTACATGCTATGTTAGCTTATGAGTTGAGTATGGGTATGCCTACCTCAGCGACCAAATTTCATGATAAATGTATTGTAACAAATGAATCTTGCCAATTTTCCTTGATCCCTATTTGTCACAATGTAAAACACTATAGTCATTAGTCATCCCTTCTGATTTTGCGCTTAAGGGGGCATTTGGTTATAGACCATTTTGTCACATCCGATCAAGTGAACCTCCTAATGGTATTAATCAACATCCTAATCCCCTTATCATCATCCATAAAGCCCTAAGAATTTACCTTTCATCCCTCATAATTTCAATGGTAAACTGCATCGTTTGAGCCAGTTTTAGGACCAACACTCCCTGTAAGCCTACTAGGGTGTAGCCAGCTATAAGTTGCTCCACGTTGGCTAGCGTTTGTCACTAGAAATTTTCTCTCCTTTGAACTTGTGCTGGTTCTAGAATTCCTCGAGAATGATTAGGATTCTGGAAGCTTCACCTTCTAGGAGTTTCTAAAACACTTCTTTTAGCGTAATGAAAGAGGCCCAATCATTGGAAGCTGGACCAGGAGATGTAGCCCAAGAGGGGTGAACTCCATCATTTGTTGTTTTGTGTATATTGTTATGGTACTAATGAATTCTTTATTTTCTACAAGATTGGTTTTCAAATCATGTTAATGTGTTAATGATATTGACATAAGTGTTGAAAAACCCTAATATTTTCACTTGCAAAATTTGACATAAGTCCTCAAGCTTCCAAATACAAATAAGTTTGGTATCATAGCTTTGGTTCTTTGTTGCTTTGAGGGTTTAATTTTTTTTCAAGTGTTTCTTATGCTTACAAGGTTGAAGATAAAGAGAGGAGAAGGAATGCTTGTGGTTGCAAGTCCTAGTGTTAGGTCAAGGACAAGGAGAGAACAATTTCCACAATCTCCACCAAAACATTCACCTAAGGTTTCACTTGAAGCTACAATAGTCAAGGTAGATGGAGAGCCTGAAAATATGTCAGAGGATGAAAATTCTTTCGGAAAAGCATTCTTTGACATGACATAAATGGTGAAAGTTCTCTATGAAGAGAGAAACACAATATTGCAAGGTGAGAGCTCCAATCCTCCAAATGGAGATAAGTATTCAAGAGGAGATGGAGGAGATGGGGACAAGACTCAAAAAAGTAATGGAGGGAATGGTGACAAACCACCTTTGACACCACCATTCTCTTAACCTCTATCCTCACCACCATCTTCACCATCATAATCTTCCACAACAATCCATTCACAAACACCTCCACTTTCTCCAAAGGGACATGGTAAAAATCCATTTTTGAAACTTGACATAAAGTTTGATTTTCCTATGTATGATGGAGAGGTAAATAATGAAATATTATATAATTGGGTTCATCATATTGAAGTTTATTGTAGGATGTAAAGGATGAAGGATGATGATGCCAAGATTCATTTTTCTCCATTAATATTGGAGAGTGCATCACTTATTTGGTGGGAAGCCAAAACTCAAGAGGACATGAAGAAACATGGTAAGGTCTTAACCTCTTAGATCGATTTTGTTGTTTCATTGAGAAGATTATTTTATCCATTAGCATACATTCAAAAATATATAATGGATTGGAAAAAATTTAGGCAAGGAAATGGACAAAGTGTGCAAGGATATACTCAAGAGTTTAGAAGAAGAGCACTAATATTTGGTGTATATTTGAAATCTCAATATACTTTGTTGAAATACATTGGAAGTTTTCATATTTATTTAAGACATACAATTCTCATGTTTAACCCTACAATTTTAGATGAATTTTGTGTACAGGTAGCACATCTATAAGCAAGAGGGAAACATGTTTCAAATGAGAAAAGTGAGAATTCCCTTGAATCTGGAGAAAAAGGAAAGGGTAATAGGAAAGAATAGTTCTCCCATCAAGATGGAGAAAGAAAAACTCACATGAAGACAATGTTCCAAATATGGACTTGATGAAGATAATTTCTAGAAACTTCATCTAAAGACGAGAGCCAAAAAGTTTAAAAACAAGGAGAAGGAGAAAACATCTACTACTACATAACATGATTTAGGTTATGATTCTTTATATGAAAAAAAGATCACAACGATAGGTTTGAAAGGTAAGGACATAGCAATTAATATTTCTTCAAGTAATCTCAATTATACTCAAGATGAAAAAAAAAATTAAGCTTTTCCATATTACAGTTATTTCAAAGCATACCAAGACAAACACATTGTTTGATAGTGGTTCACAAGCAAATATTATCTCTGAAGACATTGTCAAGAAGTTAAATTTAGAGACCATTCCACATCCTAGACCATATCCTTTAGGTTGGGTATGTGAGAATGAAAAATTGTAGGTGACAAGGAAGTGCATCCTTATATTTGCAAGCATTGGAAACTTTCTTGATGAAGTTGAACTTGATGTGGTTCTTCTTGATATATGTGGTATAGTTTTGGGAAGCCCATATCTTTATGATAGGAGAGAAATATTTCATTGTTGTGAGAACAAGTATCTCTTGTTCAAGAATGAGATTGAGTATATTGTTAGAGTGCATAGTAAGAATATGAGTTCGTCTCTTATGAATGTTGGAAAAATGAAGGGAATTGATAATGCTAGTCAGAATTTTGCATTGTTAATTTTCAAGCATAAAGATGCTGCAAATGAGGCCTTTTAAGGATATGATTCAAATGTAAAATCTGATTTCATTGATGTTGCTAATGAATTTGATCAGATGTTTCAAGAGTCTAAAAAATTTCTGTGAATTTTTCAAGAGGAAAATATTTATGCAATACTTGGTTTATTTCTCCTACTTATGAGATAAGTTATTAATATATGCTTCAGTCAATTCTGAAATAAACACTTTGTAGATATTCACAATCATTAAGAGCATAAGAACAGAAAGATAATTTACACAAGTAGCACAATAAAAAGAACCACAAGAACACAATTATTTTTGGAAAATTGTCCCTGGAAAAACCCAATGTGGGAAAGCTTGTGTAGCGGATGAGGGTTTTATATTTATCTTCAGAAATGGAAAATACATCTACAAGATTCTGATGAGCAGAGAAAAAATTGCAAACTCCTGGCTGAATTTTCTAGACTTTCCAGATAAATTTTTGACCCTCGAGGTGACCTCCTTCACCCTCTGCGTCATCTAGCATGAGAGCTCTGCGCAGTCCTTCTCTGGACTACGTGATTCTGCGTGGAGGGTGTTTGGTATCTATTATATTATTTCCATGACTAGCCCTACGTGTTGTACGTTGCGACGGGCGTAGCAGGGGGGTCACAGGGGGGGCAGCAACCCCCCCTGTCGAAGTCCAAGGCAGCGCTCTGGTGAAATTGTTTTTGGTGTGCAGTCCCACTCATAGGCGGACCCACCCATGTTTTGTGCATGAGTTTGCACATGGTTTTTTGGGGTACGATGGTTTTCTACCCCTGCTATTTTGTAGATCCGATCAAGGGAACTACGGTTAAGTTCTAATACAGGGTTAAAGGATTCGGGTTTATGTATGCTTCGGCATGTATATATATGTGTTGTAACACTAAAAGGAATATAATGAAAAATCAAGCTGGTCGTCCCGATTTGGGATCTAGGGGAAAATCTCTGTTTTTATCTGTTTTATGTTTTATGCTCTCGCTATTGTTTATTTTCTGTTATAAGATTCGTGTGTAGATAATTTCTGTTCAGGGTTAAAACCTACATTTGGTATCAAAGTTGTTTCGGCTTCAAGGGGACGCCTTTGCTACCGAGGGTTTTTTGTTCGGGCCTGAGGTAGACCTTGTTCAGTGGGAGATCTGCGGGATCGATTCTTGCAGTGAAAGAAGATGGCGAGCAGCGGAAAGATAGAGATCGAGAAATTTAATGGTCAGAGTTTTGAGTTTTGGAAACTCAAGATGGAGGATCTGCTGGTGGGTAAAGATCAATGGATCGTGGTAAATCCAGGTACTAAACCAACGACAATGTCAGATGAAGACTGGAAGAAGCTGGATCGGAAGGCAAAGAGCACAATACAGTTGTGTGTCTCAGATTCAGTATTTTTGAATGTATCTGGGGAAGCTACGACGAAGAATTTGTGGGAAAAACTTGGGACTTTGTACCAATCTAAGTCTTTGGTGAATAAGTTGTTCCTGAGGAAAAAGCTGTATAACCTGAGGATGAAGGATGGAGACTTAGTGACAGAGCATCTGAACGCCTTCAATACTGTGGTAAGTCAGCTGTCATCTGTTGATATTAAAATCTTAGATGAAGATAAGTGCGTCAGTTTGTTGTGTTCTCTACCAAATTCGTGGGATAGTCTGGTTATTGCAATAGGTAGCAATACAACTACCTTGAATTTTGATGACATTGTCCCAGCCTTGCTGTCGGAGGAAATGAGACGGAGATTTATGGAGGGTCAAAATGGAGATGCCTTATCTATACGAGGAAGGTCCCAAAACATAAACAAGAATAACGTTTCGAGTGGGAGATCCAAATCTAGAGGAATATCTAAATCTCCTGGAAAGTTTGTAAAGGTGTGCTGGAAATGCGGAAAGGAAGGACACTACAAAAAGGAATGCAGATCTAAAGCTCCTGAGAAAGGAAAGGGATCTGATGATGCTCCTTCTGCAGAGGAAAAAACCACCTCAGATGAAGGTGGGGATGTGTATTTGGCTTCTTCTTCAAATACACATGTAGATCATGAGTCATGGTTGATTGACTCAGGTGCATATTTTCACTTCACTCCCCATAGGGAGTGGTTCTGCGAGTATGAGAAATATGATGGTGGTGATGTCTTCCTAGGGGATGATAGGAAGGCCAGAATCGTCGAACGTGGAAAGGTCAAGCTGAAGCTGCAAGGTGGAAGGATTAGAACACTTCCTGGTGTTCTGCATATTCCTACATTGGCCAGAAATCTGATTTCTATAAGCAAGATGGATGATGCAGGTGTAAAAACAGTGTTCGAGAAAGATTCCTGCAAGATGGTTCGGGGAGCACTGGTACTAATGCGGGGAGTTCGAACTGGAACTCTATACAAGCTACAAGGTAGCACTGTTATTGATGGGTGTAATAGTTCTATGGTTCCTGAAAGTGGAGCGGAAAGCCTAGCTGTCTCTGGAGAAAAGACCATGCTATGGCATCAAAGGCTTGGACATATTGGAGAGAAGGGCCTTCGGATACTGCATAGAGATGGCATGGTAGAAGGTATGTCTAATTGTTCTCTGGATTTTGATTTCTGTGAACATTGTGTATATGGGAAGCAGAATCGGGTGAGTTTTCCTTCTGGTGCTAAGAGGGCAAACAAGATATTAGAAATTGTGCACAGTGATGTGTTTGGGCCTGTGTCAGTTCCATCACTGGGAAAGTCTGTGTACTATGTTTCATTCATAGATGACTTTTCAAGGAATACATGGATATATTTCTTGAGGAAGAAATCTGAAGTCTTTGACAAATTTAAAGAATTTAAGGCTCTGGTGGAAAACCAGACAGAGAAGAAGATAAAGGCGTTGAGGACAGATAATGGTGGGGAGTTTTGTAAGAAGGAATTTGAAGAGTTCTGTAAGAAGTGTGGTATAGCACGACAGAAGACTACTCCATACACACCTCAGCAAAATGGAGTTGCAGAAAGAATGAACAGAACGCTAATGGAAAAGGCAAGAAGCATGCTCAGTGGTACTGGGTTAGGACAAGAATTCTGGGCAGAGGCAGTGGATACTGCATGTTACTTAGTTAACAGATCACCTTCATCAGCGTTGGAGGATAAGACTCCACATGAGGTATGGACTGGTAAGAAACCCTTTCTTTCACATCTAAGGGTATTTGGATGTGATGCATATGTACATGTTCCAAAGGAGAAAAGGACCAAGTTGGATAATAAATCTAAAAGGTGCATCTTTATTGGGTATAAGGATGGTTTAAAGGGTTACAAGCTTTGGAACCCAGAAACAAGGAAGGCTGTGTACAGCCGAGATGTGGTGTTTAGAGAAGTGAAAGATGTTGTTAAACATGAAGTCCTACCAAAGGAACCCGAGAAGATAGAGTTTGAGCTAAAGGAGGATGAATCAGACTCTACAACAGAAGAAGACTCAGAAGATGAAGAGCCACAAACTCCAAATTTGAGAAGATCAGTTCGGGAAAGAAGGCAACCAGAAAGGTACAGTCCATCTACTTTCTGTTCAGGTTTTGCCTTAACTATAACTGATGATGAACCCAGAACTATCAGGGAGTCAGTAGATTCAGAGGATGGAAAACTATGGAAGGAGGCCATGGTTGATGAAATGGCATCCTTGCACAAAAATGATGCATGGGATTTGGTGGAGTTGCCGGCTGGAAGGAAGCCCATTGGGAGCAAATGGGTGTTTAAGAAGAACATGAATGTAGAAGGCAAGGTGGAGAAATAAAAAGCTCGGTTGGTAGCAAAAGGTTATTCCCAGGTGCCGGGAATTGATTTTGGTGATATTTTTTCTCCTGTTGCCAAGGTTACTTCTATTAGATTACTTTTATCTGTTGCTGCTGCATTTGATTTTGAGATAGAACAGATGGATGTGAAGATAACATTTCTTCACGGGGATCTAGAAGAGGAGATCTACATGAAGCAACCTGAAGGCTTTATGGTGAAGGGTAAGAAAGAACTGGTGTGCAGGTTGAAGAAGTCTCTGTATGGGTTAAAACAATCACCAAGGATGTGGCATCAGAACTTTGATACCTATATAAGGGGACTTGGCTTCACCATAAGCAAGGAGGATCACTGTGTTTATTTTAAATTAATTGGTGACGGTGTTATTTATTTGGTCTTGTATGTGGATGATATGTTGTTGATTGGAAATGACAAAGAAATTATCCAAGATTTGAAGACCCAACTGTTCTCCAAATTCTACATGAAGGATCTTGGTGCTACAAACTATATTTTGGGCATGAAAATTAAGAGAGATCGGGCAAAGAGGAAGCTCTTGTTAAACCAGAGTAAGTATGTCGAGACTATATTGTAGAGGTTCAATATGCAAGATAGTAAACCGGTGAATGTTCCTATTCTTGTAGGTGTAAAGCTATTTGTTGAACAGTGTCCCGAGACACAAGAAGAAGTGGAGGATATGTCCCGTGTTCCATATGCAAGTGTAGTGGGTAGCCTGATGTATGCAATGGTTTGTACTAGACCAGACATTGCACATGTAGTGGGAGTATTGAGCAGGTTTATGTCAAACCCGGGGAAGGAGCATTGGACAACAGTGAAGCGGGTTTTCAGATATTTACATGGCACTAGTGATTATGGCTTGTGCTACCAGGGAAGACCAGGATTGGAAAGAATGTTGGACATTCGTGGTTTTGTTGATGCAGACTGGGCTAGAGATTTGGACAAAAGAAGATCTACAAGTGGGTATGTGTTTAAACTATTTGGAGTCGCAGTCATTTGGATGAGTAAAAGACAGTCTGTAGTGGCAAATTCAACTTCTGAGCGAGAATGACGAATACATAACGACCACTCATGCAAGCAAGGAATCGGTTGGTTGCAGAGATTGTGTTCAAGTATGGGGTTGGTACAACAAGCTATAAGGATAGACTGTGATAGCCAAAGTGCAATTTTCTTGGCTAAGAACCCTGCTTATCATTCAAAGACAAAGCACATTGATGTTCAATATCACTTTGTTAGAGATATGGTTGAAGCTAAAAGGGTGTTGCTGGTAAAGGTGGAAACTTTGAAGAATGTTTCAGATGCATTGACGAAGTCTGTGAGCACTCACAAGTTCTCTTGGTGTAGAGAAACAATGGGTGTTGAAGAATTGGCCCAATGACTAAGCTCTCCTGTCGCCCCCTATGGAAAGAAAACAACAAGTGGGAGAATTTTGGGTATGTGTTATATTCTTTCCACGACTAGCCCCACGTGTTGTAAATTGCGCTGGGTGTAGCAGGGGGGTCACAGGGGGGGCGACAACCCCCCCTGTCGAGGTCCAGGGCAGCGCCCCGGCGAAATTTTTTTTGGTGTGCGGTCCCACTCATAGGCAGACCCACCCATGTTTTGTGCATGAGTTTGCACATGGTTTTTTGGGGTACGATGGTTTTCGACCCCTGCTATTTTGTAGATTCGGTCAAGGGAACTACGGTTATGTTCTAATCCAGGGTTAATGTGTTGGGGTTTATGTATGCTTCGGCATGTATATATATGTGTTGTAACACTAAAAGGAATATAATGAAAAATCAAGCTGGTCGTCCCGATTTGTGATCCAGGGGAAAATCTCTGTGTTTATCTGTTTTATGTTTTATGCTCTCGCTATTGTTTATTTTCTGTTATAATATTTGTGTGTAGATAATTTCTGTTCAGGGTTAAAACCTACAGAGGGGTTCTTGCTACAAATCAACTCACCCTTCCCTTCATCCTCCTGACTTCTGCTTCCCGATAACTGACTCCTCCCTCCTCCTTCTTCTTCTGTAACCCTGCCTATACAAACTCACCCACTAAAATTGAATTCTCTTGCTTCAGAATCAATTTCCTTCAGGTACTGGGAGTGTCCCTGGCTTGATTTCCAAATGACCCTCAAGTCTCTTCTTATATTCTTCTCACTCATGAATCAATGGCCAAGATTATATCGTTAATCAATGGCTCAGATTAAAAGTTGACTTGATCTTCATTTTCTAGAAGATTCACACTCTGCTCTATTAATACCCTTTAATTATTTATTTTCCCTAAGTTTGAACTTGGGGTATGCATTAAAATAATTAATTATTTTAATAAAGTCATATCCGAGTGGAATTTCCACAAATGATTTCTGGGTTCTCTAGATAACTGATGTCCAAGCCTCTCTACCAAAAATCAAACTTAGAACACTTTCTGATGCTATATAAATCAACACTCCCTCTTAGTGAGGAAAGTGTTTAAGAAAGATACCGTTGTACTACTCTGACTCTACAGGACATGCAACGTTGATGTTGTCCTGGTTGCTACCCCTCATCTCTGTGTTGTCTGTACTACTGCACTGCCACTACAGCATCCGTAATGCAACTCCCTCTTTCTCTGAAGACCACACTTTCCTCTAATGGAAGGGGTTCTCTATCATCCCCATCTTTTCTCTGAAGTAAGTGAAATTGATCTTACTTAAAGCCTTTGTGAGGATATCTGCCACTTGTTCCCCTGTAGGAGTGTACCTCAACTGCACAGCTCCTGGTTTTACATAGTCCCTGATGAAGTGGCACCAAATGTCAATGTGTTTTTACTGGTCATGAAACACAGGATTCGCAGAGAGCTTAATGCAACTCTGATTATCACACATAATCCCGTTCGGTTCCATACTTTTATTGACTAGGTTCAATAGCAGTTTATGAAGCCATATGGCCTCGCATGAAGCTGTGCTAGCTACCATGTATTCTGCCTCGGCTGAGCTTAATGCCACGGAAATTTTTTTTCTACTGCACCAGGAGGTCATTCCTGATCCGAGACTAAAACAATACCTGTTGGTACTCTTCTGATCTACCGTGCTTCCAGCCCAATCTACATCTGTAAACCCACTCAACTGGATCTCATTTCCCTTGGTGTACTTCAATCCATATGCGACTGTCCCTTTCAAATATCTGAGAACATGTTTGGCTCCTGCCCAGTGAGCCCTCCTTGGTTCTACCATGAACTAAATAAGGGTATTCACTGCATAACAGATGTCAGGTCTAGTATTGACCATATACATCAATGATCCAATGAGATGCCTATACAAGGTGGGATCAACCTCATCATCCTCTATTGTCTCTATCTTCTTTCAGTTAGTAATCATAGGCATGGTGTTGGCTTTAGGGGTCCTAACCCAGGTTTGGATTAAGGTTTTCCAACCAACCCTTATACTACTGGCCCTTTCAGAAATAACCTACTTGTGCAAGAAAAGGTCTCACCCAAAGTAGCATGGGAGGGTGTTGGAACGAGGTTTCCGCACCCCAAGAGAGAGAGAGAGGTATTTGAGGCAACCCTTTTAAGATCTATCAGACTTGCGTAGAAGGAGTCCTTATCATAGAACCTTTAATAAAATACTTGTAGAATGCGAAGCTCATCAACCCATAGATAGCATGTAAACATGAGTAAAGCAAATATTAATAACTATATCTATGCAATTAACCCTTTCTTATGGCATCGCATCCATGTGCGCATCAATAATCATCAACAAGAATAACCACATAAATAATGCAAAACGCAGCCAATGCTAATACATAGAGATATTTCTAGTACTACCAAATAGTCTTCTCATTCATTAGCATTCAAATCCCACTTATAGACTCGATTCCTAACCCGCGCACACAGCCAGCGGGGTCCGCACACAACAAGACTAAGGATCTCTGTGCACAGAGCCAATAGGAGTCCTTACCCTAGTACAAACCAAAACAGATCTCAACAGTTCATAGCCAGCATAAATCTTTCGTCACGATCCTCTAGACTCAATCTATCCATCTATTTATAACATCATAGCCTGCGCTATCCTATGGTCTGCAAACCGTGGCTTGCGGACTCTTGATCTACCCTTTGACCCATTACAATACATTGGGGGTTTTGACCCACCCCAAAGCCCCTGTGCTAGACTAATTATTACAAAATTTATATCAAAACACAGCTAGCGGACCCCGTTCCAACAGGCCCCCAACACAATCTTGTGACTCGTCCAGAGTCATAGCGGTCGTGGGGTCTGCATCTTCTCCTGGAGCTGCTTGATGGCGATGACCAGAGGGGGAAAAACACCTTCACTCTGCGCGACAACATTTTGTGCAATTTCAACCCACTTTTGCAAAGTTGGGCCTTCGGTGGCGGCGGTAACACTCTCTAAGGTATGATTCAGCTGCTTGACTGCTACATCCAAATCCTGTGACAACTTGATGGCTTCATCTCCCCATGTTTTGAGGTAGTTGCTGAGGACCCGCTTCCCATGGCAGAGTCCCTCGAGTTCATCCCTAACCGCGTGGCTAGCCCGCAGATGTGCTAGGCATTGTGCTGGAATAAGTGTGGGCATCGTTGCCTCCATTTGTTCAAATTCTTCTTCCTTCTACTGCAGCGCTTGAGTAAATTCGCGTAGAAGAGGATCGCGCTACACTGTAGACCATAGCTTCATAGTTGTTTCAAAAAACTCAGTGCTCTAGCAAATATGCGTTGTAATGGTATTTTTAGCTTCTATAACTAATGCAACTCTCTAGGCACGAACCTCGAGAGGAGTCTCAGGCTACAACTTAGCCTACAACGCAATGATCTCTTGCTCGAGCTCTGCTTTAAAAGTATGCATTTCGGTCTGAGAGGATTTCATAGCTACCACTAATCTTTCAATATTGGCCTACGGGGCGGCGGAGGCCAGAATGTCCCCTCGCACATCTTCGCAAAGCATGTTGATCAGATGCTCTGACTTTGTCTGCTGCAGAGCGGCAGTGATGCACGCGGCCTGTGCCTAGCTAGCCTCAATAGTCTTAGCCGCAATGATCTGCTCCACCTCACTCAACTATTGTTGTTCCCACTTGAATTTGTGCTATATTTCCCCAAAGAGGGACGTATGGAGAGCGTGCAATGTCTCTCCCTTGAGCCGGTCTAGGTCAAGATGAAATTCAGCACAAGTATGGACTTACTCACACAAGCTGGGTGGACTCAGAATGAACGTTGCGCCTGGCAGGGGGCAGAGTCAGCTTTCATTTGTAGAGAGAAATATGTGCTTGTGGTGGGATGGCTTGCTTGAGCCATGCTTGTTTGCAGGGTATCGGATTTTAGCTGGAGGGCGTGTAGCTAAGACTGTAATGCTGCGATTACAACCTTTTGTTACTCTTTAAGGGCAACCCACTTATCCTCTGAAGCGATAGTTACTGCATCCGCAATTGTCTCCAAATCTTCCTCAATCAGCGTGACCTCTATTTCCCTATCGGGCCTAGTAGCCCATCGTTTCGTTCGTCGGCCCTTGGGGGGCTCAGTTGCCCGTTTTGTACCACGCGGGGTCCCTGCACTTTGTCCATAAATTCCTTCGATCTCCATATCCTGCTCCACACCCTGGGTCGTATCTTTTGGGACATCTGTCCTAGTGGTGCCTTCCATTACGCGCCCTTCCAACTCCTTGGCAGTAGTAGCCAGGGTGGTTTCTTTTGAAGCTGCGCTCATACCAGCAGTGTTTGTAATGACAGGGCCATCTGACTTGAATCCCAATTTCCATTGCGGCAACCAAGCGGCAATGAGCCGATTAATTTTCTCATTTGTGACCATGTACAGGAGTGAATCCAAGCTGGATCCTTACGGCCCCAAATCTACACATTGTGCATCGTAATCTGAAATGTCGCGATTCTCTTATATTTATTATACACCATAGGGGATAGGTGTGGCCGGAAATGAATTGCTGCTGCTAGCACGCTGTCAAAAAACACCCAAAATACATTGTTTTCTTCAACACGTTTCACATCCTTTGAATCCCACAGGTTTGCATATCATTCCCCTTCGCACATATCTAGTTCGAGCTCGGGGAGGAATGCTCCTTCAAGGGCTTCCCATGCCACCAAGGCAATTAGTAGTAGTAACCAGGAGTAACAAAATGCCTTCTTGTGGTCTTGTGCCTCGCGCACATTCTCCAAAAATTCAATGCAAAGGAACTGTGACCAGTTATAGCAGACCCCTTTTTCGCGCTTCCAGCAAGCTTGATTACATAGGTGGGGAAATTCATTGCCTGGCACTTGTGCATCATCTTTCAGGCCAGTAGCAGGGTACCCATGTGCACTCCTAGGTCAGCGATGGCTCCTACCAGGAATCTCCTTTACTTACGTTCTACTTGATAGTCCTTCTGTACTTTGTCGTCGATCTGTTGCTCATACTTATTACCGACATGCTCCATGGGATTTGGCCCTTGCATGAGGAGACTAGTAATTCAGTGAATTATGGCAGTGTCAATTGGAATGTGTTCTTGGATCCACAATCTTCCATCATGGATCTGCACCAACAGCTGTTGCACCACCAGGTTGGTGATATTGTATCGGCCAACGTGGGGTATCTGCAGCAAGTTCAATAGCCCCAAACCTACTAACCCACATGCCCATGACATTGGCACCACCTTTAGCATAGTATAATACAGTACACTCTGAATATATAACTCAGGCGCCAATTCTGGGAAGGCCTCAATGTTGGAGAAGTCGTGATCATTGAACTTAATGGAGGGGAGATTTCCAAACATATCTCTAATTATGGGAACTTCATCTGGAACCAGCGACATCTGTAGATAGGAGCAAACAACATCAATATTCTTGGATGTGCACATCTGATGCCTGGGCATTAGGTTCTAAGAAAATACTTTGTATTTTAATAGACATAGGGGGGTCTCATGTTTTTTCTTTCTTATGTAATTATTAGTATTTTGAATAAATATAGTGAGAAATTGTAAATGTTCCCAAGTGATTGAGAACATGAAGGGAAGTCGATTAGCTAAGGGTGTGAAGAGTTAGTTCAGTAAATTTAGGGAGTTAGGCTAAATTTAGGACTTTGGGAAATCCAAGAGTTTTTTTTACTCATCAAAGGAGCTGAATCGGTTGATTATCAATTTGTATAAAAATAAGCCTCAGAGGCATTAAGCGAATAGACCAGAAGATCAAGAAAGGAAGAGTAGGAGATAGAGGGGCCATCAAATTGAAGATTTGGCCAAATAAGGAGTTTTTAAAGTGATTTCATAAGTGAAAGAATCTGTTTCAGTTTACATGAGTATAAATTAGGTTAAACTCTGTGTGAATGGACTTTGAATTTCAATAGGCAATTGCCTAAGAATGTGTGAATAATCTCTGTAACTGAGGTTTTGAATGATGTTCTGTATATCATTAAAGCAATCGATGTTAATGCCGACCCTGTGATTTGGAGTTGAAGGTTTGTAATTATCTTTGAAAGGACCGTATGAGATTGAGTAGTTAGTGTAAAAATGCGATAGTGGAATCGCATGTTCCAAATGTGTATGGATCATTACTCCTTAATATTAATTCTGTGGTGACCAAATGCATGGTGTAGTTTAGTCCGGGGTTTGAAGGTTGGATAATACCATTAACCAAAATTGCATAGCGTAGCTCTTCAAGGAGGAGTCAGTTCTGTTGGAACAGGTAATCAAAGATAATAGAACGATGGAGAATCGGATCAATGTGTAAAGGACTTCTGAGAAAGAAGCGATGGCACAGGGTTATAATGAAACCTTAAAATTATGCGATGGAATGTTTTAACTTGCAAGGATCCTCAATCGAATGAAGCGTAGTTAAGAATCACATGTGGAACCATGAATAATTGAGAAGGCTGAACTGTGAATAAATGTGTGGAACGGGACCGAAACAACGAAACCATGAGGAATGAATAATATAACGTGAAGCAGTTTTGAGCCAATAAACTGGCAGTATCGTGCTGCCTCTTAAGTGGGAAGTGGTTTTTGCGATTGGAACACGATATATTCCTTTGGTTGACGCATGGCAATAAGTGGTTTGGAAAAACCATTTATCTCGCGCAATTTTGGAGAATTAGGTCTCGTGCAACTTTGTTGCGCGATTACCATCGAATTAGTTGGCTGGGGTGCGATAAGTTTTGTGCCGTTGGATGTGAATGGTAAATTGATTGCTGTGAGCGACCACATATATATGTTAGAGCTATGGGACCCAGGATCTAAATACAGTTCAGCGTTTGGGTTTTAAACCAAAAGGTCGAAGGTTTTTTTTATATTTTGATGGTGCTTGGTTTAACTCAAAGTCAGGTTCTAAATCTGATTATGAGTTCAATATAAAGTCACATATGAGAGTTAAAAGGGTTCGAGCTCTTGAATAAAGGTAAGGTTATAAAGCTGTGGGTCACTATATAAAGACTTTTATTATAAGTCGAACATCTCAATATACAATGAAGTGTTCCGTGAGCCTTGGAAAAGGACCTCATACATATGATAATTGACAAGTTGTGGCCATATTATACATTTGATTTTCATACGAAAACAAACTCGAACTTCAATAAGGTGAGGGCATCTTTGGGTTTTAATCCAATATGGAATTAATAGAATATGATCAAATTTAAATAAAAGGGGTTTATGATAAGGTTTTCATTTAAAGATGAAAGGAGAGAAGAGCTTCCGCATATAGATTATAACCTAGGTTGAGGGGGTGGTTTTACCAGGTCATAAAAGAATTTTAATTTAATATCTCAATCTCAGATTTGAGCTATTAAATATTCCAGATATATTTTTAAAGATTTCCCAGATCTTGAGAATTATTGTGGCAATAATTTTAGTTCAGAAAAATAAATGAAGATGAATTGTTACAGGCACGAGAGTTGGAAATGTAGGTAAGCAGGGTACCCCATTATCAACATCGTAGGACTTGTTGGTCGAACATAGGGTGGTAGCCAAGTCAGCGGGGTTGCCAGAAGACCATATTCCTGAGTCGTCAGAGGACGCTTCGCAGGGTTAGGTGAGCGCTCCTTAGGCACCTTCCAGGGGGATTGCACATTCTGAGGGGATGTGCGCGGCTTCATAGCAGCCCACTTCACAATTATCCCCTTCCCCTGCTCCTAGCATTTTTCCCTTTTCTTCACCTTTCCCGTCTTCTTCCCCTTGGTTGGCGTGGAAACGACCTCCTCAACTTTGGGAGTTACTTCCAATACTTCGTCGGATGCCATCTCAGCAGAGGCCGTCGCATGCGATGATTTAACGGGGTTGGACACAGTCATTCTTGTGCAGAAGAAAAACTCAGGGTTGCTTCTATCAGAAGGGGTGGCACGCTGAGATATGTAGATGGAGATATTAAACAAAATACAGATTTCACCATAAGTCATAGGGAACAAGCATTTTGAAAAACAAAAACCCAATTCTGATCTGCGCCCTTCCTTTTATAGCTTTTGATGGGTAACAACGGTCGAATGAAACTTAGTTGTAACTTACAATCAAGGAAACGGTAAAAAATACCCCCAAATCGCCGTATGAATTACCAAATGCCTGCTACATTCAACAGTAAAATTGGCTTTTTACCCAGTTTTACTATTCCAATGCCTAGTTTTCGCAGCTGTGTACTACCCTTGCATGCCCATCGCACTCTTTTGCACCTCCTTACCTTCGGACAACCCCTGCGCGCGCGTTGGGCCTGCCTTCATTCTTCTGCTTGCGTTCACGCAACCATCCTTATACATCTACTCCAGCCATATAGTCATTTGGTAGGTGCTTGGTTGGCCATGTATGGTTTTAGACAACTGCCATTAACGTACCTCGGCAGGGGGTCTCTATGCAGCGTAGCTAATCTAACCGCACTGCCATCTGTAATTCTTGTTACAATATAAGGACCCAAACAATGTTATCGAAATTTTCTTGGGTGGCGTGCAAACTTACTGTCAAATAGTAGTACTAGATCATCTTCCTTAAATGACTTCTATCAGATATTCCTATCATGGCAGGATTTTTCCCGGGCCTTCTAAACTTGCTGATGAAATTTAGCAATGAACCGATCCTCTTCCAAGGCAACTAGCTGTGCTAAGAATTCCTCCATGATTTCTGGTTTCGCCATGTTTGTAAAAGCTGTGATGCGCAGGCTAGGGACGATGTACTCTATGGGCATAATGGCCTCCTTCCCATAAAACATCCGAAAAGGCATTTTCCTAGTCAATTTCTTGCACGTGGTATGACAGGCCTAGAGTACTGAACAGATGCGCACGTCCCAATCGCTTCGATTAGCCTTACGGACCTTGGTAAGCACCTATTCCAAAAGCTTCCACCGTTCCATTTTCCTGAGGGTGATAAGGGGTACTCTTCCCATGGTGGATCTAGAATTCCTCAATCAAAGCTTTAATAGTTTCATTAATGAAATGCGTACCTCTGTCGTTCATCAAGATCTTCGGACAATCGAACGTGGTTAAAATGTGCCCAAAAATAAAGTGTGTAGCGGTATCCATCATGCAATCCTTCATAGCTCACTAGTACATTTGGGGGAAATTTCGACACTTGGTTCTAACACTTTTGACCAAATGTCGAAAATTTCCCCAAATTTTTTCAATCCCGCCCAAAACCGTTACTATACCGACACTTAGAGAAAAGTGTCGCAATACCGACACTTAGACAAAGTGTCGCAATTGCGACATTTGGAGGAAGACGTCGCAATTGCGACACTATGCCCCAAAGCGTCGCTATTGCGACGGCTGCCTCCAAACATCGCAAGTGCGACACAATGTCTAAGTGTCGCAATTGCGACGTTTGGAGGCATCTGTCGCAATAGCGACTCTTTTTCCACCGTCGGTATAATGACACTTATATGCGCGCTACATAAAAATACGAAACTTATATGCGCGCTACATAAAAATGATTTTATTGAAAATTACATTAACGTCTGATATCACGCACGCATTCGCCCTCCGCTCTTGCAGAACAGCATTCGCCCTTAGCATTCACCCTCAGCTCTTGCAGAATAGCATTTTCCCTCAGCATTCGCCCTCAACTCTTGTAGAATAGCATTCGCCCTCAGCATTCGCCCTCAGCTCTTGCAGAACAACATTCGCCCTCAGCTCTTGCATAACAACATTCACCCTTAGCATTCGCCCTCAGCTCTTGCAAAACAGAATTCACCCTCAGCTCTTGCAGAACAACATTCACCCTCAGCATTCGCCCTCAACTCTTGCGGAACAACATTCACCCTCAGAATTCACCCTCAGCTCTTGCAGAACAACATTCACCCTCATCATTCACCCTGAGCTCTTGCAGAATAGCATTTGCCCTCAGCATTCGCCCTGAGCTCTTGCAGAACAACATTCGCCCTCAGTGTTCACCCTCAGCTCTTGCAGAACAACATTCGCCCTGAGCATTCGCCCTCAGCTCTTGCAGAACAACATTCACCCTCAGCTCTTGCAAAATGGTAAGTTCTTACTGCAGGCCCTTCCTCCTATAGTAGGGTTGACTCTATTTGGGTTTTTTTGGTCAATTCCATTGGATTGTGTTAGGCTGTAGGGTTCTCTCTAGATGTCTTCCAATGTTCTTTCGGATGAGTTTCAAAGAGGATGTGTAAGATTTGTTTGTGCTTGCATGAATTTGACTCCACTAGTTTCATGAAGTTTAAGCTATGGATTTTAGTTTGACAAACTCATCCATCTCAACACCCAGTAACGAATTGCCCTTGGTTTGATCTATATTGAAGGTGAAGTGCAAAGTGGTAGAGAATGGGAGATCGAAAGTCATCAACTTTATCACAAGGGTAGTACTCCAGATCGAAAGTGATGAGCTTTAGTTCTCCAGATTTGGGGATTTTTTGATATTTGGGGATTTTCTGATGACATACCAAAGGTCACATCCATACAACCATATCAAGGTCAATGTTGAGATCATTCTCATATAGATATAGGTCACTGATATATAGGTTTAATATCATCATCACTATCCATGGAAACCGAATGGTTACAAAATCTGTGATTGTGGTTGGCTCATTTATAATTATTACCCATTTATAGTAGAGCACAAAAACACTAAATATGGCTCGAGCAGAGCCTTTACAATAGGCAATGGAATTGCAGTTGCTTCATCAATAACCAATAGCTCCACTTGAGAAAAAATTTCATAATCTTAAGGCTGGATATACTGCAGAGCAAAAAATTGTAGTCATCATTCGTGCTCCAATATATTAATATACTTTTTACATTGAACTGAAGAAAGGGAAACAAGCAAATGCTAGCCATCATACAATGCTTTGACATAAGAGTTTTGAGTGACATACTTGAAAAAAAGAACTCATCCATTGATATTTATAATCATTTGAGTTATTCAAGTTAAACACAATGTCAAGAATCAAGATTCAATACCCTCTATTATCTTCATCACCCAATACAAGATTTAAATTTTTCCCAAAGAAACGCTTATTAATTTGGCAGCCATTATTTCTCCCTACTTTAAAAACCCTACATTTAAATGAAAACAAGCATTGCATTTCAAATACAAAAATCTATTAGTGTTCAAATGTACATGTGTGCATCACTTGTGTAGGGTATTCCTTTTCCACTTTCACATTATCCAAGAATGTGTGCAGTATAGTTCATATTTTTTGTGATTTAGATTATCTTGAAAATGGAAAGGTAAATTATTTCCCATGGAAAAAGAAGGTTTTCCTTTTTTACTACTGGAAATGGTACAACAAAGTTCCATTTCTACCTGAAACTCCTATGAAACAGGAACCAAATAAAGGCCATGTCCTCAATGGACATCATTTGGCTTTGAAAATGGCCATTGCACCGTGTTGTTTGTTATATTACATCACGATAGTTTCTTAGGTCATTTCTTGTTTCTTGAGATGAAAAACAACCAAAGAAATTGTGAAGATCCTTTCAAGAAATAAATGACCATTTCTCAATCATATCTCAACTATTTTTATTTTATTCAGTGGTTGCTTACTTTGAGAGAAATTTGACACTTTTATAAGGAATATAACATAAAAACACAAAATGGGAAGGAATTGATGAGGTCAATGACCTTTAGTTGTTGTCAATTAAGAATTGATAATACACGATGCATGTTTTGTACTACAAACTAGATTCCTTCCTGGAGTTAGGACACAGAGTATTGAATCAAAGTTGTAGTTTCTAACTTCTTGTATTGGTTCATCAATCTTGAAATTCAGACATTGTATGTCTTCATTTCTTCATGTTTGAATAATTTTCATTATATCGTACAATAGGAAATTAGGAATTATGATTATTATTACTTTATGGATCTGTTAAGTTACTTTTAAGTTTGCATGGTTTAGTGTGAAATCATTCTTGTGTGCCCCTAGGCCCAGGTGAAGGAATGCCAAGGAATGAGAACCATAGTTTTTAAATGGTACTGTTTCTTATACGCAAAAAACCCTCAACATCACTTCTTATTAGTTCTTAACAATAGTGTTGTAAACAATTTGAGAATTTATATAGCAAAATATCGCACTTCTCAAGATAAAGTCCTAAAGCTAAAGTGTGATACCATGTGTAATTCAATAGTCCCATTGTCACCTCACCAACCTCTTTTCACTTTGGGCTAGCTCTCCTCCAACTCAAGGGGGGTTCTCCATAGTAGATGTTAGGGATCTAATGGCCCAACCAAACCAAGTCAAGAGCCCCCTAACTCTCTATGTTTACCACTATCAATCAAAATATTGAACAATAGGGTCAGACATGCATCCTGAAGATAAAATTTCCAGGGTATTTTTGGGTAATTTCAAAGGGAAAGTCCCCAAACACATATAATCAATGAATTATAACATGATTTCAAACATTAAATATCAACAAAATCGTTTAAAGGATATTGAAAGGAAAAAGGTGATGGAAGATAGAAAGTGCCTTACTTAAATGCTCTAAGGATTTCTCAATAGTTGCTCCAAAAGCTTCACTTCAAGGCCCTTCAAGATCGTCTCCAACAATGCTATACCATCAGCTTCAACAATGTTGCTCCAAAAATGTCCTCAAGGTCTTCACAACAAGTTTACTAGAAGTTGCTCCAACAATATATTCAATAAAGTCTTCATTGTCAACTCGTCTCTTGTTTGGGTGCCTTAATGTGCAATGACATGTTTCCAGGACTGAATTCAATGCAAGGCATATTTGAAACTCTAACTCTGTCTTTCGGTGTCTTATTAGAAATTATTTCATTTTTCATTTTGTGTTTTCAAGTTATATATTGTTTTCAATTTTTTACATTTATAATTTTATTGCAATGTGGCAGACTGATCAGGGCAGTACAGGAACAACCCCGAGACGGGATGATCGTGGAAAGAGGCCAACAAAAGAACATGTAGAGTGCCAGCATTTCTCTATCTTCAGGTATTTTAGTTATTTACATAATTGAAATAATATTAATTTTGTTCAAATATGCAGACACCTAGCCATGGTACGCCTGATGATTCCCTCTATGAGGAAGAGCTTTCTTCATCCCTATCTCCAACGCTCTTGTTGCGAAAAAAGGCACGAGATGCAAGGTCGGAATTTAATACTTTGATAGACGTGCCTTAAACACCTGAAACAGAAGAGAGGATAAAAAAACTTATGAGCCAGCTAGAAACATATCAGGTAATAATAAAAAGTCAAAAGGATATTTTTTTTGTTCTACATGAGATTAATTGTGATAGTTTGATTTTTAATTTTTACATTGACTAAACTAACAAAAATTTCTTTTGTATATAACATTATCTGGCACTTGCTGAACTGGGTGTTGGTGGTAGTGGGACACAAGGGCAAGAGATTGCCCAGCAACCCTCTAGTACACCTTCTACTCCTTTAGGTGCCAGCCAAGAAACACACCCTGCCCAAGCAGACACCCAGCCAACCGCTGAACGTGTTGGCAGTGATGAGGCTGATATGGCCAACTACATTATTGTGTTTCATGGAGCTACACATGTCAGCTCCACAGGGACCATTAATGGCACGTTGTTGGTGAACGATGAAGGTGTCCCTATAAAGCACGTACAACTCCTAGGTAAATTTTAATATTTTAACTATTTCATGTACTCTATCTAAAACATATTTATCATGATTTTTATTTTTAAATTAATGTTAATATCTTTTTTTCTGTGTAGGAAAAAATGAGTTCTACAAGTTTTTGGAGAGCCATGCGTTGGTAATTTTTGTCCCAACCATATGCACAGGGTGGAATTCCTAGAATTCCAACCTGAAAAAAGAACGTCTAGATTATCTAGAAGCCCTTTTTGGGGTTGGCACATTTGACAGAACACTGGTGGCTCGGGTAGCCGGAAAATATTTGAAATATACCAGGGACACCTATAGGACGCAATTGAAATTTAACCCTAGATACGAGCGTCCTCTCATAGTTCCAGAGTGCGAGTGGAGAGCACTCATCCATGACGGAAAAGAGAAAAGGGCAAAGAAAGAAGGAAAAATGCCAACTGGACCCGCAAGGTAAATTACAACTTTAATTCAATAGCTTTAATTTTCTTTATGTCTAAAATAAAAGTGTGCTACATCATATCTGACTTCAATCTTTTGATGTTAGGTTGCCTGACACCTTGAAGGCAACCAAAGCTAGGATTGAAAAAAAGGGCCATCACAAGCTAGGCTAGGGCGGCTAGTTGAAATTAGTCGCAAGAATTGTAATTAAGTAGCTAAACATCTTATAATTAATTGTATCTCCTTCCAACGTTTTGTAATCCTATCAAATATGATTAAAAATACACAATCATATGTAATGTAGGGTGATGACTTTGGAATAAAAACTACATAGGAAGATAAAAATATCGCTTTCCATTTCGGCTATCAAGCCATAGTTGAACGTCGCAGAAGCTTGGGGCAGGTCCCAAGATCCAGAATGCCTGATAAGGTAAAACATTAACCTTTCAATATGTTTGTTTTCGTCCATAAATTTAATGTCTAACAAATTTGTTTAAATTAGGGGAGCAGCACTACCGACGAGGCAAATAACCCAGTTTTAGAGCCAGATGTAGATGATCCTCATGTGCAACCTGATCATTGTAGTGGGGACCAGGCCGACAATGCTACTATCAGTGAGGGCCGTGACAGTAATTAATTTCCACTTATAATTTTTTTAATTATACCTTGATGGTTTTCCTTATAATTTTTTTTGTTTAAATGACAGAGAATGTTTCCCTTGAGGATCTTACCACTAGAGAGGAAGACAGGGCAACAGTCCCAATGGCGACAATTGGTGCACCAGGTAAATAATCTCATTGCAATTTTTTTAATTAATATTACCGAACTAGTTCAATGATATTTAAAAACTGACAATTAAAATTTAATATTATCTGTTTTTGTAGGCGATGCCCCGTCACTGGATGAGACCAGACATCGTGACTACGCAACTAGGTCAGCAGTGCGAGTCGAAAGGCACGAAATAGGAGCAAAACACGATGATATTGATGATTTAATTAGGAGCTTTAGAAATAGGAAGAAGAAAAAGAAAATTTGATAATATAAAATATTGTATTATTATAAGACAAACGTTACCATACTTGGAACGATTTTTGCGTTATATAAAAAGCTCATTTATCATACTATTTTTATGTCAAGCATTAATTTCAATGTTTCCTTGTGTACTTTTTGTTGAATTGTTTTTTTATTAGTTATTGAATATTTTTTTTTATGCTCATGAAAGTAAAAAATGAAATATAGATTGGGTATTGGGGAATTGAGAGTGATGTGAGGGGGGGGGGGGGGGCCATAAGAGCTTCCACCTTCACGTGGTTGGCCCTGTTTAGTAGAGAATAATTTATTGGAGCGATTTAATCTTGGAGCAAACCACCCTCGATCCAGTGTAGCAACAAAAAAGTCACTGTTGACTTAGTTGCTACTCTTTCAGATCGTGGAGGCTTGTTCCAAGTTCATGCGACTCCAATAAATTGTTCTTGAAATGAAGAGGAGCTTATTCAGGTATGTTTTGACATTTTCAACATATGTTCTAACATTATCATAAGAATGCATCTTAGAATAAAAAATACTACATCAATTACTTGTATTTATTGTATAGATAATGATGGATTTTGATTGACTTGGCAGTGCAGGTACAAATCCTCTTGCATCATGAGCAATACAACTTGTCAACTAGGGTCATGTCCAAGATATTTTTGCTTGTGCGCTTGACCAGGTTCGTAATGTCACATTTTGTAAGTTCCTTTACGGTTCATAATTCAATATTAAGCTTGTTCATGATTATTATCTAGGTTTTTTGTATGTGTTTTTTCATCTATTTGATTGTAAGCAACTCTGCATGTTTCCTGTTGTTCACTATGATTTCTCCCATTACCACTCCCATGATGAATCTAAATTTATTTTTGCATATGTTACTTTACTGTTACTATGATTTCTCCATTTACGATTTCATAGGTTACATCATGTAAAGTTGTCAATCTCAGGTTGGCGATGAGCTTTAGTTCTCTAGATTTGGGGCTTTTCTGATATTTTCTCCCTCATGTCATTCCTGCATCACCTCGTTGTTTGAGCATGCCAATTTTCTACCACTTGTACCAATTGGCACATGTCAATCTCTGATTGGTGCCACATTTCACCTATTTTCGGCCCACTTGACCACCTGAAAAACCCAAATCCACACACCATGTGTCTTTATCATGGAGTGCCACATGTCCTAGATATTTAGGCCGACTTATTGATCCGTTGTCTGATTCAAGAATCCTATGAAAAATCTTTTGCATCAATTCTTTATCTAGCTAGCCATACGAAATTTATCCAACAACACTTTATTCCTAAATAATCAATGTTACAGCAAAGTCTAAGAATCCACCCCTCAATACTCCAATTGAGGGAGTATTTATATAAAAAATTATAAGAAATATCTCATAACAAAGTGAGATATAATTTAGGATGACTCATGAATATTTTACAATAAAATAGAGATAGATGGTCTCGTGGATAAGAAAAAAGATAACCGATGTTATGTTGTTCCCTTTTTTAATGAATTTGCTGGAGGCAGGCCCTATGATTTGGCTTGCTACTGTCCTCTTTAGTAACTTTGTGCTGGCTGCTCTGTTTTACTGATACTCTTTACCTGTACTGATACACTTTGACCTGTTTAATCTCTGTTCATCCTTTTTATCATGACTTACTGTAGTGAATAATCAAAATTCATGCAAGGATAATTTTTACAAAAAGTCTAACATCTCTTCCCACCATTGTGTTTATGGTATTCTTATTCTTTGAAGCTTCCTCAAAGTTTCATCAATCTCTGTATATCTAAAGAAAGTAGGCTGAATTTGGAATAAGTGTTTTACCTCATGTTCGAGATAAAACAAATTTTCCAGATTGTCATGAAGAATATTTCCTGTAGGCAATGCTTTTGTTACTGATGAACTGGTCGATGAACTGGCCTGGTTTTCAGCATATTTATTCAATTTCTCAACATAGTTTTCCAAGCTCATAAGTTTATCCTTTGAAACTAAAGGACTTGGAAATCCTTTACTCTGCAAAATATTGAATCTCTTTGTAAAGGCATTGATTTATTCCTGCATATCATAGCATCTTCTTTCTAGATTCTACATCAGAGTTCTTTTAGTAAAAACTCTTTTAATCTCCAAAAATTGTCCTGTTCTGTCTTGGATGCCTAGTTCTTCAAGTTGATATCTGTTCTTGGTATTCAAAAATTGTATAAGCTCGTTGGCTTCCTCATGCATGTTTCCTAATTCTTCTCTTGCCTTTAGAATTTCTTCCAGAGCCAATTTAATTAAATCATTCTGCTCATACATTATTTGGATTGATGGCCAGGCATCTTTTATTGACTGAATGATGTTGGTTTAAATAATTTCTTTGATTTCTCCCAAAGGTTTCTCCAATGTGAGATCCCTTTCTAATGCTCTCACCAACTTTTCTAATCTGTTGATCTCTCTTGTCTTTTCTGCAACACTCATCTTTGAGAGATCATATTTTTGTTCTAAGGTAATAAACTGTACCTTTGTTTTCTGCAGCTCTGTCACTTGGAGTTTCAATTCCTCCATTGATTTTATTAATTCTTTAGTGCTTGAATTGGAAGTGTTTACCTGTGATAATTCTGTTGGCTGACCTATTGTTGTTGTACCTGTAATTACTTCTGTTATAGATGTTGGAATATTTGCATGCTTGTCCTTTAATGCCTTTTCAAGTTCTTTTTCAGTCTCATTTAGTTGCTCATTCAGTTTCAAGAGAAAATCCATCAATTCTTCTTCAGAGTTTTTCTTTATGATTTCTGCAGTTTGTGGATGCCTTGAAGATGGCAACTTCAGCTGTTTCCTTAAAGCTGCAATATCATCATCTTTCTTCTTGATCAAGGCTTCTATACCTTTGACATCTTTGGGATTATGACCCAATCCAATAATTGTTTCTTCCAAAGTCTTTCTTCTATTATCCTTACCTGGGAAGAGGCTTTTTCAAGATGAAATTGAGCAGTAGTATTCTCTAAGGAATTATGCAATCTATGGGCTACCATTGATTTATCAGTCAAAGTTGAGTAAATCATTTCACCAGTTTGTTTGTGCAACTCAATCTGATCCAAAGGATGAATATCGTTTGCTATGATTTCAAAATTGGTTCTGACATAATCTGTAGCTACTTGAGGTTGCTGCACTTTGGGTTTAAAATGACTCATCAACATTTTACCCTGCTAGATGTCATAGGCTGACATCAATCTCTGTTGATTTTTAGGAGCCATCTTCAGATATTGATTATAAACTTGAAGTCTTAATGGATCATTTCTAGCCTTTATATTTATAAATGTCTTCTTAATATCCCAAGCATCTTTCATTGGTGGTTTGAAGGAAGATACTTCTGCACTTTGCTGCCTTTGTAGCTCTTTTCTCTGTGAATTAGTGGATGTCCCACTGATTGTGCATGTTTTCTGGCTATCTAATTCTTCTCTCCTCTGACTATCAGGGATTTCTTGAACAAATTCTACTTCTGAAAGAGGATTTAATCTTTGTTTTTTGATATCAGGTTGTTCTGAAGATTCACTGATAGGGGTAGCTATTTCTACATTTCTTTTCTTACCCTTTTCTTCATTGAGAGGAGTTTGCAAAATTGAAATTTCTTCCACATTGATCTGAGTAGGAGAAGTCTATATTTGGGCTTGTTCCTTGGAAGTTTCAAGCTGCTCTATCATTGTGAATTTCTCTGAAACCTGTGTATCTGTCTCCTTTTCCTTCCCTTTGGATGCTACTATGGCTAATGCACTGATTTCCTGCAAATTTTGCTGAGAGGCTCTAGCAGAGGAAGGACCATTTTCTGGTCTTTGCACTTGTCCAAAAGAATCCAGGTCAAGTATTTTCTCAAGATCTATCATAAAATTTTCAACACTGACCTGTTCACTATCTTGTTCTATTAAGGTCCCTTCCATCCATTCATCCATATTGGCAAATTGTTCAATCTCTGGAATTCTATGGTGAATGTATGGTGACAATTTGTTTTTCATTCTCCTATCACAAATAAAGCTGTTTGGGTCATAAGGTACCCAGTAGAAACTTTTTTGCAATTTGAGATAATCTTCTAGGATTCTTTCAGCTTCTTTTCCTGCATCCCTAGAATTGCAGACAAAAGGACCTAATTGAGTCTTAATTCTGAGCTGAGCTTTATTCTTTGCATTGCAAAAATGGACTATGTCTGAATTTATCATCTGTCTGAAATATTCTAAGGCAAAGAGCCTCATTGGAGCATACTTTGGTAGCTTGAAAGGACATAGCCATTAGGGGAATTTTGAGGTCTAAAATGGGCCTCCTAAGGAAATTATAAAATAATAGTGGAAAAAATCTAATAAGATTTGATGACATCATCAAATTTTAGAGGGAAAAATGAAAAAAACTACTTTTTCAATTCATATTTTCAACTTATCTCCCAAAGTTTTACTCAAATTTCGAGCGGGAGTACTCGTTGGATGCGGAATTTAATTCTCCATCCAAGGAGTACCCATGTTGCATACTTTGACAGATTTTAGAAAATAGAAATACATTAAAAAAAGTGATTACAATCAAAATTTTTATCTTGTTGCAATCATCAAAAGTATGCAACATGTAAATCTGGATAATTCCTCATCCAGCAATCCTCTTGCTTTATGACTGAAGCTGGGAAGATAAAATTGAGTTGAAAAAGTAGTTTTATTATTTTATTATTTTTTAATATTTTTACTTTTTTACTCCAAAAATGGTGAATCATCCATTATGGATGACATCATCATCTTGAATCCTATTGGTTGTTATAAAGTTTATTTTTGTTGTACTTTTTATTCTAATTTCTGTATGATTCCTGTATACGTACCAATCACCTATCTTGTATTGCTTGGAGAGTTGGAGAATTTTCTTAATGTCATTATTGACCCTAGGAGGAGAGACTCCTATTAATAAAGTGGTTGCAGGGTGCACAAATAGGTCAATGAACTCATTGTAAGAATAGGGAGAATTAGAGGAATTATGGAAGATTGCAGACCAAAAAATGACAGACCTAGGATTTCCTTTGATATCAAGTTTCATGACATGGAAAGGGAAACTCTCTGATTGATAGTAAAGCATGAGATGGTATATAACAGTGGAATATTTGAAAACTCTTTCATCTTCTAATCTCATGAACTGGTCATGAATTTTATCAGCAATATAGGAAGCAAAATCATATTTGACAGCAGGAGGCTGTCCAGGGGTAAAAATTGACAACAACACTAGGGTTAACTGGTCAACATATTCACTAGTGTTGAAACCCATTACAGAGGACATCATATTCAAAATGAGTCGACCCATATTTGTGAAAAAAGTATATCCATAAGGAAGTGGGCCTTTGGGTTGATGTTCTGGCAACATGAAAGTTTGGTAGAGACGATTCGGCTCTTCTTGAGATAAATTTGTCGATTTTTCAAGTAAATCTCCCATGGAAATGGGAGTCAGGGCTTGACCAAGCTGAAACTGTAAAATTTCATTGATAGACTTAGCAGTTATTGGGAAAAGGACAGTATGACTCGGGGACATGACTGCTCGTTGATTGGGATCATAATTAGCATGGCAGTGATGGATTATTTCAGGAAAAATGTGGGCTGAGGGTAGAAGATACATCGGAAGATTGGATTCCCATAGTCCAAAAATGTTAGAGCCGTTCAGGTAGCTATCTCTGCATTGGAAAAAAATTCTGAGAGGATTTTCACTAAGGACGAGGTCTTTAATTTGAAAATCCCTATCTGCTAGAGGCAGATAGTCTAAATATCTGTAAGGGGCATTCAAAGGTGTGACATTCAAAGCTACCAGAATTTCCATTTCTGGTTCTTGTGGATTTAGAAAAGAATTTGGGTTTTGATGAAAAAACATGGATAATTACAGGTTTGAGAATATAATTGCAAATCTGGGAATTCTAGGAATGAAAATAGAGACCAAATTGAACTCTGTTTCAGTCTTTTTCTATGAAATTAAAACAAAAACCAATATTTTGCAGAGTTCAGTGGGAATTTGGGTAAACAACTGTTTTCTGGGAAATGAACAGTGGCAAAAATAGGTGTAGGCAATGGCGTATTAATTCTAGATTGTTCAGTTGCAAATTTCTCAGCAAGGTAGCAGTTGATGGTCTTCACAATTGGTTTTTGAATTTTTTTGCATGGGACACTGGTCACTGTGCAAAATAGTGAAAATGACGCTTGTTGGTGCGTTTTATTTGCAAATTCAAAGGCTAGCAGGATTTTAATTTTTTAAGCGGATGACACAAGCAGGTACGGTGGTTTTGTCATAGGAGGTAAGCGGTAAGCGGTATACATCGCACCACTTTTGGGGACAGGCGGTTTTCAGCGGAGGGCGAGCGATTCCATACAATACATGACATGTGGTGAGGTACTGTTTAGAAAACCTCTCAGCCATCACGCATTATTGTTCGAACGTGGGGGTGCAGCGATATGAATAACAATCGTTGATCGTGGATTGGTTGATCGAACGGCGATCAGGAAGGGGAGATGACGGAGAGATAAAAGAGTGGGCCCATAATTTAATTACATCGGGGGCGATCTGATTGGTGGAGTAGGTTATTAACTAACCATGAGGGTTAATTAACGTCTTTTAAACGCGGTGGGGAAGCAGGCTCATGATTGATTAGAGATTTGACTAATTAATCGCATTTAACACCATATTAAGGTTATATTTCAACCAAAGGGGCGAGATATATAATATTTGGGAATTTTATTAAAATAATATGGGAATAGGTGGATTTTCATAGGGATTTAAATAATAAAGTTAGAAATTCAACATCCAAAATAGTATCAAATTCCACTGAAATAGTATTCCCCGGCGAGGGCAATAGTTCATTGAGACCTATTGGACTCATCACCCCCAAATAGCCTCCAGGGCTACCCAGAGTGTGATCATCTTTGATGCTGAGTATATTTTTACTTTTTCAGTGAGATTTTAGGGTTTCTCTAACATAGCTTCAGAAATCCAATTCAGTGCCTGCTTGAATATCATCACATAATACTCATGGTTTGGATTGATGAACATGATCTGAATGGTTGGTTGATTCATAAGAACCACCCATATAGTCATCTTGAGATATTTCAGAAGTTTTCTCGGGTTTCCTTTTTCACTATTTCTAGTGGGTGGGATGGTGTGGGGTGATCCATCAATACTGGTGCTCTTGTAGTAGGGAATTTGTTTTTGGGGATATAAAGGAGCATTTGATGTAGATATCCCATTGGATGCATTCATATATGGGCACGAGAGGTCAAGGATTTAAATTAAAAATATGCAACCTCTAGCATGGCAACTTGAAGGCCGCGAGAGACACTGGTTAAAGATTGTTTTGTGCTGGCCTTAATATAGTCGTGATTTCTTTCTATTATCTTAATGCAAATATATAGTCCGGTCTCATTAAAATGAGGATTGTGGTTGTATTTCTCTTTGGTTTTTTCTCTCTTAATGCTCCAGAAGTTGCCAAAAGTTGCGATAGTTGTTTAGTTTGCCTGTTACAACTTAAAAGTGGTTTTTAGCAATGGTAGTCATGTTTTTTAAGGTTCATACTAATATGAAGATCTTGTAATTCTATATTCAGGATAAGAGAAGATGGCCTCTGCTTTGGGCAGTATGAAAACAATTGCCACATCTATCTCATTGGGTAACAATGGAAAGGGGAATAAGTTGGGTGCAATGTTTGATAATTATGGAAGACAATTATCTTCTCTTTCAGTTTTTTCACCCATTTCCTTTAATAGCTCAAGCAGAAGAGGGACTCTGAGATTACGTAACAGAGAGAAGGTAGTTAATACAAGAGCTATGGAAAAGGAGTTGTACTTCAACAAGGACGGCTCAGTGACAAAAAAATTGCAGGTCAGAGAAAAAATTATGTTTAAAGGAAGGTCACTTGCACGTGAAACTTCACTATGGTGGATCTTTCCTTGTCAACTTATATTCGATTTTAATGTGTTATTTTAATTTTTCATGGAGGGTTGTTTTGTCATATGGTCTGGCATTCAATTGCACACTTACGGAAAGCATTGTCAATTTGTCTTGAAGGCGGTGTGAACAAACTTGCTGATCTTGTTGGAGTCACCCTTGGGGCGAAGGGAAAAATGTTGTCTTCGAGAGCAAGCATGGTTCTCCGAAAATAGTTAATGATGGTGTGACAGTAGCTAAGGAGGTAATTTGTATATGTGTGCTCTAGTTTTCTTTTTAACGTTGTATTAGTTCCCCCTCTTAAATGTCTTAGATTTGGTAGGCATAATTTGAAAACTCAAAGGTGAAAGGAAACATATTTGTTACCCAGTGGTCTACTTGGCCTATGGACTAGCCACATTAGAGTAATGCATAAAGCATTTCACAACAATAAAAGGAAAGGGTTATGGCTGAGTCAAATTTTATTGTTATTGACAGTGTAATGAAATGTATCTCAATGCTATGGTTTTGGCCTTTTATTGGTTGAATTAGAGGACCCAGTTGAAAATATTGGGGCCAAGTTGGTAAGGCAAGCTGTGGCAAAGACAAATGATTTAGCTGGGGATGGAACCACAACATCTGTTGTTCTTGCACAGGGTTTAATAAGTGAGGGTGTAAAGGTAACTTTTTGTCGATAGTACTAGATTAAGATAATCTATTCATTTTTGTAGGGTCTTGTGGTGTTTGGTTTTTTAGTTTTGGGTTGGGCTTATTGAGTCTAAGATATTTTTTGAGTGAAAAAATTGCTATCAGGTATTAAAAAAATTTGGTTCTTTTGTCAAAATTTATGAGCTTGTTAGGAAATACAAAACTAACAATGGTTGTATCTTAAATTTGTGGAAAATAATTTGAAATGAAACCTTTTTGTTTAGGTTGTTGCAGCAGGTGCAAACCCCGTTCAAATTACTAGGGGCATTGACAAGACAATAAAGGCCCTTGTTTCGGAACTCAAAATTTTGTCAAGGAGGTAAACGCTTGCCTTTTGAGTAGGCTGGTTTTCCTTTTTGCTGATGGTTTGGTGTATCTAATTGAATTAGTTGCCTAAGGTATTTTTGGTTGCAAACTCCTTTTCATTTTTCATACAGTATTGGCCTTGTGGAATACGTTTGATTGTGTGGTCTTGTTAGATCTACAACATTTGTAGTTGTTTAGTCTTATGGCCGAGGTGCACTTTTATTATGGAAATAGTTGATGCAATATTGTCATTTAATCCTTACTGCAGGGTAGCATGTTGATAATTTTCTTGTGAAACATTTGGTATTCAAAATGACACTTGATCCTATACAGCATCATGCACTTGACTTCAAAATTCATATTCAAAGTGTGCCAGACAATTATTTGTTGGAAATGTTGTCATTGATGGCAACAAAATTGGCAAAGACAGGAGCAGCACCTAAAGGCAAAAGAGACAGAGAGGTAGCATAGGCAGCAGATGAAACAGAGGAATTAGAGACAAAGCAGTAGATTTTAATTAGGGGTTTAATACAATTTGCAAATGAGATGACAAAAGGGAGAGCTACTATAAAGAGACAAGGTAATAGATTAAAGGACAAATTGAATATCTGGCCAAGATTTTTATATGTTAATGAAGAACAGTATGGTTGAGTAAATCTCGAATATATATGACCTGTGTGACCAATTTCATAATAGGCAGAGGATACCTACGGTGCCCGGAAAGGAATGAAATCATTGTTGCAGAGTTATGAATATGTGTATTATATGTATTGACTGATGCAATTCCTGTGTGGAATCTCCTGAACCTCTGTATGAGTCTCTGCGTATGGAGTTAAAAGTGAAACCTTGTTGAGGAATCATGGTGGTAGGATTCGAATTCCAGGATGAGACCTTCTTGTAATGAAGAACTGGCTTAGTTTGATATTTGCAGTCGTGGAACTACTTGGTTGAATATATGAGGGGCTCTCGAGGCATTCAGTGTATCCATTGAAGAACTTAATGGTGGCAGAGATATGATGCTTTTGAATGAACACGTAAAAGCGAAACTGTGACAGGATAGAACTCTGAAAAGGAAGGTTGATATTTTATATATATATATATCATAGCAGAATTGAAGAATGACATTGAATTGTCACGAGTTAATGATTGCATGGAAATCCTGCCAAAGATAGACGAGAGTTATAGCGCAAACCCAGACTAACCCTTTGGAATCATGAACGGAACCTTGAGCGAAGGGCGGAACCATGAAGGAGGAACAGTGAAGGCGGTTTATGGTTTTCGTCGCACTGCTTTCAATGGGAAAGCGGTATTCAAGAGGCGGGGAGCCACTCCATAGAACGGGCGACACGCGTCCCTATACGATTTTACAAAACCGCTTTTCACTATGCGCCATCGCACGTTATAGTTCGACCCAAGACGCCCAGTGATATCTTTGAGCGTCGTTGATCTGGGAAGGGGTCATCGAACGGTTGTCATTTGTTGAAGATGCGCAAAGATTAACACAGATATGGTGGATCATCGCACGTTAACGTTCGGCATCGGAGGTCAAGCGATATGTATATACGTCGTTGATCTGGAACCTTGCTAATCTAATGGTGATCAGACGTTGGACTTGCGCGAAGTTTACTGTGGTACGATGGGCTTATTGGATTGGCTATTGACTATGTATGTAGGCCCGAGGTCAAAGTTTTATCGTAAGATTAATTTATTTAGAAGCGTTGGATATTTCTATAATATTCGAAGGGTTAATATTTAGACATAAAGCTTGGGAATTCAAAAATTGTAAATATATTTATTTGTCAATTTCTTTAAAATTGATAAAGAAAAAAAATTAAAATTAAACTAAAAAATTAAAAAGAGATCAAAAGCCCCGTGGGATAAAATAAAAGGAATACTGACAGAGGAATACCTTTAGCGATTCGTGGTTTTTGACTCATGGTTTTAATAAAGGCAAAACTATATAAGGAGAAGGAAAAATAGAGAACGGGTGTGCATTGTAAGGGTGGTGAATAAAATTTCTCAAACGAATATCTGTATGGGCGAGCTCTGTTCTTAACCGATAAATCTGAAACTACGATGCACCCATGAATATAATGATCTGACGATGATGAATCTCTGGTTTGAATGACGGACGAAATCATGAAGAACTGGTGTGAGTATACAGAAAATAAATAAATTTGGTGACTGGCAAGGTATGTCGTATGGAAACTGGTGGATTCAGTATGAAATTGATGAAACATGGTCCGCAGTGGTGCTGAGGGTTGAAGCCTTCAAAGAGGGGGTTGTAGCTCCCTTCCAGTGGTAGCTGGTAAACGAGAGCGGGGAGTTGTAGCTCCCTTCTAGGAGAGGCTGGTAAATGAGAGAAGGTTGTAGCTTTCTGCAGGTGGGTGCCTGCATGCTGGTATAAGTCTGCACCAGCATATATTGTAAGAAGTTTTCTCTATAATAAATATTGTAGACTGAGATTACAGCAGCGGTGGTTTTCTCCCGAATTGGGTTTTCACCTTAAATCCTAGTGTTCATATGTGTTTGATGGTTTGTTCTGTTATTTCTGTTCATGCTTAATACTTATCTGATGCAATGCTCTAAGTAAATACATAATAAGATATCTAGACATACATGTTGAATGCAGTACTGTAACATAAGGTTTTAAGAGAAAGAAAAGGAAAAAATTGTTTAGCCCTAAATACTGATTCACCCCCCCTCTCAGTATTTTTCTCAACATTATTGCAAAATTTCAAATATTTATGTTGTTTTAAACCATTATCTTTTTCATGTATTGGATGCTGAAAATGAGAAAAATACTTTGGTATGAAACCAATTGGTGAATAATTTCCAGCAAAACAACCACTTCCAAGACATGATTTAGAAGTAGAACATATGTACTTATGAAGCATATCAAGATATCCTTGATGCATTGTCAATGTTTGGCTAGGGTTATTTCTGGAGAAAATAACTCCTTATCCTAGAATAGTGATCTTCAACACAAGTAAATGCCAGAGAAGAGAGATCATCGCGCGACATCAACCTATTAACAAAAGTGAACAGGGAATGATTATTAATTATGGCATACTAAGTTGTTAGTGATTTTGACTATTTGTCTTTAACATGTAAAAATGTTAAATTCCAAACTTACATCATCATGGTTTGGCATCATGAGCTTGACTAATTGTCCACCATGCTCATAATTTCATTTTTGTATTCATATCTATAAACAGTGTTTCAAATAATAATAAAAAAGTTCTATAAGAAAAATCCAGACCTCCATGATGTTGCTCCTTGTGAGACAAAGTCAAAATTGCATTACACAATCTGACACATAAGAATCTCCTATATCCCGGTGGTATGTATCCAAACTCTTATAATAGTGTCTTCAAGACTTATGTTGACATTGCCAATGAGATATTTAAGCAATGAAAGATGGAGCCTTCTTCATTATTATATATGTAACAGTCTTTTATTAATATAAAGATTGATGGTTTTGTCTTTCTGAAAATGAAATGTAAAAATAATTTATTGTGGTCAATTGAAATTTTTTTTTTTTTAAAGCTTTTCATTATGGAAGGGCGACATAGATATATGCCCTTCTAATTGAAATTCAGACCTGCCCTTCAAATTTGATCACTGTGTGGGACCTTAACAAACAATAAAACTATTCCGCCGCGCGTTATATAAAACATATAACAAAACCTTTGTCAAAACTTCAAACGAACCCTTTAGTCGTGGGTATTTCATCACGAATTGATCATTTTACCATGTACCTTCTTCTAGAGGAATATTCCTCCACTTGATTAGGTACTTCATAATGGTTATATGTCAAAGAGATACAGAATGTTTATCTATAACTTTTTGTGGTTCAAGAATCAACTTTCATTCTTCATCTAATTTTGGAAGTTCTATTTACATTGGCATATTTTTTCCCAAAACCTTTTTTAGGAAAGATACATGAAAAACCTTACAAATGCAAGAAGAAGGAAAATATAACTTCTATACCACTTGTGCAATCCTATGAATAATTATTTAGGGCCATAACATTTTTGAGCAAATTCTTTATTCTTCTTTTTCTTGAATGAAGATTGCTTATAATGCTATAATCTAAAAAATACCCAATTACCCTCCTAAAATTATCTTTCACTTCAATGTTGTTCCCCTTGTTGTTTTATCATGTCTCATGTCATTTGAAGGTTTTCCATAACAATTTTCAAAGTTTCTTTAGTATTTTCCATATGTGACTCTGTTTCCTATACTTTGGACTTATCTTGCAAAAAGTATGAGATACTAGGATTTGGATATCCATAAAGGGCCTTAAATGGGGAAATTTTAGTAGATGTGTGATAGGTAGTATCATATTACCATTCTTCCTTGACAAACCCACTTCATCCATTAATATTTCTTTTCTAAAGAGTAACATTGTAGATAACCTTAAAAACATTTGTTAACTATTTTTGTTTGACCATTTGATTGTGTTTGATATGTAGAACTCATGGCGGCTAGTGTTTCTCCACTCATATTAAATAATTATTTCCAAAAGTTTCTTGTTACTATTACTTTAGGAAAACCATGAAGACTATGAATTTCTTTCACAGACACTTCTGCCTCTTGGCTTGTTGTTTATGTACTTTGAGCTCTACAAAAAAAATCTATAAAATTTGTCTATATAAATGACCAAAAAAATGTAATACTTACCTTTATATTTCAGTAACCCTGTAATAAATTCTATTGATATATCTTCTAGTCTTTGAATATGTATGTGGAATGGTTGAAGTAACCCTAGAGATTTTACTATCTCTCTTTATTTATTATGCAAACCTGACCTTCTCTTACAAAATTTTGAATATCTTTCTTCATTCCTTCCAAAAATATATTTTTTGATCCTTTGAGATGTTTTAAGGAACCTTGCGTCCTACCATCAGAGAGACATGGGACTCCCTTAATATTTGTTTATTCAAATATGCTTGTGTGCATAAAAATATTCTACATTTGCACCAAAGTATATCTCTCTTTCACTCCCAATGCTCCATAGAGTTCATCCTATCCTTTATAAATTTTAGTTTTTGTTTAGTACTATTGTCATTTTTCCATTATGGCAAGCTTCTTCTAGCCACCTAGGAATAGAAAATGTAATTGGATATAAATTTGAGGCCTCTTCTATTTTAGAAAGAGAATCATGTGCTAAATTTTCCTTACCCTTTTTACAGATTATCTCAAAATTAAAACTTTTCATTTTTTCTCCTCATTTTTGTTAATCTTCTAATGAAAATCATAGCTTCAAAAAATAATTTATGCTATCATGGTATATCTTGACTTTAAAGCACCTCCCAATGATATACTATCCCCATTTTTTTATTGCATGTAATATTGCTTCCATTTATTTTTCATATGTAGATTTCACCAAATATTTTCTTTGAATTCCTTGCTTTTAAAAACCAATGATATCTCTTATTGTGTTAATGTTACGTAAATTCCTTGTCCGAGTGCCTCACACTCTACTATGAATGTTTTACCAAAAGTAGGTGCAACTGATGTTGGTGTAGATGACATGGCATCCATTAAAAGAGAGAATGCCAAAGTAGCCTCATCATACCATATAAATGATATTTTCTTCAAGAGATATGTGAGTGGACTTGAAATGCATGCATAATTCTTAACAAATTATCAATAATATCATGTAAGTCTAAAAAATCTTCTAAGAACCTTGATTTTCTTAGGAATAGGTCATTTTGTAATAGCTTGCATCTTTGAGGCTCCAACTTCACTCCTTCCTTTAAAACAATATGAACCAAATACTCGAATTCTTATTTCCCAAAAGCACATTTGGATATTTTTACATAAAAATGATTGTTCTCAATAATTATTTATATAACTTTTCCACATGTTTAGTGCGGTATTCCCATGATTTATTATAAATATGTGTATTATCAAAGAAAACCAACACAAATTTTATAAGATGGGATCAAACAAAATTGTTCTTAAGTCGAGCCCGTCGGACTTCAAACGGCGATAAACCATAATTCAAACCAAATTCGCGTTCCAAAATAGCCTACTGACGTCGGCCAATTTTGTGACGCGAAAACCAAATGAATTCCGCCCTAATATTTTTCGGGTCCGAAGTTGGGCTGGCGTACCGAGGGAAGTTGTGACGCGAATTTCTTATCAAATTTGCCCTAATCTTTTTCGAGTCCATATTTCCACTGCGCGAGCGGCCCAAACAAAGATCCGCTCCAATCAATTTCTGCCATGTGTCCTCAATCAAAATTTGCCCTACTCCCGGATGCGGGTGCATTCGATGGCGTTCAAGGTGATGGGACATGGATGTGGCGATTTCATATCAATCGCATTGGTTTTTGACGCTGTTCAATTAGACGATATTTAAGTTCCAAGGTTTTCACATCAAATCGCATTAAGTTTTAACACTGTTCAAGATTGGACCTCCACTCCTGTTAGCGATTTCACATGCTCCAATATGATCCGGCCTTCGTCTCTCATTAATGATAGATTAATTATGATGGGCATTCTTTGATTGCATTGCAGTCGGGTCGATAAAATGGTGTTTCACTATGGTTTTTCAGACGAGCGATGCTCTCCGGTTGTTGGGTTACACTGCCCGCTCACTGTGACGAGAAGGAGAAGTGGCTAGCTGAACGGTTGCTTAGAACTTGGTGCATATCTTCATTTCTCTCGGTCTGGTCTGTGTCTGTCTTCCTCTGTTTCTTGGAATTCTGCTTCTCCGTCTCGTCTTGTGCCCACTGTTGAGACTGCACCCATGCCTCGCCTACGTCAAAGGATGTTTTGCCGCAGGGGAAGCACTAGAGGTCAACCCCTACGCGCTCCCTCCAGCCCCTCAACTGAGTCGTCTTCCTAGTCCAGTGATTATTACACAGGTCGCTATCCAAACACTAGGAGTGGGCGGGGTCGGGTTCTAGGATCTGGCCACCGTATGGGCTCCCCTGCTCCTCATTTCCCCACCGCTTCACCTTCTCCCAAGACGCGCACTGCGCCTTTTTCCTTTAATTTCTCTCTGAACCGCCCACGAATCACAGCTTTAATCACTGTGGTTTTCCGTGAGGAGGCCCAAACAGAGGAGCAATGCACTCGTCCGGCGGGTATGAGCTCAGAAAAAGCCGGCCAGCATTCAGGCCTTCAGGAGAGGAGCGGTGGCATGAATGTGGAGATAGCACCTGGCGATCCTAGACCTTCCGAAGGATGGTGCGGAATCGTCGAGGAACCACCGGAGGAGTAGTTTGGTTAATTTGGTTTTCTTGCTTCGCAGGCCCATTTAATTGGGCATGTTTTAGATTATATTACTGTGCTGGACCTCTGTAATAATTTTGAATTCTATAAACGTTCAAGACTGGTTTCCCCATATGAGGGCAGTCTTCTTTTTTGATTTTTTGATGAAAAATTTGCCATAAGTCTGGGCAATGTTTTTTACTAAAGTCATGCTGTAATTTTATTCCCATTATTAATAGATTAACTTTACTTAAAAAAAAAAATGTTGCCCTGTTTCTATTTTAAACCTGTTTTTTGAAATACAGAGCCATGTTTATATGATTGTTTACAGTCGAAGCACTGTGAGGTGGTTTATTATATTAATATTTCACGGTCGAATTATGTTCATAACAATTGGAAAAAAAAATGTTGCCCTGTTTCTATTTTAAACCTGTTTTTTGAAATACAGAGCCATATATGGTCTACGTATTATACCCTTTCTCTGTATATCTACAGGAACCTTTTTGCTATGAATAGGGTGGGTACGTATTATACTCTTTCTCTGTATATCTACAGGAACCTTTTTGCTATGAACAGGGTGGATGCTGTAGCGGGCTACTAATGGAAACAAGCGAGCATGAACCTTACATCTCGAATGCAACAAATGGTTACCAATTTTGGAATCAAGCAAGCTTGATCTTACAAGCGAGTCTGGGTTTCTGTAGATGGCTTTTATTTCCGGGAACAAGCGAGCCAGAACATACAATCGACCCTGGGTTTATACATATTTTTTCTCTATCATGGATGCTTTTTGTGTGAGGCATATATCAACAGTACATGTCTCTACACATTTCCTGTATCCGCTTTATGATATTATTTTATGTGTTGATAGGTTATCACTCTGCCTTCAAAACTAGCGATGCTGGTCTATGTTGCTAGTTTATTGATATGGTCTGATGGTCTTTTTATATTTTGGACATATCACACTCCTCACATGATTAGCGTTTTTCTCTTTTCAAGGATTTTGGGTACTTTAATTTGTATTTGGAACAATGGACGTCGGTACGTACTCTATCTGTTGCTTTACTATTCTACATACTGCTATTTCACTTTCTTATAGATGCCTTGGGCATATTTGGATGCTTTCTCAGATTGTCGATAATCTCCATGTGGACCGTTACTGGGTTTTATATCAAGTCGTTGTATGTGACATGGGGTATTTTTATATCATTGTCTGGGGTGGGACTTCCACTTTTTTGGATGGATATTTGGGTTCCAATCTTCAGATGTGAAAATGTAATGACTTCATGGACTGTTTTACTTCATATAATATATTCAAACAACGTTTTTTCTCTTGTGAAAAAAAAAATGATTAATGTTTATCACTCTGCCTTCAAAACTAGCGATGCTGGTCTATGTTGCTGGTTTATTGATATGGTCTGATAGTCTTTTTATATTTTGGACATATAACACTCCTCACATGATTAGCGTTTTTCTCTATTGCAGGATTTTGGGTACTTTAATTTGTATTTGGAACAATGGACGTCGGTACTCTATCTGTTGCTTTACTATTCTACATACTGTTATTTCACTTTCTTATGGATGCCTTGGGCATATTTGGATACTTTCTCAGATTTTCGATAATCTCCATGTGGACCGTTACTGGGTTTTATATCATGTCCCTGTATGTGACATGGGGTATTTTTCTATCATTTTCTGGGGTGGGACTTCCACTTTTATGGATGGATATTTGGGTTCCAATCTTCAGATGTGAAAATGTAATGACTTCATGGACTGTTTTACTTCATATAATATATTCAAAACAACGTTTTTTCTCTTGTGAAAAGAAAATGATTGTTTATAGTCGAAGCGCTGCAGGGTGGTTTATTATATTAATATTTCATAGTCGAATTATGTTCATAACAATTGGAAAAAAAAAATGTTGCCCTGTTTCTATTTTAAACCTGTTTTTTGAAATACAGAGCGATGTTTATATGATTGTTTATAGTCGAAGCGCTGCAGGGTGGTTTACTATATTAATATTTCACGGTCATTGGAACGCCCACAATTCATATCAAATATTGGAGATTTACTGTCCTATTTTAAAGTCTCATATTTTTTTTTAAATTGAACCTGTCGTCGGTATACCGATGCTTTGTAAGCGTCGGAATTGAGACAGCTTAAAAACGTCGGAAGAGCGACAGTTTAGAAACGTCGGACGAGCGACGTTCAAAATGTCGGACCACATTTCGTCGGAATTGCGGCAGTTTACAAATGTCGTAAGAGCGACGTTCAAAACATCGGACCACATTTCATCGGAATTGTGAGAGTTTACAAACGTCAGAAGAGCGACGTCCAAAACATTAGACCACATTTCATCGGAATTGCGACAGTTTACAAACGTCGAAAGAGCGATGTTCAAAACGTCGGACCACATTTCGTCGGAATTGCGACAGTTTACAAACGTTGGAAGAGCGATGTTCAAAACGTTAGACCACATTTCGTCGGAATTGTGACTGTTTACAAATGTCGGAAGCACGACGGTTTGGGAAACGTCGGAAGAGCGACAATTGTTTGGAAGCGACGGAAAAAGTGTCAGTAGTGAAACACTTTGTCAGTGCGTCGAAATTGCGACGTAATGGCAAACCATGTTTTGCCCATCCTCGAACTGTCGCTCTTGCGACGACTATGTGTCGGAAGAGCGACGAATTGGGCGTTGGAAATTGGGCCAAATTTTCCAGTGGCTTGTGCCTCCTCCCATCTAGTTACATAATTAGTTGTGGTGATGATGTATCAGGCACCTGTCTTTTTTCCTGGCGGGTTGATGCGTCTGACAAAGTGCATAGCCCATTTTTCAAATGCTTGTAGGGCCATCTGTGGTTGCAAGGGCATATCATTCCTGCGCAAAGGTATTCTAGTTCGTTGGCACGCATCGCATGCTTTATAATATGTGTGGGAGTCGCTATGCAGTGTGGGCCACCACAACCCAACTGTTATTACCTTTTGCGCAGTTGCTTTTCCTGCATAGTGACTTCCCACTACTCCTCCATGGGCTTCTGCTAAAATGACTTGTCTTTCATGCTCTAGTACATATCTTCGCAGCACCTCATCAGCTCCCCACTTGTATAATTGGCCCGCAATGATGGTAAAATCAGCTAGGGGGGTTACCAACTCTTTTTTCTATTGTACTAAGTAGTAGGAAGGTTCCATCCACGTAGTTAAGAAATTAATAATATCTGCAAAGTGCTCTTCAACCAATTTAATATAAAAAATCTGTGCATCAGGCAGCCCTTCTTATAGGTTAGTTGGTTCTTCACCATTCTCAATTTGGGACAAGTGGTCCGGTCCAGCATTCAGTCTCCCAAGCTTCACAATTATTTCAAAATATTACTCTTGAAACAACAATAACCATCGAAAAATATTTCCCCCCAACACAGGCTTATTGACTAAGTACTTCAAAGATGAATGATTCGTGAAAATCTTGAAGTGCCCTCCCAGTAGATAGTGTCGATATTTCTGCAAGGCATACACCATTGCCAATCCTTCGCGTTCATTTGTAGAGTAGTTATGTTCTATGCTAGAAAGTTTCCTGCTAGCAAATGTGATTGGGTGGTCAATGTCCCCTTCCCCTGGCTGCATGAGAATAGCTCCTAGGGCGATCCCTGATGCATCCACATGGACATGAAAGACCTTCACCCAGTCAGGATATATGATAGGCACAATGACCATCTTTTCCTTGAGAAGCTCAAAACTCTTCTAACACTCCTCGTCCCAGAAAAAAGACGTGTATTTCTTTAGCAGTTTCTCCATTGGTGTTGTGATTAGCGCGTATCCTTGAATAAACTTACTATAGTAGCCAATGTGCCCAAGGATGAAGCGCAACTATTTCTCAGTAGTGGGGATTTCTAAATTGAGGATAACGCAACCTTGGCCAGGTCAACCATCAATCCTTGCTGATAGACCATGTGCCCTAAAAAAAATTCAAAAGGTACACAGAATATGCACTTCTTAATGTTTGGTGAGATCTGGTGCTTTCTGCAGGCATCCAACATCATGCACAGGTTCGACACATGTGCTTCTTTACCAATCCAAACATTGTCCGTTTGTCAAAGTACACTTTCAAAAACTTATGAATGAACTCCTTGAACACTCCTACCACCACACGTGAAAAGATGGCAGGGGCATTCTTGAGCCCAAAGGGCATGACGGTGTACTGAAAGGATCCCCATTTTGTTGTGAAGGTAGTTTTGCTGTGATCTTCAGGCTCTATTCAAATCTGATGGTAGCCTGAAAACCCATCAGTGAACGAGTATGCTTCATGACCTCCCACATTGTCTAGAATTTCATCAAAGAATGGTGTAGGGAAGGGATCATGTACGCAAGCATCATTTAACTTTGCGCAGGTCTACGCAGATTCTTATTTTCCCTTTAGTCTTATTTTCTTGGACCACCATGGGGCTTACCCAATCTGACTGTTCTACCGATTCAATGATACCGACGGCTACCATTTTATCAATTTCTTCTCTCAATTTCTGCTTATACTTGGGGTTCAACCTGTAGGGTCGTTGTTTGACTGGACACGCGTCTAGTTTTAGGGTGATTCGCATGACACCCAGATCTCTTACAATACCTTTGAGTTTTGAAAAATTTGTGGGAAATAGATCCTGATATTCAGTGATCAGTTCTACGATCTTTCCAACATTATCATCATCCCAATAACCCCCAATTTTAGCAATCTTGGGTTGTTATTTTGTCCCATTATTGACTTCCTTTATTTTGAGAGGTTTAGTTACATCGACTTCCTGTAATAGGGGTCCAGCCACTACGCGCTCACCCTCTGATTTAGGGATAGTGATATTTCATGTGTCCTCTTCACACTTCTCCACTGATAGGTTCCAGCAACTGGCAATATCATGCATCTGCGCATCCCAAGTGAGTTCCCCATACTCTATGCGAGGGATTGATTCATCAAATAGTAGAGCATATATGTCCTCCAGGGCTTCATTTAATTTCTCTATTCTGCCTATCAATCAAAATATTCCCAAAAAATATTCCCTCATGGTGTCCCAGTGGTGAGTGCACTGATGTAGCTTGACGTCCAAATACCATGTGGTGGGGATTGGTCCCAAGGCATGGATAAACAAGTGAACCCATTCATCCCAAGTCCTTTTGCTCCACACTTTCATCCATACAGAAAAGTGCTTGCATGGGTCTCTATGGCCAGGGAAAATTTCCATGGATAAGTTGGTCGGTGGTTTGAATTGTAGGATCATCATTCCGCGACATTCCTCCCAATGCTGAAAAGTCCCCTTATGAGTTTCCCACCATCGTATAGGGGTTGGGCGCATAGCTAAGTTAAGCGCCCACATCCTCTGTTCTCTGGGAATGTCTGCATCGAATTCTCTAAGAAAATCCTTAACACTACTAGAACCATCAAAATAGGGCATCTCTCTTACCTCTGAGGAGATACACCGAAAGATATTTGTGATATTAAGGCATCGTAGCGTAGATACGTCATGCAACTTGTTCTGCCAATATTATATCTCACCATCCGAGTCAGAGAGACATTCGTTGTCCTTCTACCAATAGGGAACGCCATCATCCATAGGGTTAATCCAATCGTCATCCTGAGCAATCAACTTGTAAATATGATCAATGTCATCCCATTCACGCACCGGTTCTGTATACCGCTCACCCTCTACTGGATCTAGAGGGACTATTACCCGCCTACCCTCATTATCAAAAACCATGCTTCGTCTTTTCAAGTTGATAATACTTCCCATTGTAGAAATTTGAATAACTGAGATATTATTCACCGAGATTCTCCTGATCACACACTATTTTAGCTTCATGCATAATACAGAATCTCTTCTACCATTGATCATCACATGCGGAAATAAAATCAATTGCATGCATACATTAAAACCACAAACAATCACACATATGAACACAGTATTTAATGGGAAATATTAAAGCTGAAAACCCAAACTATCTGTATATTATATTTCATGGAGATCATGTAACAATCATAGTACAAAATCTCCTCACAAGCTCTCATGCACACCCTCAATTGCTACACACTATCAAGCTAGATCTAGCAAAACACATGCTCCAACCTTTTGCCACTTGATAGCCATCCTCTATTGCGTGTTCAAAGCTATGGGATGGCTTCATTAAATAGATAACCACCTGGCCTGAACTGCGCAATCCTCATGGACTTACTCCACCTATCTGTGTGTTGCAAATAGCAACAGTATAGTCACAACTGATAGTTAACCTGCTCTTTCACCTATCTCTGCACTGGTCTCCACTGAAACTGTTCATGCACTGAAGTTAACTGATGTATTCTTTAGTTGATTAATGAGTATATAATTAGTGAATTAATTAATAATTAATTCACACCACTCTCACTAATTGTATCAATCAGTTAAACCGAATACAAATAGCTCAACTATGTTTAGATTAGTTAAACTGAATACAACTCCACTAACTTCCTCAATCAACTCCACCAAACTCTGTCACATGAGTTCTAACTAAAGTCTTCATGCAATAGCTCCACATAACCCTCAGGAATAGCGTAATTCCTTCTGTCAGCTCCTGTGCCACATCTGTGCACTTAACTGAAGTGCTCCAAGAGAATAAGATAATGTTTATAGTCCAAATATTATTAAGAGCTAATAATATTCGACATATCTATTTTTAGACTGGCAATCTAAAAAATAGATTCCGCCCAATATGTCTAAAAATAGAAGTCCATCTATTTTTCCAACTTGACCAACCCTCCACAAATAGCATCCTGCAACTCATAGAATCATGATCCACATGTCTAAAAATAGACATAGTCTAAAAATAGACTTTGCGCCAAAAATAGCCTGCGGGCCCACTTAGTGAAGGTGACTCCTTTCCACTAAGCTCATCATATTGTTGCAATCTCAACACTCCCTCTCAACAAGATATGGATTATCTGCAACCCCTATCCTGCCCCTGTGGTATTCGAATTTTCTCCTGGTGAGCGCCTTCGTCAAGATATCAACATCCTGATCCTCCGTAGGAATGTATGAAACTAACATGACCTTTCGCTGCACACAATCTCTGATATGATGATACCGGATGTCAATGTGTTTAGATCTATCATGAAATATTGGATTAACCGAGAGTTTGATGCAACTTTGATTATCACAATAAATCACAATAGGCTCTAAGTGTGAACCAAACAACCCGACCAGGATCTTCCTCATCCATATAGCCTCGCATGCAGCCAAACTCGTTGCCATATACTCGCTCGCCCGAGCCTGTGCCACGGATCTCCTTTCCCGCCGTATCAATAAAAATGCTTAATGACCGACACGAAAATCCCTAGCTCTAACTCTTCCCGTCCGTTGCTCCCCTTGCAGCCCGCATCCGTGAAGCCACACAGCCTTCACTTTCATCCGATTGTCTGCATTTTATAATCCATCTCCATGTGCCTCTGATATAGCGCAATAAATGCTTGCCCGCCTTCCAAAAGAGCTTGGTAGGCTTAACCATAGCTTGCGAAAGCTGGTTAACTGCATAGCATATATCGGGTCGTGTATTGACCAGATACATAAGCGACTCCACCAACTGTCGATAGACAGTGGCATCCACTACCTCCACTGAAGTAGCATCCTCCTTCCTCCAACCACCAGGAAGAGGAGTGTCAACAGGCTTGCAGCCTTGCAGCATGCTGAACTTCTCCAGTTGTCTCCTGCATACTTACCCGAGAAAAATAGTCCACCATCGCGCTCGCCACCTCCAATCCTAGAAATAATGAAGGAGGCCCAAGTCCTTCATCTCAAACTCTTTTCGCAAGATCCTCCTTGCATGAGAGTATCAACAGCTCATCACCTGTCAAAATCAAATCATCTACATAAAGTACAATGATCAGCAACTTACCCTCCACCAAAATCTGGTATAGGTTAGGATCCACCTCACTCTTGGAGAATCCAAGTCCGGTGAAATAAATGTCTATCCGTGTGTACCAAGCACAAGGTGCTTGTTTCAAGCCATACAATGCTCTCTTGAGCCTGCACACATGCGACTCGCTGCTGAAGATCTCGAAACCTTCGGGCTGCTCTATGTACACCTCCTCCTCAATGACTCCATTGAGGAACGCAGTCTTCACATCCATCTGATGAATGTGCCACCCCATCTGCGCTGAGAGAGCAAGAATCGTCCGTATGGAAGAATACATTGCGATAGGTGCAAAGGTCTCCTCATAATCGTTCCCCTCTATATGTGAAAAGCCTCAGGCAACAAATCTTGCCTTGTACTTATCCACACTCCCGTCAGCTGCCTGCTTCACTTTGTAGATCCATCTTGAACCCACCACTGATTTCCCCTCCGGTCTCGAGACAATCTCCCATGCACTGTTTCTGACAATCGAATCATACTCTTCCACCACAACATCTACCCATGCGGGGTCCCACAACTCTCGAAAGAGGGGAGTTTGCTCTATCCCACACTTGCTCATAAGAGCCATGTATCCGTATACCAGTCAGGACTCGTTTCTCGTCTGCACTGTGATGCAGGTGCTCCTACAACCTTCTCCGCATCTTGAGCCGCCGGTCAGCCTTCCTGTGGAGTGCGCTTCGCTCTATGATGGTCGGGCGCCGCATGAGTGGTTTCTTCCACTCCATGAACCTCATCTTGTGGCTGATCCACATCCAAAGACTCATCCTTAGGAACTAATAGCTCCTCATCTGCATGCAAGTGTGGCTCCCTCTCAAGCGAACACTTCATGGCTTTCTCCTCATGAAATTTGATATCCCGTCGCACAACAGTCTTGCGACTGTCTGGAAAATACACACAATAGTTGTGGGGTGTATCAGTGTACCCCACAAATATCCCAACCTCTGCAGTCGGCTCCAGCTTCTTCCTGGCATCCTTCGTCACATGAATGTAAACAGGTGAACCAAAAATCATCAAATGGGAAATATCAGGCCTCTTACCAGAAAACGCCTCCTCGGGTGTACTCATGCCAAGTATCCTGTGAGGACAACGGTTCTGCACATATACTGAAGTATTGCATGCCTCCGCCCACAAGTCTATGGGTAGGCCCTGATCATGCAACATTTCCCGTGCAACACCCACGATCGTTCTGTTCTTCCGCTCAGCAACCCCGTTCGGCTGTGGGTTATGAGGTGCTATGAGCTCTCTTCGAATTCCTTCTGTGTTGCAAAACTCCTTGAATTCTCTAGATATGAATTCACCACCATTGTCGCTCCTAAGAGCCTTCACCTGCTTCCCCGATTCTTTCTCAACCAGTGCCTTGAACTCACAGAACTTTGAGTATGTCTCGCTCTTCTTCTGCATGAATAAGATCCAGCACTTATGAGAAAAATCATCAACAAATATCACATAGTACCTGTGCCTTGCTGTCGAAGCCACTGAGAAAGGTCCACACACATCTGTGTGAATTCTCTCAAGGATCATTGTGGCACGACTATCCTTCTCGTGAAAGGTGGCTTTCACAAATTTTCCCAAGGTACACCCCTTGCACTGATCTGACTGCGCAAGAGTGCCTTTAGGAATCCCAGTAGAAATCTGCTGCAGTATCTTCAAAGCTCCATGGTGAAGGTGGCCCAATCTCCGGTGCCACAACTCGCCATCATCCCGGCTCACCACTCCTTTTGCCTTGCCTGCCATTGCTGCGCAGCCATCTACCTACAATTGATAAAGGTTCTTAACTCGAACCCCTATCCTCCGGGTCTCACCAGTTGCCTTACTGCGCAGGAAAGCCTTTTCCTCGCTAAAGACAACATCATATCCCTTGTCTTCTAACATCGCCACAGAGATAAGATTCTTCTTCAATCCTGGAACATGCATCACTTCCTTCAATACAAAGGGTTTACCAGATTCCCTCTCAAAGGAAATGGTACCGATACCGGTCGCACTGTATCTACCATCATCGCCCATCTCGATGTGCACTCCAAGATCTTTCTCATCCAGATCAGTAAACAAATCTCGATCTCCTGTCATGTGAAAAGACGCACCACTGTCCAGAAACCACACTGATCCCGTCATACTTGAAACCAAGCATGCGATCAACGAAAAATCCAGCTCAAACTGCGAGGCTAAGGCCTCTCCAGCTGCAGTCCCAGCAACCTGCTTATTTTTCTTCTTCTATGGAAAATTAGTGGCGTAATGTCCGTGTTGGTGACAGTGAAAGCACTTCACCTTGGACATGTCCTAATTCTTGCCTTTCACACTGGAATGAGAAGCTTTCTTACTCTTCCTCTTCTTTGCTTTGGCAACCAAAGCACAATTCTCTTCATTAGATGCCTTTGATGAAGATCCGTCCCTGGTACTCCGCCTTATCTCCTCTTGCACAAGATCCAACCAAAGTCGCTCCCATCCTGGAAATTTCTCCCGACCATTGACAGAATCCTGATAGGAATGCCAACTCTTCAGAAGCCCAAGGAGAGCCAAGCTCACCAAGTCCTCATCATCAACAGTAACCCCCACACTTCCCAGCTCATCCCTGCATTGGATGAACTTCATGAGGTACTTGGGCATATTGTCACCTTTCTCCATCTTTATGTTTCTGAGTTTGTCCTTGAGCGCCAACTTCCTCTGATCACTCTTGCTTTGGAATAAATATGTCAAGGATTTCCAAATCAAGAATGGAGAAGCCTTACCATGAAGGTTGGACACTATGTGATCCTTCACGCCCTCCAACAGAATCCTTCGACACTTTGCTGTCTTCTTTTGCCAAACCTCAATTACGGCAGCATCGCTAGAAGTAGGCTTTGGAACTTCATCATCTATGAACTCCTTCAACCCATTGTCATCCAGCACCGCCTCCATCCTGTCCTTCCATGCAATATAATTCGAGCTGCCCTCAAGGGCATACTCCAATCGCAATCCGTTGAAAGACATCACAACTTCAACACCAAGAAAACACTGCTGCAAATTCGAATTCCACCAGCACAAAACTCAACCGCTTCAATGTTTTGCAATTGCTCCAATGATCAATACTGCTCTGATACCATGTAGAAATTTGAATAACTGAGATATTATTCACCGAGATTCTCTTGATCACACACTATTTTAGCTTCATGCATAATACAGAATCTCTTCTACCATTGATCATCACATGAAGAAATAAAATCAATTGCATGCATACATTAAAACCACAAACAATCACACATATGAACACAGTATTTAATGGGAAAGATTAAACCTGAAAACCCCAAATAGCTGTATATTATATGTCATGGAGATCATGTAACAATCATAGTACAAAAGCTCCTCACAAGCTCTCATGCACACCCTCAATTGCTACACACTATCAAGCTAGATCTAGCAAAGCTCATGCTCCAACCCTTAGCCACTTGATAGCCAGCCTCTATTGCGTTTTCAAAGCTATGGGATGGCTTCATTAAATAGATAACCACCTGGCCTGAACTGCAAAATCCTCATGGGCTTACTCCACCTATCTGTGTGTTGCAATTAGCAACTGTATAGTCACAACTGATAGTTAACCTGCTCTTTCACCTATTCCTACACTGGTCTCCATTGAAACTGTCCATGCACTGAAGTTAAATGATGTATTCTTTAGTTGATTAATGAGTATATAATTAGTGAATTAATTAATAATTAATTCACACCACTCTCACTAATTGTATCAATTAGTTAAACTGAATACAAATAGCTCAACTATGTTTAGATTATTTAAACTGAATACAACTCCACTAACTTCCTCAATCAACTCCACCAAACTCTGTCACATGAGTTCTAACTGAAGTCTTCATGCAATAGCTCCACTAAACCCTTAGGAATAGCGTAATTCCTTCTGTCAGCTGCATGTGCCACTTCTAGGCATCAAACTGAAGTGCTCCAAGAGAATAAGATAATGTTTAGAGTCTAAATATTATTAAGAGCTAATAATATTTGACATATCTATTTTTAGACTCGCAATCTAAAAATAGATTCCACCCAGTATGTCTAAAAATAGAAGTCCATCTATTTTTCCAACTTGATCAACCCTCCACAAATAGCATCCTGCAACTCATAGAATCATGATCCACGTGTCTAAAAATATATATAGTCTAAAAATATACTTTGTACCAAAAATAACCTGCGGGCCCACTTAGTGAAGGCGAATCCTTTCCACTAAGCTCATCATCTTGTTGCAATATCAACACCCATGCCTATAGCCCAATCTAGTCCTAAGAGTGTAGTGTAAGGTTATGCATCATCTACAATTGAATCACCTCAAAATCGGCATATACCTTAAATACCGCGATATCTACCGTAATATTTGATAGCCTGCCTAAGGGTATCATATTCTGTTCGTTAGCCATGCATAGCTGTATAGTAGACCATTCTAGCTTGGGTTCTCCCATCCTCTTCCAAGTCTATTTAGGAAGGACATTTGCATCGGAGCCTAAATCAAGGAGGACATGATCCATTTCATAATCTCCAATCTACGCAGTTAGCCGCATTTCCCGACTAGTTCGTTTCTTATGCTTATAAAATTTTTGGATGGTTTTAACTTCTACTGGTGGGAAATCTTTTCAGCACAGCCGTCTATCAATACTTGAAGGTTCTCTACTACTTTCTGGTTGAGTAGAAACTTCATACATGCCTGCAGGAACGGCTTAAATTCTTCGTCTGATTTTAGATCCTTTGGGGCCTTTGAGGTAGATGCCTCACTTTTGGAAAATTATTTTCTAGCTTCAAGGAAGGTTTCTTTCTCCTTTTGTAAGTCTGAGCTTTCCTTTTTTCCAGCAGCTTTTCTGATAAGTGGTTCAGCTACAGATTTTTACTCAGCTCCTCCCGTGGCCATGCCACTGCATGTAATTACGTTAATACTAGGTCCCCTCATCACACGGTTCCACCTTAACTCTTTGTACATTATGCGTTGGCGTTTGCTTTTTTTCCTGCATATTTTCTATTAGCACAGGACAGTCTTCGATCACATGATACAACTGCCTACAATATCTGAGAGATTTTAGTGCCATGTTTGGGCAGTCTCTTGCAAAGTGTCCCACCTCCCCACAATTATAGCAGATCAGTTGTCCTCTTCCCTGACCTATGCTTCCACCTCTCCCCCCCCCCCCTCGGCCTCTTGAAGGGGAGCCTCCTCGTCCAGAGGGAGATAATGGTGATGAAGGGTCAGCCTGCACCCTATATAGGTTTCCTCTATCTATCATTAAATCATATATCTGACAGTTGTGCTCGTCATGTCCTACAGATGAGCAAAATATGCACCATTGTTTCTTCAATTCGAGGACATAGGCACCAATTCGGGGGCAGTGGTTTGTATCATGCAATCCAGCTACTCAACATTTATCGCACCATAACATGGGTTTGCTTCATCCAGCAACCTCTGTGGCCATAATGGGTTAGGCCCCCCAACCTGCATGTAGTCTAACAAGAGAGGGCACTGATCCTTGGTGTGGCCTGACACCCTGCACCATATGCACCAAATGTCTGTGTTGGCTTATTTTCCCCACTCTTTCCATAAATTCTGGATTTCTAGGTGCATTTCCTCTAACTAGCCCTGGATTTGCTACACCCCAAACTGGGGATCGTACCTTGGCGCAACTTCTAGCTTCATGGAAATTTCCAGGGATTTTTTTTGCATATCAATCGTCTGCTGATCCATAAGCCCACACAAATGTGGTAATAGCATGGAAATGAACCATTCCTTGTGTTGTCTATCCTCATACTTAAATTCTCCATCCCTGATAACTTTCTTCAGCCACTAATCAACCTCCCATACAGACTCAGTAGGTTCCTGTTTAAAATATTTCAAGTCAATCATAAGTTGAGCGTAGGAATTAGGCTTTCGAAACTGATGTTTTAAGGCATCCTATTGATGGATCCGCATACTGGCCCACGTATCCCATGAACCAATCCAAGGCCCTTCCTTCAAAGGCTAGGGATAGCTGCTCTCTTTTTACAGCATCGCTAACAACATTCTGCGTAGTCCATACTGATTCTGCCAAAAAGAAAAATTGGTCCATGTCCTCATCCCCCACACCCTTAAAGGTGGGTAGCTTCATGTGCATGGCCATATCGTCTTCCATTGGTGGCGGAGGGGTAGGAGATTTCTTGCCCTCACACGGATTCGATGGTGGTGTAACCGGGGGACTAGTTTTTGCATGTGGATGTGGCTCTATTAAGGGACTATAGACAGATTTGTCCCCTTCTCGATTGACTTTGTAGTGTTTACCACTTTTTTTCGTACTTTCACTCTGATCGGAGGTCATTCACTCGGTGTGGATGCACAAAATACCCTTTTCGCACAATAGAATCTTAATCAGCAGCGGTAATGTTTGCAAGAACTTACCTCATAATCCTTTGAATAACCTTCACTCAGCTTCAGAATAGGATACAAATTGATCAAACGTGAATTCCGTTACAAATCCTCCTAAAACACTATCCACCGAGTGATCTACAGTCAGGGTGATTTTGCTATCAACTTGTTAGGGTCCTGTAAATATAGGATTCATATTTTTGAATTGAATTTTGATAGTCTTGTAAAATATTTACATACCTTGCTTTCTACAAGTTGTTTTCCCATATTTGAAAATAATAAAAAATGAAAAAAGAGGCTAAAAGTCCTAAAATAAAGATCAAAGGACTTATAAAAAATATACCCCAAAATAAAAAGAGAAAAGAATAATACATGAAAGTGAGCAAGTCAAAATTCCACTACTATTTACTTTTAGTGCAAGAATAATGATTATGTGCAGAGTGTCAATAAATTCCATAATCCATGATAGGTTAAATTGTTTAATCTTAAATTGTCATGTTTTCAATTTCATGTTTTAGATAGTGAATAAAGATTTGTCAGACAGTTTAATCCTGACAAATCAGTACATAGGTAGAGAATATTGAGGAGCTCAACAATTTAATCTGAGCCCTCAGATGAAATAAGGTAGATTTAGATATTTTATGCTTTAAAATAATAAATTTTTTAAGGTTGCGAGCCTAAATGCACCTGCAAAATGAAAAAAAATGTTAGAATAAGGCTGGGTAGGAAGGAAGCAGTGTAGAAAGCATGTAATAAAGTTTCACCGGGAAAAATCACTAATTTCCCCTCCCCTATAGTTATTCAGTATTCTAGGCTATCAGTCAAATAGGCTCAGAGCATTTCTCTAACTTTTGCTGGGACCGAACCCAAGGCTCGATGACTGGTAAGTTGAAAATATTGAGTTCTTATGTTAAATCCATATCTATCATCATTCATCCTTCATTCATACATTAAAACCCCTTTTCCTAAGTAAAGACACATTCTTACTTAGCGAAGATTAAAATTCCATCTAATTAACTTCATCCCTTCAGAAGCATTCATAAAACCCTCAAAATTACATTTATCCTAAGTATTGGTGAAATAATATAAAGATGAGAAATGCTTTGCTTTTTACACTTTACTTAGAGATTTTATGTATTTTGTTTTACATTACACTACCCTTTCATATTAACTTTTAACATATTTTATTAAATCCCAAAGAAATACCCTATCCTACTTATTAATTCCCTATATTTAAAATACCCCAAAAAAAACCGACTATTACAATGATTTAGACCAAAGTTTATTATCCATGTGCTCAATTATAAACCCAAATTAGACACCCTTTGGTCTAAACTATCTTTAAATAAATATCCCGCCCCTATGGTCTTTAAACTATTCAAAAAAGGTTTAAATACTATATAATAAAATAAATCATGCCCATTATGTTTTTATTAAGACATCTTACAAATGTTTTGAATAAAACATATTAAACCCCACTTATAACCATTATTCCAAAGTTTTGAATCGAATAAAACATTTGTAAAGTTCAAAATCTTTAGTCCCTTATACATAAAACACCCCCCCACATACTTTATAACCCAAGTCTTTGAAATAAACCAATGTTTTCATAAAGACTAAACCCTCTCCCCATATGAATAAAACCCCGTCTCTTTATATAATCAAATCTTTACCTGCATATATTTCATAAAGGTTTAAACCTGTGTTTTACCTATACGCACACATATATGAAAGCCCTGGTCCTACACCTTCCCATTCAGCACAACTCCTAGAGAAATCTCAGACCTTCGCTTTTATCCTTCTCATCCGATGGTTGAAACGCGATCTCACGTTGAAAACATGCCCGACCACCCGAGCTTCAAAATGCACGCGAAATAGGTGGTTTCACAAAAACTCCTCCACTCCACGTGGCCTCCATTTATTGAATCGCGTGGGTTTTGCTCAAATCCGCTTACCACCATAACCACGCGCTATAACCACTGCCTGATTTTTCCATTTGAATTCTGAAACTGCCCTCCTGCCTAATGCGACCTACATTCAATGCCAAGGGTTAATACAACCAAAATGTTTATTAAACCTTTGTATATGCATTTTTCATTCTTCTACCTTCTTTCGTTTAAAACCTATGCCTTCTGCATTACCTCTCCCCACTGTATAAACTCTGTTAAAACCCCTGGTTTCCATTTTTATGCCCGAAATGTCCGAAACTTACCAAAGGACACCTGTGAAGACTGATGGAGGAGCTGCATCTTTCACCAAAAAAGATACTGCAGAACCTATCAAATGCCTCAGAGCCATTTTTAAATAATTTTTAAGATTGGAATTGAAGGATGAATTCAAGGATAGAAACATAGTATGCCTATTTTTATCCAAGAACCCCTGTCTAAGCCAAAAATACTTCTATAAACAGTCTAAGCTTACAGAAGTGTACAAAAAACCTAAAAACAGAGTTCCTAAGACCTGAAGGTTAAAATTGCGAGAAAACCCCTGTTATGGCTAGAACTACTTTCACTATATTCCCTATTCCCTAAAAAGCATTATTGGCTTCCCTTGTAAACCTGGATTTCATTAAAAATTTGTTTGATTTTTGCAGGTTATTATCAGAATATGGAATTGGGCCAACAGTTTCAATACTAGTTGAAAAAATTGTTCGCTCCAAATTCTCATATTTTATTTCAAAAGCTCCATTCAATAAACAGTTTGTCTACAAAGAAAGAATAAAATCAAGCTAGAGAGAGATCAAAATGATGAAATGTGCACAGTGAATGATAAAAGTGAAATCATAATTCACAATGACAGTGAAAACAGAACAGTCAAAGAGCATCGGAGTTAAAGTGTATCAGGTAAAAGTCAGAGTGAAGGTTAAAACAAAGTTACAAAGCAGTCAAAGGTAAAACAATAAAAGTAAATACAGAGGCAATAATAGTTAATAGAGATGAAAATACTTTTACGAAAAACAATGAATTTTATCCAAAGTGAAAGCAAAAACAGTTAAAAGAACAAAAAAGTTAAAAGATGAAAACAGAGCAAGAAAGAACATTTTTGCAGAAATTTCCTATTTAGGTCATTGTTTTTCAGAAACTATTATGACCCATCCAATATTAATTTTTCAAAACAGAAGGAGGTTTATGTTCTTAAGATTTCCAACTACAAAAACCTCGCTCACGTTTCTAACATTTATTATGGGTTGGGAAATATTAAACAATATTGGAAAGCACTTTTTGCAGAAAATTCCTGTTAAGTCATCCTTTTGTAGAGAAAATTGTGGCCAATAATAAATACATTTTACAACCCTGAAGCATGTTTTTGTTCCTAAGAGACCCATCTACAAAAAATTATCTCTCTTTATGCACAAGTATTACAGAATGAGAGATACATGCGCATCTTTACAGCCTATTTTTCAGACTCTGTAAAACTCTGGTTTACACATCTTTTTGCAGAGCCTATTGTGAACAGCTGGAGCAGAATTTTAGGGAACTAAGAGAGGTTTATCTCAAAAACCTATTTATCTAGAATAACCTCTTTCACTTTTTACATATCTATTTCGGATTGAGAAATGAAAAGGTATCATTAGACCCCAAGTTTGCACAATTGCTGGAGCAGAATGCACAAAGAAAGGAAACAGTTAGTGACTTGGATGCCTCATCACCAACTAAGAGTTGAGATAAAATTCTAATTCTCCTCTTTTTCATCACCTATGCACAAAAAATAGTGCCAAATAGATGCATTAGTTTTGAGTGTCCTTTACTTAAGTTCTATTTATGTAAAACAATTGCCGATATTTGTAAACCAATCTTGATATTTTTCAAGATATTCTAGTTTAGAATTTGTATAAATACTTCACCCTTTGAAGTATTTTTGTGTGGAATAAAATTTCTAGACTTACTATAGATATTGTGTTGAACATTGGAGGCTATTGTGTGTTTGAATTTGAAATAGAAGACTAGACAAGATGACTGGCATCATAATTCAGGATCCCTGTGATAAGTTGATGGGTGAAGTACTTCCTACTTGTCATTGTTTCCTTTTCTAAGTTTCATGCATTCATTTTATGTTTGTTCTGTTTGAATGTGTAACTAGGAGTATTACTACAGGATTATTCAAGTGCTCCCTATCTTTAACTAGTTGTCATTTTAATGTTTTCTTCCGATTTCCGGTGCAAGGAACCCTTAATTGCTCCTTCTCTCGTTTGATCTCTACCTTCTACTTCCATTTTCCGAATCAAAGGATCCTTAAATGCCCTTTATCCCGATCAGACCACCTCACAAAAAACCATTTTCCCAAATCTCTAAGGGTTATCTATCTTGCCTGAATATATTTGTACCTTTTTGGCCTTAATTTCTAGTGTTTCTAGCTTGATTTAGACCCCATAGCCCAATGGACACGTAGATTTCTCTCTATCTTACCTCCCAGTGATTTTTTCCCACCAAACCCTTTAAAACAAAACCAAATTGTACTTTCATAACTAGTCTAATATTATAAATCAAAACAAAGTTAAACTTTAAAGAGAGAGCCCTCTCTAAACCCTAGGAAGGCTACATCCTAGAGTTTGAAGTAGGTTTGTGGTTACCTCGATGAGTTCTCTCTTGAACCTGGAGAAATTACTGAGTGATAACATAATGGTGACCATACTCAAGAAACTAACATTTTCTTCAGAAATATTTTACAGGTTCAGATCTGGTCTATGATGGTAGACAGTGATCAGATACACAAAGGTTAAAATCATCCACCTGGCGACTCCAAATCAATTTCACAATCAAGACTCCACTAGAGGAATGAACCTCAAAGAACAATATGGAAAGATCAGGCTTTCAACTTGGATCTTAATCCAAGACATTATGTTCTTTCTCATTAAGAAATTTTTTCAATGTATATTGTATTTTATAGAAGATCTTAGATTAGTTTTTAATTATTTCCTTTGAAGATTGTAAGTACTAATTCTCTTAATCTCTTTGAGCAACTTTCTTATGAATATAATGATGATAATTTTTCAATTAAGAAGCCTCAAATAATCAAGACTAATATTACAATCCATGTAGACAATCATGTACCATATAAAGTTCCAGATAGATATAAGCCCCTTATTTTACCTCCTATACTCCATGATTTTCCTGATAAATATTACAAAAATCTTCCTATATTTGATGGATAGAATGGTATCACTACCCAAAAACATATTCAAAGTTTTTAGAATTATTTGGACCTATTTGAGATTGATGAAGATGATGTTAAAATCAAACTTTTTGCTCTTTCTTTCCAAAAGAGAGTAAAAATTTGGTTCAAGAATCTGCCTAATGCAAGCATCTCAAATTTCCAACAGTTTGTTAAATTTTTCCTTGATAGATGGATAATCAAAGTTAATCCTTTTGTGATCATAGAAGAATATAATTAGTTAAAAAGACATCCAAATGAAACAATAAAACAATTTTCTAACATATTTAATCAATTTTATTATTCAATGCCAGAAAATATTAGACCTCCCCATGATTCAGATCTCTTGCATTATCCAAGTGCTTTTGATCCAGAAATAGAATTTAGGTTAAGAGAAAGAGATCCAAAAACACTTGTATAGATGCAAAACATTGCAGTTGATGTAGAAGTTAATCTGCAAATCAGACAGGAAAAATTGAAAGTAGAAGAAGAAGAGAAGAACAACATTGCAGAGGTAAAATTGAGCCTTTTGGTAAGAAAAATAGATAAAATCATACAAAATATAACTATGAAAGATGAATTTTTTGTTCAAAATCACCATGATACACTTATTGAAGAAACAGAAGAGGTTGATAGCCATGAACAACTTCCTACTAATTCCAATTATCATAGATCAGAAAATGGATTTATAGATCAATATGTGGAAGAGGAATCTGCTAATATAATGTGTATGTTTGATGACAGTCCTTATTTTGATGATTTGCCTAAGTATGATCATTATGATGATAGATATTCTTTCAAAACTAAATCTAACATTACAGAGCAATCAGAAGCTAGTTTGCGGGATGAGGAAACTCAGTTTTAGCAACCAGAATATAGTAATCAGCTAATGCAAATCAGCTATGAGAGTAAAGAAGAAAGTGCACAAAATTTGGAAATAAGTGAAGGTTCTTTACCTCTTTGTTTTGCTTCATTTCAGTTCATTAGATACAACTTTCATGCTATGAATAATCCTCAGTCTTTAGATATTGTTATGGACAACAAAGAAGATAATGAAACTCTTGATTAGGATATTTCAGTTTCACAATTGTAGTTATCAAATTCCATTGAAACATATGATCAAATAACATAAGAAAGTTCCATACCACTATGTTTTGAATCATTTCAGCTTTTAAAGGAAATGTGGTATAACATCATTAAAGAAAAGGATGAGCAACTTGTTGAAGTTTCTGAAGTCTCAGGGATTTCCATATCCAATATATTGCAACCATCCTCACAAGTTTTTCAGGATCCAATAGAAGATATGTTGGATAATGAATGCATTCAAAGACTTTCTCCATTAACTAACTATGAGTTTCAGAATTAAGATGATGAAGGTTTCAGCGATCAAACATTACAATCAGTAGGAATATCATCACAAAGTTTGCAAGGAGATAAAGATGAAAGTAACATTTCAGTTTCATGGCATGGAGGACATCTAGAATAGATGTACAGTTGTTTAGATCAGTTAAACATCAGTGTATATATTTTAGAAGATCATTTTGAAAATTTTATAGAGTCAACAAATGAAATCAAGTATTTCCTTATCCTCTCATTTGTTGATAAGTTTCTAATAGGTTGCAGAATTATAGTTTTGACAATCAACAAGTACATGCAAAAAAATACCTCAATGTATATAATGCATAAATGGTTGCATTGGTTGTTTCATTTTACCTAACTAGCCGTTGAACAGCTGATTAGAGTAAGTAGGTAGGATTTCATCTTATTACAGTTTTTCAGTTTTCAGCTATTTTTGAAATAATTCATCAAGATTTGAAGCCAAGGAAAAGGCCCTAAGGTCTTTTTGATTTAGTAGTTTGGCTTGAAGGTTGCAGCACCTTTTAGCCTCATATCATATTTCAGTTTGCAGAAAAAGGTGTAAATTCAATTCAAGATTTTTTAGTCACAACATATGCATGTTTAGGATTGGCCCAATGGATCAGGCTACTAGTCGATAATGTTCTTGACATCTCACAAGGAGATGCCATCCCCATGTGAAGCTGTTGTTAGGGTCCTATAAATATAGGATTCATAATTTTGAATTGACTTTTGATAGTATTGTAAAATATGTACATACCTTGCTTTCTGCAAGTTGTTTTCCCATATTTGAAAATAATAAAAAATGAAAAAAGAGGGTAAAAGTCCTAAAAGAAAGATCAAAGTACTTAGAAAAAAATAGACCCCAAAAGAAAAAGAGAAAATAATAATACATGAAAGTGAGCAAGTCAAAATTACACTACTATTTACTTTTACTGCAAGAATAATGATTATGTGCAGAGTGTCAATTAATGCCATAATCCATGATAGGTTAAATTTTTTAATCTTAACTTGTCATGTTTTCAATTTCATGTTTTAGATAGTGAATAAAGATTTGTCAGACAGATTAATCCTGACAAATCAGTAGATAGGTAGAGAATAATGAGAAGCTCAACAATTTAATCTGAGCCCTCGGATGAAATAAGGTAGATTTAGATATTTTATGCTTTAAAAGAATACATGTTTTAAGGTTGCAAGCCTAAATGCACCTGCAAAATGAAGAAAAAATGTTATAATAAGGCTGGGTAGGTAGGAAGCAGTGTAGAAAGCATGTAATAAAGTTTCACCAGGAAAAATCACTAATTTACCCTCCCCTATAGGTATTCAGTATTTTAGGCTATCAGTCAAATAGGCTCGAAATATTTCTCTGACTTTTGTTGGGACCGGACCCAAGGCTCGATGACTGGTTAGTTAAAAATATTGAGTTCTTATGTTAAATCCATATTTAACATCATTCATCCCTCATTCATATATTAAAACCCCTTTTCCTAAGTAAAGACACATTCTTACTTAGCGAAGATTAAAATCCCATATAATTAACTTCATCCCTTCAGAAGCATTCATAAAACCCTCAAAATTACATTTATCCTAAGTATTGGTGAAATAATATAAAGATTAGAAATGCTTTTCTTTTTACACTTTACGTAGAGATTTTATGTATTTTGTTTTCCATTACACTACCCTTTCATATTAACTTTTAACATATTTTATTAAATCCCTAAGAAATACCCTATCCTACTTATTAATTCCCTATATTTAAAATACCCCAAAAAAAACCGACTATTACAATGATTTAGACCAAATTTTATTATCCATGTGCTCAAAACCCAAATTATACACCCTTTGGTCTAAACTATCTTTAAATAAATATCCCGCCCCTATGGTCTTTAAACTATTCAAAAAAGGTTTAAATACTATATAATAAAATAAATCACACCCATTATGTTTTTATTAAGACATCTTACAAATTTTTTGAATAAAACATATTAACCCCCGCTTATAACCATTATTCCAAAGTTTTGAATCGAATAAAACATTTATAAAGTTCAAAAGATTTAGTCCCTTATATATAAAACACGCCTCCACCCCCCCCCCCCCCTGCATACTTTATAACCCAAGTCTTTGAAATAAACCAATGTTTTCATAAAGACTAAAATTTTCCTGATGATGGGTCTTGTTTTAGATCCGAAACGTAGACATAAAAATGAGAACTGTGGAGATTCCAAGATGTGATTCTAAAAATCTACACCACAGAAATCTACAATCCATCAAGACTAAACCCTCGCCCCATATGAATAAAACCCCGCCTCTTTATATAATCAAATCTTTACCCGCATATATTTCATAAAGGTTTAAACCTATGTTTTACCTATATGCACACATATATGAAAGCCCTGGTCCCACACCTTCCCATTTAGCGCAACTCCTAGAGCAATATCAGACCTTCGCTTTTATCCTTCTCATCCGACGGTTGAAACGTGATCTCGCATTGAAAACATGCCTAACCACCCAAGCTCCAAAATGCACACTAAATAGGTGGTTTCGCGAAAACTTCTCCCCTCCACGTGGCCTCCATTCATTGGATCGTGTGGGTTTTGCTCAAATCCGCTTACCACCATAACCCCGCGTGATAACCAAGGCTCGGTTTTTCCACTTGAATTCTGTAACTTCCCTCCCACCTGATGCGACCTGCATTCAATGCCAAGGGTTAATACAGCCAAAATGTTTATTAAACCTTTGTATATGCATTTTTTATTATTCTACCTTCTTTCGTTTAAAACCTATGTCTTCTGCATTACCTCTCCCCACTGTATAAACTCTGTTAAAACCCACAGTTGCCATTTTTATGCTCGAAACCTCCGAAATTTACCAAATGACACCCGTGAAGACTAATGGAGGAGCTGTGTCTTACACCCGAAAAGATACTGCAGAACCTATCAAATGCCTCGGAGCCATTTTTAAATCATTTTGAAGATTGGAATTGAAGGATGAAATGTAGGATAGAACCATATTATGCCTATTTTTATCCAATAACCCCTGTCTAAGCCAAAAATACTTCTATAAACAGTCTAAGCTTACAAAAGTGTACAAAAAACCTAAAAATAAAGTTCGTAAGACCTGAAGGTTAAAATTGCGAGAAAACCACTGCTATGGCTAGAACTCCTTTCACTATATTCCCTGTTCCCTAAAAATCATTATTGGCTTCCCTTGCAGACCTGGATTTCATTAAAAAATTGTTTGATTTTTTCAGGTTATTATCAGAATATGGAATTGGGCCAACAGTTTTAATACTCGTTGACAAAATTGTTTGCTCCAAATTCTCATATTTTAATTCAAAAGCTTCATTCAACAAATAGTTTGAATACAAAGAAAGAATAAAATCAAGTTAGAGAGAGATTAGAATAATTAAATGTGCAGAGTGAATGGTAAAATTGAAATCAGAATTCACAATGACAATGAAAACAGAACATTCAAAGAGCATCAGAGTTAAAGTGTATTAGGTAAAAGTCAGAGTGAAGGTTAAAACAAAGTTACAGAGCAGTCAAATGTAAAACAGTAAAAGTAAATACAGAGGCAGTAATAGTCAATAGAGATGAAAATACTTTTACCAACAACAATTAATTTTATCCAAAGTGAAAGTAAAAACAGTTAAAAGAACAAAAAAGTTAAAAGATGAAAACAGGGCAAGAAGGGACATTTTTATAGAAATTTCCTATTTAAGTCATTGTTTTGCAGAAACTGTTGTGACCAATACAAGATGAATTTTGCAAAACTAAAGGAGGATTATGTGCTTAAGATGTCCAACTACAAAAATGTCTCTCACTTTTCTAACAACCATTATGGGTTGGGAAATATTAAACAATATTGGAAAGCATTTTTTGCATAAAATTCTTGTTAAGTCATCATTTTGAAGAAACCCTTTTGGCCAATAATAAATACATCTTACCAAACTGAAGGAGGTTTTTGTTCCTATAAGACCCATATACAAAAACCTATCTCACTTTGTGGACAAGTATTACAAAATGAGAGATACATGCGCATCTTTACAGCCTATTTTTTCAGACTTTGTAAAACTCTGTTTTACACATCGTTTTTCAGAGCCTATTGTGAACATTGGGAGCATAATTTTAGGGAACTGAGAGAGGTTTCTCTCCAAAACATATTTATATACAATAAACTCTTTCACTTTTTACATATCTATTTCGGATTGAGAAATAAAAAGGTATCAGTGGACCCCAAGTTTGCAGAATTGCTAGAGCAGAATGCACAAAGAAAGGAAACAGTTAGTGACTTGGATGCCTCATCATCAACTAAGAGTTGAGATCAAATTCGAATTATCCTCTTTGGAATCACCTATCCAAAAAAAATAGTGCCAAATAGATGCATTAGTTTTGAGTGTCTCTTACTTAAGTTCTATTTATGTAAAACAGTTGGAGATATTTGTAAACCAATCTTGATATTTTTTACAAGATATTCTAGTTTAGAATTTGTACAAATACTTCACTCTTTGAAGTATTTTTGTGTGGAATAAAATTTATATACTTAATATAGACATTTTTTTGAACATTGGAGGCTATTGTGTGTTTGAATTCGAAGTAGCAGACTAGACAAGCTGACTGGCATCATAATTCAAGATTTTTGCGATAAGCTAATGAGTGAAGTACTTCCTACTTGTCACTGTTTCCTTTTATGTTTGTTCTATCTGAATGTGTAACTAGGATTATTACTACATGATTAGTCAAGTTCTCCCTGTCTTTAACTAGTTGTCATTTTAATGTTTTCTTGTAATTTACAATGTAAGGAACCCTTAATTGTTCCTTCTCCCGTTTGACCTATGCCTTATACTTCCATTTCCCGGATCAAAGGATCCTTAAGTGCCCTTTATCCCGATCATACCACCTAAAAAAAAACCACTTTCCCAAATCTCTGAGGTTTATCTATCTTGCCCTGAATATATTTGTACCTTTTTGGCCTTCATTTCTAGTGTTGCTAGCTTGATTTAGACCCCATAGCCCAATGGACAAGTAGATTTCTCTCTATCTTACCTCCAAGTGATTTTTTCCCACCAAACCCTTTAAACCAAAACCAAATTGTACTTTCATAACTAGCCTAATATTATAAATCAAAACAAAGTTAAACTTTAAAGAGAGAGCCCTCTCTGAACCCTAGGAAGGCTATATCCTACAGTTTGAAGTAGGTTTGTGGTTACCTCGGTGAGTTCTCTCTTGAACCTGGAGAAATTACTGAGTGATAACACAACCTTCTCCAACTTTTGGATTAATTCAACAGTCCACTATGTGACCTGATCATCTTTCCAACAGGTCTAGAACTCTGATAACCTAGCTAGCCACTCCTGTAGTTCGTGCGCGAAAGTTACGAAGAATATTTCGCATACCTCTGTAAAGATATACTTGTTCTTCCACTCTTCAACAGTCAGCCTTGCACTTTGATTCTCTTTTAGGAAAATTCCTACATCTATTTTTCAAACCAGTCTTCAAGCTCAGGTTTTTCAGACCACCAATGACCTTATGGCATTACCCGATCTTTCTCTCAAAATGCTCCTGGTCCCGGAAACGAAACCATTTGTTGGATTTAGGGGTCCTGACCCAGGTTCGAATTAAGGTTTGCCAACAAACCCCTATATTGCTGGGGCTTTCGGCAATGACCTACTTGCGCAGGCCAATGTCTCACCCAAGGTAGTATGGGAGGGTGATGGAACTAGGTTTCCACACCCTGAGAGAGAGAGAGAGAGAGAGAGAGAGGTATTTGAGGCAACCCTTTTAAGATTTGTCAAACTTGTGCAAAAGTAGTCCTTATCACAGAACCTTTAATATAATACTTGTAGAATGCAAAGCTCATCAACCCACAGATAGCATGTAAACATGAGTAAAGAAACTATTAATAACCAGATCTATGAAATTAACCCTTTCTTATGGAATTGCATCCACGTGCGCATCAATAATCATCAACATTCATAATCACATAAATAACGCAAAATTTAGCCAATGCTCATACAGAGAGATATTTTTGTTACTACCAAATAGTCTTATCATTCATTAGCATTCAAATCCCACTTACAGACTCGATTCCTAACCTGCACACACAGCCAGTGGGGTTCGCACACAGTAGTACTGAGGATCTCCAAGCACACATCCAGCAGGAGTCCTTACCCTAATACAACCCAAATCATATCTCAACAGTTTGCAACCAGCATAAATATTACTTCATCATCCTCTAGACTCAATCTATCCATCTATTTATAGCATCATAGCCTGCGCTATCCTATGGTCCGCAAATCGTGGTTTGCAGACTCTCGGTCTACCCTTTGTCCCATTACAATACATTGGGGGTTTTGACCCGCCCCAAAGCCCCTGCACTAGACTAATTATTACAAAATTTATATCAAAACATAGCTAGGCGACCCCGTTCCAACATGTGGCGATGGGTCTACAGTTTTCCATATAAAATCTCGTCAGAATCTCTATAGTATTTTTTCTTTGCCCCAGGAAGATTTCCCCCTTATACTGCCATACTTCTAATCTAAGAAAATAGTGCATCTACCCTAGATCCTTCATGTCAAATTATGTAGCTAGATTCTCCTTGCAATCCTTGATGAGCTTGGATGATCCAGTTAGAAATAGATCATCCACATATAATACCAAAATCAATGGCTCATCCCCTACTCTTAAGTAGTAGAAATTGGGATCTACGTCACTCTTGACGAATCCCATCTTCTGTAAGTAGCTTTCGATTCGTCCATACCATGCCCTGGGGGCTTTTTTCAACCCATACAAGGCTTTCTTGAGCCTGCAGACATCCGTATTCAACTCATGCATCTTGAAGCCCTCTAGCTATTCTATGTACACTTCTTCCTCTATTAACCCATTCAAAAATTATGTCTTGACATCCATTTGCTGAATTTCCCATCCCATCTACACTACCAGAGAGATGACAGATCTAATAGAAGTGTAGCGAGCTACATGAGCAAAGCCCTCCTCATAATCACTTCCTTCCTTTTGTGCATACCCCTTAGCTACAAATATGGCCTTGAACTTCTCTATGCTGCCATCTGCAGCATATTTGATCTTGTTGATCCACCTAGATCCTACAATTGATCTGTCCTGTGGTCTAGGGACTACTTCCGAGACATCGTTTGTCATGATGGAGCCATACTCATCTACCATGGCATATACCCACACTTGATGATGGGTTGCTTCCTGAAAGCTAGAAGGTGCTCCAACCTAAGCTACCAGTGCTTGATATATGTTAGGTTTCTTTCTTACCCTCTTCCCAGCTCTAGGGGTTTCAACAAATTCTTTTGCGTCCCTTCAAATTTGTTGAAGTTCTCTGCTTGGTTTCCCATCACTGCTGGGAGGTCTCACCTGTTCTTCTTTGGAGTAAATATCCTCAGAATCATTGAGCCTTGGAGAGGCACCTGACCTATCCTTTGTAGGTTGTTGAGGTTGCACCAGTGGATTTTCCTCAATCTTTGTATCTGTGGCCATTTCTCGAGATTTTCTAAAGGCTCTTTCCTCCAAGAATTTTACATCCCTTCTTACCACGATTTTCCTCCTCTCTGGAATATAGATGTGATATGTGTTTGCATTCTCGCTATAGCCCATCAAAAAAATATTTTTTTTCAGTTTGATCCAGCTTCTTTCTCTTTTCATCTAGAATGTGGTATTACACCATGCTGCCAAATATCTTGATGTGGGCCACTTCTGGCTTACTGCCTGTGAACACACTCTAAGGAGTTACCTTTCCCAAGGCTCTATTAGGAACTCTGTTCTAAATACATACTGTTGTATTGCAAGCCTCTGCCCATTATAATTTGGGAAAATCTTGGTCATACAGCATTGCCCTTGCAGCTTCTATTATGGTCTGATTCTTCCGTTATGCAACTCCATTTTTCTCTAGATTGTATGGAGTTGTCCATTCTCTCTTGATGCCTTCCCTTGCACATAAACTTGTGAAGTCTTTATCGATATCTTCTCCACCATTATCTGACCATAACTTATTGATCTTCTTTCCTTTAGAGTTCTCCACCAATGCTTTGAAATCTTTGAATTGATCAAAGACTTCATCTTTGGTTTTCAAAAAATAGATCCAAGTTTTCCTAGAATAATCATCAATTAAGGTTCCAAAATAATTTTCCCCACTGAGAGTGTATTAACTCTAATACACCTTTGGCTCTGCTGCTGTCCTTGGAAATGTTGCCTTAGCGTACTTCCCTAGTACACATCCCCTACAAACTTCATCTTTCTTCATGCTGAGCTCAAGATATCCTATGACAGAATTTTTGAGAATCCCCAAGGCTCCATGATGTAGGTGCCCCATCCTTTTGTGCCATAATTAATTCAGATCTCTGTCTTCTGTACTGCCAATCAGGGCCACCAGAGATTCAATTTGGAGTTTACACAGCTTGTGACTCCTTACTCTAATTTGTGCCTTTTTGCTCCAGTTAGGGTGTATGACATACACCTTATCTCTAATAAAGTATATGTCATAACCATTTTTCTAAAGTTGAGACACTGAGAGTAAATTCATCCCCAACCTTGGTACATGCAAAACATTTGTGGCTCGAATCTTGCTACCATATTCGGTCTAAAAAGTTACAGTACCTCTTCCTATCGGGGTAAATTTTGCCTTATTTCCCATAGTTATATGGAAATTCATCTGTTCCTCATGGTAGCTTAAGAAAGATTCTCGAACCCCCGTCATATGAGTATATGCCCTACTGTCAATATACGAAACACCTAGAGGAGTTGTGCTCGACACATAAGCAAGATCCTCCTCTAGTCTAGATACCATCACTTTCATGGTGTGTTCTCTCTGCATTTATGCATGCTATGGAGGACTGCGTAAGTCCCTTTGACTGCTTGAACCCTTTGCGTGACTGCGTGAGTCCATGACAGATCCTCCCTTTCCGCTTTTAGCCCTTAGCTCTGATACCATGTGAAATTTTCAAGAGGAAAATATTTCTCCAATACTTGGTTTATTTCTCCTACTTATGAGATAAGTTATTTACAGATGCTTTAGTAAATTTTGAAATAAACACATTTGCAAATATTCACTATCGTTAATTGCATAAGAACAGAAAGATAATTTACACAAGTAGCACAATAGAAACAACCACATTAACACATTTATTTTTGGACAATTGTCCCCGAAAAAACCCAATGTGGGAAAATTGGTGCAGTAGATGAGGGTTTTATATTTATCTTCAGAAATGGAAAGTACATTTACAAGAGTCTAATGAGCAGAGAAAAAATTTCAAACACCTGGCTAAATTTTCTAGACTTTACAGACAAATTTCGATCCCTCGGGGTGACCTCCTTCACCCTCTACGTCATCCAGCGTGAGAGCTCTGCGCAGTCCTTCTCTGAATTGCATGATTCTGCATGGAGGGGCTCTTACTACATATCAACTCACCCTTCCCTTCATCCTCCTGACTTCTGCTTCCCGATAATTGACTCCTCCCTCCTCCTTCTGCTTCTGCAACCCTACCTCTACAAAATCACCCACTCAAATCGAATTCTCTTGCTTCAAAATTTATTTCCTTTGGGTACTGAGAGTGTCCCCAGCTTTATTTCCAAATGGCTCTCAAGTCTCTTCTTATAGTCTTGTCGCTGATGAATCAAACAACCAAGATTATATCATTAATCAATGGCTCAGATTAAAAGTTGAATTGATCTTCGTTTTCTATAAGATTCACACTCTGCTCTATTAATACCCCTTAATTATTTAATTTCCCTAAGTTTGAACTTAGGGTCTGCATTAAAATAATTAATATTTTTAATAAATTCATATTCGAGTGGAATTTCCAAAAACGATTTTTGGGTTCTCTGGATAGCTAATGTCCAAGCCTCTCTACCAAAAATGAGACTTAGAACACTTTCCGATGCTATATAAATCAACATTTTCCTCCTAACACAAGAAAGATCAAGTAAATTTGTAGCAGCATGCATCATTGTTGAACAATGGTGTGAACAAGATGCCAGTGTTAGAGAGTGAAGAGGTCAAAGAGCAAGTGCAAATAAATTTGACAAAGAGGACATTGGTCCAAAAGTTCTTCTTGTGAGTTTCATAATGTGTTGGCTTTGAAAAGGGATGGTGCATGGCGATGATGATCAAGTTTGGTCAAGAGTCGAGTCAAGCACAAGGCTATACATGTTAAGCATTGTCGTGATAAAAGTGTTAAAGGTGAGAAGAACTTGAGATTGTTTAAATTTCCTTTGATTGGCGACTAAGGAGGGAATGTTTTTATTCCTTCAAAGGCAGTTTGTTGTTCTGCATATTCTGGGAAATTGTAGTGAGATGCCATCTATGACAACAAGACAAGGACTCCAAAATCAAGGAAAATGATTTATTTTCATGAAAAATTCAAAGTGTCGAATTCAATCAAGTTTCAGTGGATTGAGACTGTAAGGGTGAAGGAGTTGTACCCTCATCTATTTGTTGATTGATAAAGATATTTTGGAGGTCCAAAAGCTTCCAGTGGGGAGGAGTGATTTGGTGGATCAGTTCAATGCTAAAAATTCACAATTATTAGAATGGCTTGAAACCAGTGCCAAAGCATAGATCACATCATCCTAAATATGGCACAACTTGTTTCGCTCAGATCTGACATCAGATGCTCCTGATATCTCTTTTTGTCCGTTTTGGGAAATTAAAAAAAAATGGATTTGGTTGTACAAGGGTGCACAGTCAGCATTTTGTATTGCTAACTAAACCATGACATTGTAGGGTGATTGTACTCCATTGGCCAATAGATGTTTGACACTTGGCATGATCTTATTAGGTCCAATTTGGTTTTATTTTATTTTTTTACATGTTATTGAGGTGGTCCAATGAGAGACTACCACGTGGGCCAACCAGGGGCTGCCACATTGCTTCCTCGTGGCAAGCAAAAAATTTGTTAAGGGCTAGAGTGGATCTCCCGAGGTTCAAGCGCGAGACCTCCAACCAACCAACAAGACCTTCGACCAACTCCTTTGGGATGTTACTTAAGCCTTATGGGTTTCAGTCGCTATATAAAATTTAATTGTTTTGTATACAGTGGTGGGGACCAAGGTTAACCCCTGACCCCAGTCCGCAGACCAGGGTCAAGGGATAACCCTGACCCGAGACTATATATTAAAAACTTTACCAAATTTTTATTCCATGTATTAAATTGGGTGATATAACTATACATATAAACCACCGAGCCATCATATAATACTGATATTCAAATTTGGAGCATATATTACCTCCACGGCTAGGGCTCAGCACCGTCATTGTCTAAACATGCAACAATCAGTGAAAGAGAGGTTAATTTTTGATGCCAAGGTTTGTGGTGTGTGCGCAGTTAAGTAGGTTAACCAGAAAGTTGATTTGAGGGTGGTCACATGCGACAGTGGTAAAGTTAAATTCCACAGGTTATGTTAAAGTTTGGCAGGAAGTGGAAGCTGTGTTGGTAGGGTTCTTGCAACCCAACCACAATTCCAACACCCAAGCCCCAGTCATAGGGGAGTCAAACCTTCATAGGGAAAATGTTATAACAAACCGAGATCAACGACGAAGAATGTGCCAAGTGGCACCATTTTAGACAAATAAAGGTCGACATAGAAAATTTAAAGAGGCGACAATTTGCACCTGGTACGGCAGTAATCTCACTGGCATAGGGAAAATTGTCACCCCAAGTGGACGAAAAAGTAAAAATTTGTAGAACAATTTGCAGGAAAGTGCGAATTATAGGACAATTAGCAGAAAACTTCATGGGAGCATAACTCATTCATTTTTTAACCTTTTTTGGAGCAAAAAGATCCCAACTAGGGGTTTTTTTATTGTTCTGGAGCCATTGGAGACATTTTTTAAGCATTCTGAGCATTTTAAATTGATGTAAACAAAAAAAAAATCTTAGCATAATGAAAGAGGCCCAACGATTGGAAGTTGGACCAGGAGATGTAGCCCAGGAGGAGTTTTCTCCTTCATCATTTTTTGTTTTTTGTATATTGTTATGGTACTGATGTGTTCTTTATTTTATGCAAACTGAGCTCTTAAATCATGTTATTGTGTTAACGATATTGACATAAGTGTTTAAAAACCTCACTTAAAAAATTTGACATAAGTCCTCAAGCTTTCAAATAAAGATCATGGGGTGAGGTCAAGTACCTCTGAACTCCCTATCTTGTTGAAGGAAGCATTGGTTAGTTGGTGGGATTGAGGAAGGAGGTCCTCTGGATTCCTGATTTGAGTTAGCAACTGGTGTTTTAATCCCTCAAGCAAACATCCCTCTTAGACTCTGGAAGCTGGCTCGAGGGTCATAAATACAAGTAAGTGTGGTTGCAACTATCTATGGTTAGGTGGAGAGTCCTTGTCCCATATTCAATTTCCCTGCATAGCCGAAGATAAGAATTTTCTTGTGCTTGCTTATATATTGATGCATCATGATGCCTTTCTTTTTAACATGGTTTGGGGATTTCATAACTATAATTGTGTGGTTGATATAATAAGCATGTGTTCCCTCCCTATGTGGAGATGGAATTTTGGTTATGATAATATGCATGAATGTATGTATCTGTTGCATTTTGAGATATTTTTGTTGTTATATAAATTGCTCAAATTTCACGGTCCTCTAGACAGGAGGAGGTTTTTTGTGAAGCATTTGTTAATATTGTTATAACCTGCAAGATTCAAAAAATTTAAATGAAACAATGTGATAAGAGATACTATTCCATGCCTCTACAATGATATCTCGTGCTGCATAAACAACATGATAATAAGCGTTATGTTATAACACTAAAATGAACTTGGTTATGCATAAAATGTTTAAAATACATTAAAAAAAGATATAAGTGAATAATAGATGAACATAAGGCCATAATGCAGGCTGCAACAAAAAACCATAAAAGTTTGGAATACAACTTGAATAAGTGGGCTCATATACCCTTTTTATTAATATGAAATAGTTACATGGAAGTCCATCTGCTTAGAAAGGTCTTCATTCATTTACATCCATTTATTTTATTGTGTTATGAGCTATTTTTTTGCATGACAGACATTGCATAAATTTTTAGGGTTGTTTCCCTTGGGGCTAGATGAGCCCATCAAATTTTCTTAAATGAACTTTATCCTTGCATTCTCAGTAGGCTAGATATATTTCTTTGGTGTCCTAGTGTCATCAGTGAGGCACCAGAAGGGTCTGTGTAGCGCCACGGAGCTGCTTATAGGCTTGAAATGGCTTCTGTTCTGAAAACATGTGGCAAGTGAGGTGGAGTCTTCTTAGGATCTCACTGTTATAGCATCATTTATCACCTTTATATACTTGATGATATATGTGTTGGAATTGGGCAGCCCTTTCCATTTAGACTTGGTCAGTTTCTTTAAAAACAATATTTTGAATTCCATACGCCACTCTGCCTAGACTTATACACGTGCAAACGCGGGTTTTATCATATCTAACGCAGGTATACAATTTAAAATATTAAAAAATATATAATATCCCTATTAATTGGGCAAGGTTTACAGGTTTTAATTATAGCCTACCTACACCATCCCATGGCCAAACTGTTTCCCAACTGAAAAAACTGATTTGAGGAATTATAAATACAGCTCATTGGGAAGGCCTAAGAGAGGAGAGAGAATTTTATTGATACTATAGCCTGTTATATCGTTGATCAAGTCTGATTTATCCCTGTGCCTCCTAGAATTCCCAGGTTCAGGAAACCCTTGTTTCCTTGTGATGTTCACCCCCTGTTTATGTGACATTCTTTGTGCACCTTTTATGGAAGAATCTTGGTCAGGCTTGGGTTGGACAGATCCGGAGGACGGGAGCCGTGGCTAATTTTAGGTGATTTCTCCACTTTATTTTTATATAACATCAATAAAAGAAGCTTTCTCTCGTTCCTAATGTCTCGGTCTTATATGTCTCTTATACATGTTGAATGATCTTATAATGGTTTATTTCATGTTATTATTTATGAGATTATATGATCTAACATACTAAAATTTAGGATATATATGATGTAAAACTAGTTTGTGTGCTTTGTCTTGAATGTTTTGTAGGTTTTGAAGAATGAGGAGTAGCAAAGGGTTTTCACCCTATTGGACCGACCTCAAACGTATCCTTAGTTTTCTAGTTTAAGCATTAGGACTTGTAATTTGACTACTTCTTGTGATGGTATGCCTTTCGCTCTGTTAGGTCCTTCAACCCAGACCTTAGGGCAGTTTTTCCTACAAAAGAATTGGCGAATCCAATGGGAATTACATCTGTGTAACTCCTATTTAGGGTTGTTTTCTCTATATTTTGGGTTCCCTGATAGTTTGATCACATTCCCAGTCATGTAGGTTCCTTTCCCATCCAGGAAAGACTCCTGATCTTCTGGATCAGGCTTGGATTTTTTGTTTTTCTTTGTTGCATTTTATATACGCTACTTTTGTGTACACATTCGTGTATACCTATATTTTTTTCGAAATGAACCCGTGTATATGCGAGTTCCCTTAAACACAAACATGTATACACACAGGTTGCACATAGTGGATCTGTGTATGGCTACTAAAATTTGGAAAATTGATTTTTGAGATCCTTTAAGTCTTTTTTACCTACTATTGGTCACTCCTGTAGAAAATTCTATATGTCTGGATAGTGTTTCTCCTTGTTGTGTATTAGTTTCTCTCCTTGTTGCATGAAAACCTAGTCAACTCAGGGTTAGCAATGCTTGGTGAAGTTTCAATTGTGACTCTTGCACCAGGACTTCTTTCTGAGGTTCTTGGTTGTTTTGATATTTTAGAACAATGAGTTTATGTTGGTTTTCTCATGCTTTCCTTGTTCATTGCTTCACTTTTTGGTTTTTGGCTTGTTGGCTTTCTTGGTTTTCTTGTTCCTTGAGATCAACTTTTCTAGTGAATCTTGAATTTTCCCTTTGTTGGTTTCATGAATTTTCTATTTGCTGGAGTTGTATGCTACAGTTTCGAATCAATTTCTTGAGTTTCTTACTTCTTTCCATTTATTGAGTCCCACCACGAAAGTGACATGGTTGGATTTTGGAATTAGAAGTTGCTTGTTGGCTTAATTTGTTGATTTGAGGTTTTTGGTGGTTTTGTTCTTGTCTCAATGAAATTTTATTTTTTCCTTAAAAAGTGAAAAGATAAAAAAACTTTTGTGTTTTCCGTTTCTTTTTCTTTCGTTTTTCTTTTCATGGTTTTCATCCTTTCTGGAGCAATTTGGTAGTTTCTCATTTTGGTATGATTGTTTGGTTTTGAGAGGAGTTCGGTAGTGGGCTTGTCTCTTTCATATCAACTTGTTTTGGAATTGTTTGTGCAAAGAAGTTCTTCTTTGGACTTTTCTCTTATTTTGTGTCAAAGTGATCAGACCAGGTTTATTGAAAAACTCATTTTCTTCCCTTTGTGAGTAGCCCTAGGATTTTCATTTATCATTGGTATCTTTTGCATTAGTTGCACCGTTAATAATTCTAGTATTTTTCATAGTTTTTGAAGTGTGTGAAGGGTGATATTGAAAAGAAAAGAGAAACATTTCTTGTTTTTAGGTGTTTCGTAGAACCCAAGTATAAATCTCTTTCATCAAAGGAAAAAGTTGCATATTCATGTAGCATATTTTCTACGGATTTCTCTTTTGCGTCGAAAACATCATAAGTTTCATTCTCCATCTACCCTTGACTTAAAAAGAACGGCCATTAAAATCAGGCACTTAATTAAAATGAACTAGAAGTTTTTTCATTGTCATTAAATATACACCAACTAGTTTAAGTCATAGGGCCTTGGAATAGGTGAGTGGAGAGTTAACTATCCAAGGCCACTCAAAACTTTCAAACATAGAAGTTGATTAATGGGTGAAATCTAGCCTCGTTAAGTCAACCGAGAAAGCTCTCCTCTAGAGTGTCAAGCGTGAGGGATAGTGAAGGCAGAGAAGAGAGATACCCCCTCTCTTATTTGCTAAATCTTGACCAAAGACCATTCTGCCCAGCTACCGATATGAACTGGTGCCCATAGTTTCCATTCCTAGGTATCACACAGGTAACTGTGGGGGGGGGGGGGGGGTAATACCTATGGTACCTAGGGTAGATTTTGCATCACTCTCATTAGTACTTCTAGAGGGTGCCCTTGCGAAGCTTGGGTACTTGCATCGATAAAGGCTTTTGTTAGGAGGTCAGTGTAATTATTTTTGTTACCTTCGCTAGTAGGCCTGGGGCGTAATTACCCCAGACTATTTTGGAAGGTCCTTTCATTCTCTTTCTTGTATTCTGGTGTTCTATCCTAATCACTCAGAATGAAAATACCTGAAGACTGCTTGATCGTTGTATCTTAGGGACATTTTTGTAGAGTGTTCTCTTTTCTCCTAGATTGCCATAGCTTCATAATTTTTTGAGTCTATTTTAAAATCTCATAATTATTAAAAGTGGTTGACCGATTGGTTCGTCGATCGAGGAGGCTTTGTGGGCTTTCTCCTGCGAGTGTCAAGCCTTCTTCAAGAAGGCGTAGGAGCAATTCTACTGGTGATTTTCATCTAGTAGTTGCAAACACATCAGAGAGTGATCCTCCGACTGGGGTTGTTGTTTCTATGGGCGGTCCTAGTACTAGTGGTGATATAGAGAAGAGTACTCCACTCATCTCTCGAGTCCTTTTTCTGGAAAAAGAAGTTGAAGTGGAAGAAGTTCTTGAACCTCTAGTTACTCCTTCCTCTCCTCTTCCTGCTAGTTTTCAAGACATTATTTTGTACGTTGGGCCTTTGTCTAAGAGACCGGCTAGCCCCCATATTTATCCTTTTCTTGCGATGGCCAAAAATGGGAACACAACTTCAGTTATGAGCACTATGAGTAAGCATACTCCTATTTCGATTGATGGAGGGGGTACCATTTCTATTTTGACTATCACTCCCAGTGCTGCAATTTTTGGCTCTACCTCTATTCCATCTATGAGTGGGGGCAACCCAAGCATTTCCTTCACATTCTAGTCCCTTTTCTTTTGGAATGTCATCTAGCACAATTCCTTTAGTTTCCTTCATTGATGATTTTGTTTTCTCTACACCCATGTCCTCTATGGCTAGTGGGTCAGCTTATTTTTAGGGTTTTCCCTTCGGAAGTGGTCACGTCCCTCATTTGAACCCTTCCTTAGGATCTTTTACTTTCACCTCTCAAAGTCAAGGTTTCAATCCTTTCCTTAGAGGCCAAATCTCTAATGCTTTTCAAGGTTGGAACCCTGCTTTTATAGGGTTGGGAACTGGGAATCAGTTTTTCTATGGTCAACAAGGGAATGTACCTTTCCCCTCAGTAGGTGCTTCTCAGGGTTTATCTCAATTCGTCAATGCTTGGAACCCTTACCAAGGGGTTTCGTCTTCATTTAACACTTCGATTGGGGGAAATATCCTTGTTTATGGTAATCCTACGATGGGAGGGGATCCTTCTCCGAATGCTTCTGGGCCACAAGGTTTCTCTTATGGCTCAGATTTTTCTACGAACAATCTTTGGAAAACTGGTGCCTCAACTAATCCAGGGTATTCTTTTCAAAATGTTGGGAATCCTTCCCTTGAGGGATGGAATTCTCAAGATCCTCCACGTTTACCTTTCCTTGCAACTTTGAATTTTCCATATTTTTCAAAAATGACTAATGATCCAATTCGATACAACCCAGGTTGGCCTCTAGTCCCTATTAAAATTCCCTCAGATATTCCAAAATTTGAAGGGAAGACTGGTGAGGATCCACTCGACCATGTTACCACTTTCCATTTATGGTTTTCATTGAATTCCATTATCTATGATTCGATTAGTTTGAGGTTATTTCAATGCACCCTAACTGGAAATGTTGCAAGATGGTACATTGAGCTTACTGGGGTTAATTTTAATAAGTTTCGTGAGTTGGATACTATGTTTTTAAACCATTTCCATTTTCCTATTCATTATAATGTTGGGACCGATCTTCTGGCCAATTTCCAGCAGGATAAGGCAGCACACATTTTTTATCGTATTCAAGAATGGAAGAGAAGGAAGAGGCTCATCAAAGCCAAAATTCCTAATGAATTCCTTCTCGAGTAGTTTCTTAAAATCTTACAGCCAGAAATATTGAAGGATGTATCTCTTTCTAGGGTATTCTATGAGGAACATGCTATATTTAGGGCTCAACAGTTAGAATTTATCTATTCTCAGTCCGGGGTCCTTAATAAGATTTTGTCAGATGTTCCTCATTCCGAGGTGGATTTATCCAAAACGAAGCCAAGTCCTCATGTTGACGGGCTTGTCGGTTCGATTGATAGTGGCACGACTAACTTGTTGAATCAATTGTAGCAGTAATCTTTACAATATGCTCCTTCTGGTTAGGCTATGTCATCGGGTGTTGACTCCTTCCCAACCCTTAACTATTAATGTTGTTCTAGCTTCTAACCCCAAAGGAAATCAACAATCCAATGGGAATAAGAAAAGACAAAATAATAAGAAGAAAGATAAGGATGGGAAGGGTAATATGAACATATCCAAGAATAATGTTGGAGAGGGTAAGAGAGAGGTGAAAAATAAAGTTAAGTTTCCATGCAAGTTATGCACCATAGACCATCTTACTTATCTCTACCCTAAAATTTAGGATGCTCAGTGCTTGTTAGCTGAGCAAGGTTCCTTTAGATCCTAGGTTATGCTAACTAACCCTTTTCCCCAAGGGCAACAGCTGCTTGCTGGTAAAAACGCTAATACTTGAGCTCCGACTGAGGGCAACCAGGAAGGGGAAAATTTCTCAAATGTATATATGATAAGTGCTCACATTGATCATGCTACAAGATCTCGTGATTATGGTGAAGTTGAGTATTCAAAGGCTAGGTGTGCTCCTGGTTTTTTCGAGCCACTCCATATCGAGAGGCCCGCAGTTGATCCTATACCTCGCATGCTGAAAGGTTATACTAAATGTACGACAATCAATCCTAATGCCAAGGTAGCCCATAACTATTCCATTGTAGAATATCTGACTCAGAGTCCTTGTACTATGTCTGCGTTAGAGGTACTCCAGTTGTGCCTAGAAAAAAGGAGTGCATTTCTCACTGCAATCGGGGCAGTTTCCCCAAAGAACTCTCTTATGATTACGTTTGATATGTCAAATCTTACAAAGAGTCTTCCTCATCACATAGCCTTTCAGATTTAGTCTACATATCAAAAGATTAATATTTTTTGAATAGTATTTGATGAGGGCACTTCCACATGTGTTATTTCTATCTCATGTTGGAAATCTATTGGATCCTCTCAAGATTCACCTTCGCCTAGTATTCTATCTGCATTTGATGGTTATTCTCACAGGCCACATTGAATTTTTCTAGCTTTGCCCATCTATGTTGGGGGTAAAGTTGTCAATATTGAGGTCGAGATAGTTGGTGCAAATTTAGACTACAACCTTCAATTGGGGTGGATTTGGATTTATGAGATGGATGTTATTGCTTCATCATTATTTCTCATCTTGTATTTTCCCCATGAAGGGAGGATTTTCACTGTCGATCAGATGGACTATTCTCCTGTAGATCCAAATGCATCTGTTGACTCTACTATACCCTTGGTGAATGATGCCAAGCAACCTGTGGATAATTTGGGGGTTGGAATGTATACCTCATTGATCGGTACCTTTGATCTTCCACCTCCTTCTGTTCATATTAATGTTATCCCATCCTCCAAGGTTCCTACTCGAACAGAGTTCTTTTGAACTCAATATTTTTCAGACCCTTGGACCTTACCTTCTCCTACCTCCACATTAGAGGAAGGTCAATCGGGTGGAATGGCATTCCCTATATCTGCAGCAGAAATTGCCTATCAATCTATTGTTGACTCTATAGATTCCATTCCAATTTCTCTTTCACTGGAGGAGTTGGATGGAGATGTGGCTCCAACTTGGACACTTAATTCATCTTTTTCTCAGGCTTTCCTTAATATTTTTCTTCCATGTGAAGAGGCTATCCTTGAAGTAATGAATGGCGTGGAAAGACCATGGGATCATTTTCATCATTGGTTCTATTTTCTACTAGACTTGCAAGAAGTTGAATCAAGACTGTCTAGCCCTCTGTCTTCTAGTCATGTTTGCCTGGTCTTGAACCCTTTAGCTCTAGCACATGTTTTTGTTGAAGGTAGCATGGTTGTCATTTATGAGACTATTCCGGTGAAAATTTCCAGAGACCCCAAATTTATTGAGAGTGTTTTCATGAGATTGGAATGTTCCCCTAAAGAGATTCAGACTTATACCGATCTCTTTAGATAGTTTCGTGATGTGTTCGCTTGGTCTTATGAGGAAATGCCTGTAATTGATCCATCTATTGTCTAGCATGATCAAGACTTACGAGAATGTTAAGCCTATACAGTAGAAGCTTCATCCGGTCAACCCTAGGAAAGTGGAAGCTATCAAGGCTGAGGTTGAAATTATTCTTAAGGTGAGCTTCATATACCCCATTCCTTTAAACGAGTGGGTTTGGAATCCAGTGCTTGTGGACAATAAACAAGGAACGATTTTAGTTTGCATTGATTTCAGGGATTTGAATAAAGCATGTCCAAAAGATAATTACCACACACCATTTATTGATCAGATTTTTGATGAGTGTGCAGGGAATGATATTTTATCCTTCATGCATAGTTTCTCGGGATATAATCAAATTACCATACATCCTGAAGATTGGCACAAGACTGCTTTTATTTTCATACAAAAAGATGCCTTTTGGCCTTAAAAATTTTGGAGCTACCTTCCAGCGGGCCATGTCTTATGCTTTCCAAAACATCAAGCATATCATCGAAGATTATTTGGATGATTTAGTTGCTCATTCTTGAAAGAGAATTGATCATCCCTCTCATCTTCGACAAATTTTTTAACGATGTCATCATTATAAAATTCGGTTGAACCATAATAATTGTGTTTTCGTTGTCAAAATTGGTCGGTTGTTGGGATTCATCGTGTCTACTGAAGGGATTCATGTAGATCCCTTAAAGGTTGAGGCAATACTTCAATTGCCTCCCCCGTGTTCTATTCATCAATCTCAAAGTCTACAAGGAAAATCAAATTTCTTAAGGAGATTCATCGTTAACTACGTTGAGGTAACGAAAGGTTTTATGAGATTATTGAAGAAGGTAATTCCATTATTATGGGATGACTTCGCTCAACACTCATTCGATGCTTTGAAAAATGCATTTACCTCTGCTCCATTATTGATTCTAGATCATCATAGCAGAGACTTCCTTTTGTATCTCGTCACTACAAAATCTACCATAGGTATGTTTTTGGTTCAGGAGGATGATGCTCTTTGTGAGAATGTTATTTACTACCTTAGTCAAGGTTTGGTAGCTCCTGAACTACGATGCTCTCCCATAGAGAAGTTAGCTTTGGCAGCTGTCCTTGTTGTCCAATGGCCCAAGCATTACATTACCCTTTGAAAAACTTATGTTTTGGAAACAATCAATCTGTAAGAGTTTGTTCTTAGTAGGTGAGTGATTGGGGCAAATATAATCAATGCATTTTCATTTTTCAAGAATTAGATCTTGAATTTATGTCTGCCAAATCAAAAAAATATTTGGTATTTGCAGAGTTGATCTCTAAGTTAACTTGTGGAGATGAGATTATTTATGAGGAATCGTTCCCTGATGAACACCTTTTTCTCATTTATTCACATGATCCTTGGTATGGATATCTCATTGTTTATCTCCAGACTTCGAAGTTTCCCCTCGCTTTTTCAAAAGATGAGAGTTGAAAGTTGTATCACTTATCAAAAAGTTATTTTATTATTGGTGACAATCTATATCGTCGCAGTGTCGATTCGATCCTTAGACGTTGCTTAACTCTCGAAGAATATGAGGTAGTATTGAATGATTGCCACAATGGAGCTTGTGGTGGTCATTTATTTGGGCTTGCTAGAAATCAAAATATTTTGTGTGCTGGATATTTTCGGCCCTCGATTGTCATATGTGTCAAGTTTATACTCGGAAGATGCACGCTCATCCAACTCCTCTCTTTCATGTTATCACTGTCGATCCGTTCACTAAGTGGGAAATTGATTTTACTACTTGTAACCCACCTTCGGCAGAGGGTCACAAGTACATTATCATTGTAGTGGACTAATTTGGGAAGTGGGCTGAGGCTATGCCTACCTTCTCAAACGATGGTGAAACAACAACCCTATTTATGTTCAACCAAGTCATTTATCACTTCGATATTCCCAAAGAGATCATGTTCATCATCAAAAAATATTAAAGTCATCCAACCATCATACAAATTCTATCCCTGTGGGCCCTGCCCTGGGTTGGCACTACATAAGAACATTATAGTTGTTGCCACAGGAAGAACAACCACACCCAATCACATGGTACACCCACCACCCGTCTCTGTATATCCTTGGGAAGGTCCTACACTGCAGCCATAGGGACATGGCAGATCAATCCCTCCAGGCTTCTCTGTATCACATGGAGAACTCTCCCTGGGTCCTTTGCGGCATCCTCAACTTCTCTTCCATGGTGCTTATGCCTCGGGAAGCCCTCTGGTCTGACTGGTCCAATATCTGTTACATGGTAATTTATTTTGTAAGTCAAATATTCTAAGAAAAAATAGTTTTTTTCATTTTCATACCTTTATAAGAAAATTAAAAAAAATCATATAATAAAAAATCATTGTGCAATCTTACCAATCGCCCCCCATGCTTCACTGGGTGGTAAGGGAAAATCAATATCTCCCCTGAAATCCATGCCAACATAGGGATAATCTTCTACCGTGATGACTTATTATCCCCACCACATGAAGAAATCATTATCCTAGGTAGTTCTGGGGACCTCGCCACCCCCGAGCCTTTTCATCAGATCGATCCATCTAGCTATCTGTGGATCCCGAGGGATGCTGATAGTAGAGATAATGTTGGGACGAAATCTTGGAATCCTCTCGAAGAATAATTCACATAAAATGGTCCCATAACCAAAGTGTTTTGTTTTATTCTTCTGGATGGAGGTCAATTTTTTCTTCAAATTTGTTAATAAGGCTATGCACCAATCATATAGTGTAGTCAGGAATTCCACTGCCAAACTCATGTTTCCTTGTGAGGCTTGGTGTAAGGAAATAGATCCAGCTACCTTGACAATGGTGAAAAGAGGTTTTTTCATGTGCAACCCTTGCACATATCTAATTAGGATCTATGTCCTGACTTTATGAGTACCTTGAGAATAGTATATGCGAATATAATCTTCGACATTTAGCCCTCCTATGGGCTTGCCTTGTAAATTTACTAGTTCCCCTCTTTGAGAGAGTCCTGATATGAAATAAATGTCTTAAATTTAGATCCTTAGTGGAATTTGATCGATCATGAAACAATCCTCCTCTGGGTCCCAATAACTTATAAGCATTTTGAGCAACCTGGTGTTCTTTTCCATGTTTGGCATCTTAAAAAACTTGAGCAATCTGCATCCCTGAAGTATATCCAAGGATAATTGGACCTCCATGACCTCATTGTCAATTGTGTTATGCTCCCTCTCTCTCTAGCTAATGGTCATCCTACATCAATTCATTAAAAAACCATTAGAATTTCATTTTAAAATCTCACTCTACGCATACGTGAGTTGCTTCCTGCACAGTCATGTTTACATGCAAGTTCAATATTATGAACCTGCGTATACGTAGAGGGTTTCATAAAAAACATAAATTCTACAGTGAAATTCCTAAAAAATCACTTGAATTGATAAAAAAATTGATTACTAAGTTGTTTGAGAAGAATACCTAGAATATTTGCGTTGATTCGGCTGATAATTGGTCTAGTTGGAAGTTGGGGATTTGTTTCTCCAGAGCTCTTTTACAAATTCTTCAAGGCACAAATGACCAAATGTGAGTCCAAAAGGACTATTTATGCCCGAAATTCAAAAACAGAATTCACACTTTACTTATTCAAAGTTTTGTGTTTAGGTTTTTGAATTTGTTCAATAATTTATGACCTTTTGGCTTGTAAGCGCTGGGATAGGTTGTTTTCAGGTCCATTTGACGATTTACAGATGATTCCATCACTACTTCGATTCCATGACCACTGACCTGTCATGGCAGATATTTTGTTCAAAACTGGCACATAGGTTAGGGAATTCACTTTCCATTGCACTTATCCATACTAGCCTCCATACTAAAATCTTGCCATAGGGTCGACCCCATCATGTTATGATTATTACACCATTTTATCTCGTCGACTTATAAATCATGATATGATGGTAGATCCATCTCTTAGATTGGCTTCTTAGTTAGATCATCGCTAGCATATGTCGCCCATGCTACAATTTTTGTAGGCTTGGGTGTCCTCTTTAGTCCTGCCATGACTTATGCGTTGAATCTTCATTCTTCTTCTTCTTTGCTATATTTTCTGGCCTTATACCCTAGAAGTTCCCATTTTGTTGTCGATTTTTTTTGTTGCATTGCATATTGACCATTTGTATATCTTGGCCTCTAGCTGGCTTCACTTGGACTCATGTATAAGCCATGTTTTGACCATGTCTTTCTACAAAGTCAACCATGCAATCACTTGGCCTTGTGACTTGACACCTTTTCCCATTGATGGAACATTCCTCTGAGTGTCACTTACCAGTTTCACCACCTTCCATTGAGCATAGGACTGTTCCTATCCCAGGAACTAGTGCAAATTTTTATCAACACTCATTCTGTCCATTTTACTATAGGCATTATTTTATTCCTTTTTAGGTTTTTAATATGAAAAGTACAAAAAAATCAAATATCCCAAAAAGAGCGGGTTCGAGACATTACTTCCACATTTGATGGCAGCTAAAGAGTCAGTTGTGTCGCCTTTGAACAAAGCACAAAAAAAATCTAAGTCTTTTCTCATTTTTTGGGATAGGTTTAGTTTTGAATTAGGATAAGCCATAACCTTGTTATCAAGTCAGTACTCCCCTGGTTGGTTATCTCTTCCAATCATATGGAGGGTTTTTTCATGCCTCTTGCATGAAAAAATTATACAAAGTTATCATATGATGCCATAGTAAAAATGAGTCGTACTTTTCTTCAAGGGAAGTAAACCTGAATCAGCCTTTCTGTGGTGTCGGCCATCCCGAGTCTGTCAGAGTCTTATTCTATCACATCAGCTATTTGGTCCTTTTCTCGTGCTGGTTTGAGAAGGTCTCCATTGCTTCTTGTTGGTGGGTTTGCTCTTATCGACTTTGACAAATTTCTCTGAGAGTAAACCTAGAGCCACACCCTGGCCTTATTTACATCATTGATAGGTGACCTTGTGCTCAACATTTGATCAAAACCATAGGTCTTTGACTGAGGGATTTCCCTTGTGTTCGACATCAACTTACATTATCACACCTGAGATTCGTGCAGTGCCTTGATTTCCATTTGACCCTATCGATGGATTTCTCACCTCCTTGTTAGCTTTCATTATTGGTTGGTTCATAGGGTTTATGACGTGTGCTAGCTACATGTTGTGCATGTTGGAAACGTACTTCTAGTTGGTCACTTCACTTTTCTTCGTCCGATTCCTTCCAAATTTTTCCCTACGGGTTACACTCATGCTGGATTGATGTGGGATGCCTTAATGCCTTCCTTCCAGCAAATCTTTTCCCATTGACTTTGACACATTTCTCTGGGAATAAGGTCTAGAGTCCTTTTGTTAGTACCTTAGGGTTTGCAGTCATTAATGGCAGATTCCTTTGCTATCGAAAATGAGAATACATCAATGTCTCCTAATTGGTAGATTCTCTCAAGTGTTCGAATTCAACTCATTCATTCGCACTTATTAGATTGTTTTGGGGCACCTTGATTCTCATCATCATTATCAGTGAGTTGTCTCGTGTTTGTTAACGGTATACATCAATGACTGGTAATCAAACGATTTCTCACATGGTTGACCTCAGCTTATTTATTCCCATTGTGTATAATTGTTCCATAGTGATCGGTGAAGACCTCGGATTCGCATCAGCATGCTTTGCTTCACTTTGTCAGCTCCTTCAATTTTCTGCCATTGACACCATACACCCTTATATGTTGCAGTTAATTGCAATAACATCCTATATGTTGGCACCCGAGTTGCATGCAGTATCTTTTTTCCACCACTTATGATTTGGTACCTGGAAATTCAGTTGGGACTTCAGTGATCAGATATCTTTGCAGCATCATTGATCAGTCTTCTATATGTCATATTTGGACATGATTTTGATATGTACTTCTAGGTAGAGATCAAATGATTCACTATGTACTTTACAGTTCAACTATACTTGTATACATATTGGATCCAATCCCTAATTTTTATGTAGACATGATTTTCTTTAATTGAGCATGGGTATGCCCACCTTAGACATGAGCTTTCTTTCTGATTTCTTTCACTGGTTTTTGGCAGGCTAAAATCTGGTGAAGTCTTCTCAAGTCCTCGCAAGATCCTTTCTTATGCACATAATACATTTTGGCCATCATGTACCCCTTATAACCTCATATATTAGGGGGCATCTGTTATAGCATCATTTATCACCTTTATATACTTGATGATCTATATGTTGGCCTTAGGCAGCCCTTTCCATTTAGACTTGTTCAATTTCTTAAAAGACATTATTTTGAATTCCATACGTGACTTTTCCCAGACTTATACGCGTGCAAACGCACGTTCACTCATATCTAACCCATGTATATAATTTAAAATATTAAAAAATATATAATCTCCCTATTAATTTGGCAGGGTTTACAAGTTTTACCTGTAGCCTACCTACACCAGGTCATGGCCAAACTATTTCCCAACTGAAAAAACTAATTTGAGGAAGTATAAATACACCTCATTGGGAAGGCCTAAGAGAGGAGGGAGAATGTTATTGATACTATATCTTGTTATAGCCCTGATCAAGTTTGATTTATCCCTGTGCCTCCTACACTTCCCAGGTTTAGGAAATCCTTGTTTCCTTGTGATGTTCACCCCCTCTTTATCTGACATCCTTTGTGCACCTTTTATGGAAGAACCTTGGTGAGGCTTGGGCTGGACAGATTCAGAGGAAGGTTTCGCTTGGAGCTTTGTTTGATTTTAGGTGATTTCTCCACTTTATTTTTACATAACATCAATAAAGGAAGCTCTGTCTCGTTCCAGATGCCTTGGTCTTATATTTCTCTTATACATGTTGAATAATATTATAATGGTTTATTTCATGTTATTATTTATGAGTTTATATGATCTAATATATTGACATTTAGGATATATATGTTGTACAACTAGTTTGTGTGCTTTGTCTTGAATGATTTGCAGGTTTTGAAGAACAAGGAGTAGTAGATGGTTTTCACCCTGCAGGATTGACTTCAAATATAGGACATACAGGTAAGGTCACCTATCCTTAGTTTTCTAGTCTAAGCATTAGTACATGTAATATTCTTGCTTCTTGTAATGGTATGTCGTCCGCTCTGTTAGGTCCTTCAACCCATACCTCAGGGTAGTTTTTATCGCAACACTCACACCAAGCTTGTGGCACGTAAGGGTCGCAGGAGCACCTACGTCGGCATGTGTGGGATTCCTTGTCTTATAATGGGGAATGCAGGCGGGCCAGGAACTCCTTGGAGTTGGATTCACCTAAGCTTAAGAGCAGTAGTACCATGGAATTCCTTAATAAACCAGTGGCATCGACATGAAGCCTTGACTTTGATTTGATGGCCTCTTGTTCCTCTTAGGTAAATACATGATCGAAAATATTGGCTTGAGGAAGTCTGTGTAGTAGTAGATCTTGTTCTTGGGGTGGTCACGAAGATCCCCATCTAAGACGTCGCATGAGGTAGGGTTGAAGTCCCTTAGCTAAGCCATGATAGATAATTAGAATGAAACGCATGTTGTGGTGTAGAGGAATCAAACACTGAACTTATAAGAAAATATTGGGCAAACTTATCCTTTTGTAGATAAAGCCCTAGACATGGAGACCTTCCATTAGCGCATTTGATTTCCCCCCTACGTGATTGTTTGCAAGAGTGTTAACGTGGCCCAAAAGGTGTACCCTAGAAGGACGGTTGTATAAAGCAAAGGGAATAACCAAGATAACGACAGTCAGGACATGCTGGCGGCGATACAACCCCTATTGTTATGCTATTGGATGAGGATGCGCTCACCTAACAGGTCATCCTGTTAGGTTTACCCTGTAGCAATCACATAAGGTGCAAAGGGAAGGGATTGAGGTGAGCAGTGCGGGATGATATGGTAGTGACACCACGTAGCCAAATCGAGAGCAATAGAAATGTAGGGGCACAACCCACTGAAACATGTGGTCTAGATGTCGAAGCCTGGAAGTTTTACTAGAACGTTTCCAAGGGCGCAAGCAAAGGGGAGCTGGGAAAAAAAAAGATGAGATGACGCGTCACAATGAAGTACCTCAACAACATTTCTATTAGCTGGAAGGTTGACCCACAACCACATAGGCCCAATGCCATGACCCCGGAAGAAGGTAGAAAATTGCAAGCAACATGATGGAGGCAAGAGAGATTACGTGGGAGTGGTTGTGGTGGCAGCAAGGAGTTGGATGTGGCGGACTAATGGGAAAGAGGCCATACAGTCCCACCATCCATGCAAGCCCGATAGATCTTTCACTGGTGGAAGGAGGAGCCACAACTATGTCAACCTGATGCTTTGTTTCTGACAGAATAAATATTCATTGCAAGAGACAAGGTGTCGGGCTAACATGAACTTGCAGCGACAATGATTGGCGGATATGGTTGGGCCTATGAGGAGGAGATAAGAGGGGCCTGTTTTTTATGTAAGCCTAGTGCAGAGTAGCTGGTGGGTAACCAAACACGTAGTTTGGGAACTACTGGGAGAGAGCAAGAAAGATGATTTGTCCAATGGGACCCACTCGGAAGGCGTTTGGCTAATATGAAGAGTGAATGTCTTTGGGTTTTCAGCGGGCATAGGTCTCTGGGTTTTCGACGAGCATATATATATATATAATAATAAAAAATTAACAAAAAAAATTTAATAATAAGTACCCCATTCCTCTAATGGTAACCTGAGGGGTTGGGTGACATTACATTTATGTTTACTCTTTGTGATTTGCTTGGGGGAGGGTGTTATAGTTAATTTTCTCCAATGCTTATTTTCCCAATAAACTAGTTATAATGAGTTGTAAGCTCACTTAAAGATTTGTATATGCCAAAATCTCATAATTATCTTTAACTATATAATAAATAACTTCTATATACTTTTACAATTGTGATTAACGCAATAAATAATTAATACTCTTATAATTATCTTAAAAGAATAAACATGTAATGCTTTAACATCAAAATTAATAGACTTTATAATGACATTCTAATGCTAAGCTAACTTTGGTGTTTTAGATAAAGAACTAATGTTTTTTTCCATCAAAATTAACCATTCAAGATTTAGAAAATTCACAAACATGAATGAATAAAAACTACGTTAATCATAATTATTTTCTTAACAATATAACAGCAAATAGCATAATGTTTTGCCAAAAAACTATAATGAAATGTGTGTGTTTTTTTTTCCAAATACAATATACATCTACGCGTATAACCTTTTCTTAAAATTATCATAATTTTCTCCAAAATCCCTTAGCATATTGTCATAATTTGGAAATATTAAAAGTACATTATAATAAAAATTTAAAAATTTAAATCTATAGTAATGTTTTATAAAACCATAATTCAAACTGATTTGATTTGTCCGGTAAGATCTCATCGCACGGAAAAGCTTATCCCACAATAATACTGGGGCGCAGCAAGTCGAAACGAGATCGATTCTTTACCGGTCATGTCATATGTTAATATACCAGAGAGTTCATTTTTCGCTTACCGCAAGCATCTTATTTTTCCACCTTTATCAGCCTTTCCTAAAAGAATACATACATGGCAACTTTTGATACCGGCTCCGGACACTAGATTTGCACGTCTTTTAACGTGAAAATATGGGTTATTCAATTACGTTTTCCAACACACACCTGGTGGACGGAGAGTTCCAAGAATTGGGTTGGGTTCCTCTACGGACAATAACAGGTTATTTAAACATTATAATTAAAAGAAAAAAAGATTAACTTATTTATTTTTCATTATATTGGCAAGGACCCACTAGTGGTCACTTTACTTATGTTAACGTGTATCCATGTATAATAGAAATCAGTTAAATCCAAAATAAAATTGGAGAATATCCATCTCGTATATTTTAACTCTAAATTAGATAAGTTTACATTAATTTGATTAATCAATTTTTATATATAAAAAAAATAATACAATGCATTAATATTATGAAAGGAATTATATATCTCAATCATTTTGAGCAACACATATTTAGCATGGAAGGAATTGTATATATATTTCATTTCAAATGACATAATATTAATATATTTAAGTTATACAATTTTATATTTAGGTTGAAGATATCTTAACTTTAATTGTGTAAATATAAGTTAAATTGGTTATTTGAACAAATGTTTCTTAAATTTTGAGAAAAATAGACTAAAAAATGTCAATATATTTTATTGACCATAAACATTGAAATATTTTATTTATAAACCAAATTAATTTATTTTAAATATTATTATATAAAAAATTAATTAAATTACATATTTCTTTTTATTATAAAGTAATTCAAATATTTCACTTTCACTTACCTTTTTTATCCCCATCAAATTAATATAAAATTATTTTATTTAAAATCAATATTAAAATATTTTATTTATAGTTGATATTATAAGAAGTTAATACTAAAATGTATTAATTAAATAGATTTTCAAACATTTTATTTAAATTTTACATTAAATTATTTTTAGAAATTAAAAAAATTACACAACCTTCTTTATATATATATATATATATATATATATATATATATATATATATATATATATATATATATATATATATATATGCCCATTAAGACCACTGTGGTCTATTGGGCCTCAAGAAAATAAAAAGAATCTAATTGTGATTTTTCAAAATCTTGTTTCTGTGATAAAATAGAAGAGAAAGAAGCACCCCAAGATCGCTATAGTTGGGCTCGCTTAATAAGTCAAGAAGATTGGAAGTGTGGCAGATGTTAGTGAATTGAGAGCGGGTGTGAGTAAGAGTCAGGGAATCTAAGAGGAAGTGTTTTTCATCTACCACCTTCTTATTATCACAAATCTGACAACTTTTATCATCCCAAGGAGTCCTGGGAGTAGACCACCACCAGGTTTCACTTCGAAGCTCATTAGAATTACTTCTTATCATAGCGATGTTCATTTTTTTCTTAGTTGGTTAACAAAAAGAGATAATTATGGTTATCAAGGGTGGGGTTGATCACCTCCTTATAGTATCTCAGCTTCCTTTTACCCTCCAACTCCTTATCATCTCACAACATGTCCATAAAATTATAGCTAATAGTATATTTCACATTATCCTTGCTTCCCATGATTATCTCCTCCTTAATTCCCAAATGGTTGAGCCAAGACTAGGCATCCTAAAGATACCAGTTCTTGAGGCAAACATGGGGGTTTTGACTAAAGTTAGAAGCAATTTTTGGGAGCCTCTTGGATTCCATGTTGTAAAGCTTCTTCTTATACATTAGATATCTAATCATAGTCATACTTTCAATGGGGGACAAACTAGCTTCAATCAAGAGGATATGATATGGAGTATTTCCCTTGATCTTTAGGTTGTAGGTTATGAATTTCTTTTGAATCATCTCAATATTTCTCCACGACTCTTTGGATATGTTGCAACCTCAAACTTCACATATGTATAAGACAATAGGGGTGACGAGAGTCTCAAAGAGGAACCTTTTTTTACTCAAAATGCAAAGATCGACCGACTTACAATTATTTTCAAGATCATAATAAGCTTTCCAGCCTCCAATAATCCCTTTATCGATGCTATAATTCCATTTGAGCTGATGAGGAAATTCAATACCCAAATATTTGTAAGAAGAAACCTGCTCTAAACAACGGTTATCATAGACGAAATTACCATGGGTTATATTTTTTGATTTAATGATCATGACTTTAGTCTTGTTGGCATTAACTGTCAAACCCACCTTGGAGCAGTAAACAAGAAGAGTCTTAAGTTGCTTGTCTAGGTCATCATGGATTTTTGCGAGAAGAACGATATCATCATAATAAAGGAGAAGAGTAATGATTATACCATCAAGATCGGTGCCCTTGAAACTTGCAGTTTCCACATACCCTCAAGCTTATCAATGAAAATTCCAAAAAGGGTAGGAGATACAGGACACCCTTGCTTAACCTCGATATTGCATTTAATATATTTATACCACCCTTCATTGGCATAAGCTTGGAAATGACAGTCTCCACAAGGCCTTCACTAGGGGAGAAATACCATACCACATGGGTTTGTATTGGGGGATATATATTGATGAAAAACTGACATAATGTGTTGAGCATCTATTAGGGGGTAAAGGGCTTTTATATTAGCAAGTATAAAAAATGGAGCTCAAAGTTAATGAAAAAATATAAAGGGGTATACAATTTTTAAATGAAAAAATGGATAGCTACAATATCTAGTGAAAGTAGGGGATTTTTAAATTGGGAAGGTGTATTGGGTGTTAGAAAATTAAATATTAGAGAGCAATGCAACACATAAAATATGCAGAAAATAAAAGCACACAAAACACATAAAACTAGAGAGACACAGATATACGTGGTTCACCCAGTTTGGGCTACGTCCACCCCGAACAGGCAGTCCTTCCTTTCTATTATCCAGCAAAAATTGAAGAGACAAAACCTACAGCAGATCCGCTGTAATATCCTCTGTTCTCTCTCACAGTCTCCCTCCCTGTTTCTCGCTCCGAGAATACACATACAATGCACAGCCGGAATACAATGCCCTCATAAAAATGAGGGGTTGCCTTCTAGGGAAAAAAACCCTAATCTAAACATAACTTCTACCGTCAGATAATTTGCCTAATGAACGGCCCAGATTGACTAGAAATTACTATACTTTTACAAGGCAATTTTACATATGTTTTTAGCTTTAGGGGCGCTGCCCCCGAAAACCCCCGCCAGGGGGGGGCTCCGAAAAGCGCTGCCGGCCCCCCTTGGACCCCCCATGGCAGTGATTATTTATGGGCGGCGTTGCCGACCCTTTTAAGGTACAGGGGTCCAATGTTGTGATACAAAGTAAACAAGATAATCAGGCTCCACACCCAACATTGGGTTCGTATTGGTAGGGGGTAAATAATGTGATTTTTAGAGGTATTTTCCAATATGTCGTCAAATTAGGGGTATTTGTTAGTATGTCATGAACACACGTAATATGTCATAGGTTCATTGAGTGAAGCCCTCGTCATAGTCTCATAGAGGCAAACCACAACAATCCGCAGTGCAGGAAGAACCATGATCTCTTCAAGTATCTCGTAGAGCTTACCTCTAGGAACTGTGTCGAAATATTTTCTAAAGTTCACAAAATAACAAAAGAGATCGACTTTAATATTGCGACATTACTCTGCAATGATCATGAGAGTGACAATATGGTCGATAGTCGAGTGATGTCTCCTAAAACCAGCTTCCCCTTTAGCTCTTTTACCATGGTTTTCAAACCAAAAGCTAAGCTTATTTTCTAAAATGATCCCATATAGATGACTAGGATGTGATTAATTATAATGGTCCTGTAGTTATAGGGAACACTTTTATCCCCATTCTTAAAGACAGGCACAATAAGGCTTTGCGTCCAAATCTTAGGGAAGGCATTTTGTGTAGAAAAATTAAGGAGCTTGAGGAGATGAGGAATGAGGGTAGATCTTCCCATTTTAAAGATCTCAGCTTGGTATCCTTTAATATTTTTAGCTTTCTCATTAGCGATATTATTAATCCCAGACTCAACGTATTCCAGAGACAAAAGAATTCCCTCTAACTATAGGACCATTGTGATTAATTTACAATTACTTTATTATTATATAAATTAATACTAGAAATTGCACCAAATGTTGCAAAGGAAGTTACATAGTAAGATGATAACATAATGACTAATTTATGCTTCTTTGACTACACTTGGAAGACAAAAAAATATCAACAAAAGGAAAGAACCATGCTACAATGAAATGTTACTGCAATACATGGTTCCTTGAGCCTTACAAATCATGATGCCTATGTTCAACTTAAAGACCTTGTCTGATTATGCAATCAATTTGCCAAAGTTCCTACTTAATAACTTATGTGATTGTGCTATACATAAACCTAAGATGCATGAAACGTTTATCGCCTCTTCAATGTCACAATACATTGAATCAGGCTCACCATCATGCTGGCTGGTACTTTCCACATGTTGGACTAGCATTGGACACACCGCTTGTGCATGTTAACTAGCCCTTTCCACATGTTGGAATGGAAAGGACTCCAAGACTACACATATAATCCATGAACAAATGAGTTAACTGTTATTATTATTTGGGGATCAAGGATTATTAGAAAAAAATTAATTATCTAGGTTTTTGAGCCTAGGTACTCAAATAGCATGAAAGTTGTTTTTCCATAGGGCAAGTTAAAAATATTCTTGGTACCTGTTATCACCCAAAAAAATTTCAAAACATCATTGTGTCAAGTTTGTTTTTGGTTTCGGGTCAAAACTGTGCAATTAGCCAAGAAATCTCATTTTCGTAGCGCCACTAGTTCAAAAAAGTTGATTTGCACTACGAAAGCGCTAATAGCTTCATAGCGCAAATTGAGAAAAATACACTGTAGGTGCTACAAAAGCGCGGTTTATAAACTGTCTTGTCATTTGAGCTGAAATTTGTCAAAATCCGTTGGGAAATGGTAGGTTAGTGGTATGATGAGTCAGTTAATGATGAGATTCATTGTACTTACCCATGTTGTAGTCATCATAGTCATGATAGGGTATGAATGAGGCATAATTCAGTTATGAGATGACATTTCAAATTCAAAATATTGCTTAATTAGTCATTCTCGTTTCCTTTGCCTCCATTCAAGTGTCTAAGTTATGAAGTGTTAAGCCAAACCTGTGGATGTTCCATACAAGTTTTCTACATCTTAATCAAGTGAGGCTGATATAAGCTAATCAAGTGAGGCTGTTGTTTCACATATTCAAGCGAGGTTGATTCAATTTATCAAGCGAGGCTGATAGGTTTTCTATGAAGCATGGCAGAGGAAAATAATGTCCATATAGGGGGACACTGCTTGAGACATGAGCCTGAAGATATTAAGGCCATAATTGAAGACTCAATAGTGATGGAGGCGTTCATAAGAGTAGGTTGTCTTCAGTTTTGTGAAAATTTGCATGGGTGCCACACACAGGTTTCCAAAGAATTTGCCTTGAACTTCAATGGAACAACTACCAAGGTTGGGATGCTAAATGTTTCAATTTGACTAGAGATTATTGTTGCTGTGGTAGAGATACTAAGGGATCAAGAAACTTGGTTTAAAGGTTTCAAATTTGATATGGAGCCATGCAAAGAATTCATGAAACCTGAGTATGCAAATATGGACCTCAGTAATGCTATCCCTAGAAGCTGCATCAAAAACACTTATGTAGAGATGTTGTTCAACATTCAGAGGTATTTTACATGTGAAGGAAGATATCATAAGGTTTACACATATCATTTCAAGCTGCTTCTTCATTTCACAGGTAAGATTTCACCTGATTTTCCCTTTTATCTGCATAGGAGTCTTGCTAAAATGGCTAATAAAGTACAAGCCAAATCTTAAGGTGGTGAAACATCTTTGTTTCATCATGGTTTGATGAAGTTATTGATTTTGAATGAGCTTCAGAAGATAGGCAGGGATTGGTCATCCTTTTTGTTTATAAATTATTTTGAGTTTGAAACACTAACTCCTGCTAGAAACCCTAAAACTAAAGGAACTCCATTACCACTAGTAGAAGAGTCTAGTCAACCTGTAATTGCAAAACCAAAGAAATTTTCAAAACTGAAGCCAAGGAAACAAGTTGAGAAAAGGACAGAGAAGACACAAGTTCTTGATACTCCAACTCCATCACCTGAAAAACAGAGGTCAAAGATTTTCAAAGAGGCAAAACAAAAACAAGATGTCAGCAGGAAAGAAATCAAAAGAGTAACAAGAAGCCAAGCAGTGGCATTAAAGGGAAAAATAGTTGTTACAGATACAAAGGAAAACCTAGTGATAAAGGGAAACTTAGATGACATCCTGCATGAAATTGACATAGAGGAGACACCCATTGTTCAAGCTGAGTTCATTGGAGTAGATGAGCATAAACAAAAAAAAACTAAGTCTGCAAAGAAGCTTGAGTTTGAGGGTGAAAATGCAGCCTTCATCTTTCAAGCAAGGAAACCTACAACTAGACATGCTAAGAAACTTATTGAAAGAAACAAGGAAGTTCAAGAGCCTATTGAGATAGCTAAAGCCCCTGAAGAAGTTGTTGATTTATCAACACCTGCAGTGAAGCATACAACCAGTAGAGCAAAGAAGGAAAAAGAAGAAATGGAAGGGTTTAAACATCTTGAGGATAAATTGAAGTTGGAAAACCAAGAAGTTGTTGTGATGAGAAAGAGGGCTAGAAATCACAATATTGAGAAAGCAAAGTTCAAAGAATGAAGGCATTGTAGGAAGGTAAAACTGGTGCTATTTCTGAAACTCCAAGCAGTGCAGAGCAATTTTTCACATGGACAGTTCCAGCCATCAAGGAAGCTAAATTTGTTAGAGTAATAAATACTCACTTCAGAGCTAATAACAGGAGGCTTAAAGATCAAGTGGAGCAACAACTGAAATTGACTCAGGATGAGTTAAAGAACAAAGGTGTTAAAATGACAATCGTTAAAGAGTCAAAATCTAAATTAAGTGAAAATGAAGAAAGGACCTCATGAAGGCTGAAATGACTGTGTTTTCAGTTCATATGGATTTTTTATATGATGGAATAATTTTTGTTTTTAGTTTTGGTACATTTGAAATTTTCATTTTGGAAAATTTTGGACAAAACTGCTCACTCAACAGTTTCGTAGTGCAGGCAGTGTAAAATTGGAGAAAAGTGCTACAAAACTGTTGTAGCAGCTTTTCTTGCCCTTTTTCATCAAATTTTGGGGGGGGGTAAAAACATGAATCAAGAACTAAAAATGTTGAGGAGGATGTATTTAAAGATAATGAAGTTAGTTTTGGAGGAAAGATGTCAAGATTTTGAAGAAAAAGGGGTAAAAGAGCAGCGCTACGAAAAGCGCTACGAAACTGTGTTGTTTTCGTAGCGCAGTCTATTACAACCCATTTGAACAGTTTGGAGATGGTTTTGGATAGCTAGAGCTTAAGGAGGAGGTTTGGCATGTGCTAATTCCATTTCTAACAGCTAAGGAGCTCGAAATAATGAGTTCATGGTGGTCAGAATGTTCCAAGAGTGCAAAGGACCCTATGCCTAGAAAACAGGGGATTGTTTCCTACTTTGATGGAGGTCAACATTATGGTCATAAAGATTTCAAGCTTATCATCTAGATTTGACTATGTGTGAATACACTTGGAAAATGATGTAATTTAGTTTAGATAAGGTTGTTATGGATAGAGATAAGGAGTTTTGAATCCTATTTGTAATAGGATTGTTTAGTAGATTAGTTGTTTTTTTGTAATAAATACCATCTCATATGGTTATGCAAGGTGTCAAGAGTGAGGAATTCAATGTATCTAGAAAAATTTGATATTATCTCATGTTGTAAATGGTCTATAAAGGATCAAGAAGTCGAAAATATCAGGGTTGGACATTTTTAGCAAAAGACTGTGCTTATTGTAATTGACTAGTTTTCAGCTAATACAAAGATTTCTACTTATCCAACTTGCGATTTAGAAGAGTTCTAGTGTGTTCTTGTTCTAATTGCATCTTTTATTAACCTATTGCAGTGGTGTTTTTCTATGTTACTCAGAATTCATCTTTGATGCTCTGACTTCCTATATGGATAAACTGACTATGTTAGTTACAGTTTCACATGTGTATCTCTTGACTAGAACTCTGATATGCATCAACTTCTATGTTAAGTAGGTTTATTGGTTTACTGAAACTATTTTGACTCCATAAGCCCAATATGTAATTGCTGATGTGATTTTCAACCTATATTTATCGTTTATATGATTATTATCCCACATAGAGTTAGCCATCTATATTTTTATCAAAAATAATTAACCCTTTAAGAGAGCCCTCTCAGGTTGAGGAGGCTAAGCCTCAATCAAAATATTGGTTTGAAACTGTTACATGAGATTGATTTTATTAGCAGCCTATTAGGTCCAATTTTGTGATAAAAATACCTGTGATAGGTCTCCTTAATCAGTCATTAATGTATCCACGTGTGATGTGCTATATCACAATAGATACAAAAGAAGAGTCATTAAAGTTCTATGTACTATGTATTACGCCTATTGAACACTATTACGTGAGCTATTTTTCAAATTCCAATCTAGACACTTTCTACGATTTTTGCTAAAGGAGACAATGCTCATGACATCATCTCCATTGAAGGTTATATTATTGACATTCCATTATAACACATTCTTTGAATAAGAATAAGAGTAGTATTATTATTCAAATTGGGATCATGTCACACCATATAGTTGTAGCAATAAAAATAACGAGACGACTAAAATATGATGCTTCTTAGGCTTATTTATGAAAAAAGAATGTTGTTTAGTTAGATTGTGTTGTTTTAGTAAGTAACCATGTTGCAAATTGGAGCTAATCACCTTAAAAATAAATCCTCACTGTTCTAAATGCCAGTTTTGGGAATGATCAAATGTATTCACAAGTTTTTTGAGTTCTTGGCATTTCTCTTTGAAAGAAGATATCAATTTTGAAATTGAATTTTTATATAAAATTTCAAGTTCAATGAACCTAGAGAACAATACGGTTTATTGAATTTACACTTGCCTACGATGGGTTTAGTCCTAAAATTTCTAAATTCTACTCAAGCTCTGAAGATTCCATGAATGGTTCATTCTCTCTGTGCGTTTTAACAATTAGGCTTCATGGCATCATGTGCCATGAAGGAAACCCCAATGAACCCTATTTTCTGTGTGTCTGTCTCAATAGATATCTCTATTACTGAATGCACTATTTTACGTGCTTATTCAACATGTAAACGTGAAGACTCAATACCATGTTAATGAGCCTATGTTAATGCCAAGTATTCCCAACAATAAAGCATAGCCTATAAGACTCTATTTTTAGGGTTTTATTGCATTACCCAAAGCATCAAAGTGCACAGTTTTGAAGAGAATTCCCCCTTTCAGTGACTCTTATTATTATATAACATTTCTCACTACATAATATGTATAACTTGTATATATAATTATCAAACAAAATTTAACCCTCCTGGAATCTTATGACAGTGAGGACAATATAGGTAGTCCATTCATAAAACTGCCACATACTATTAATAGACCAAAGGGTTTTCCTATGAAGAGATCTATGCATATTCATCATGCAGATCAAATCTCAACACTAAGGAGTAACCCTAACATAAAAGGTCATCATAGTAACTTTTATGTTCAAAAAACATCAATCACTTAATTATATTTCTCCAAATATCAACAATTGGACAACAGTCACCATATAAGTAACGCTTGAGGGAAATGTGTATCCATATCATAGTATAAATGTATATACAATAGCTTATGCAAAAAATATAAAAATATCTCGTAAGAAATGAAACTGTTACATGAGCTACTCACACTCCTTAATGATATACTCAAAGTTATTCCACAATACTAATCGAATCTCTAAAGAAGCCATCATCACTCAGTCGCCATATAGGTAACACGTGGGGGAAATGTATTAGAAATGTATATACATCAGCTTATACAAAGGATATAAACAAATTTCTTAAGAAATGCAACTGCTACAGGAACTACTCATAGTCCTTAATGATATACTCAAAGTTCTTCCAAGTTGTAAAAATTGAATTTGTTTCACAAATTTTAGAATAATTTTCTTAGATATAAGATACAGTTCTTAACTCTGAAGCCTCTTATTCATTGAAATCATACTAAAATGATAATATATAGCTGAAGAGCAAGGATTTAAAAACTTATTGGCATAATTGTTACATAATAAGTTGGTGCACAACTTGTATAGCAATAAATGTCAGCTTGCAACACTTACAAATAAAACAATTGAACTAAATACTATAAGTTGGTTTCAATCCATTTATGTAATTAAAATAGAGCAAGGAAATTTTGAATACTACTTCATTGAAAATTAGAAGAATCATTATTGACAGTATATTTTGTATTCCCAACTCCCCCAATTTAGAATCACTTCTTGTAGAAATATTGGTAATTTGGCACCACCAAGGTCTAGATAAAACTACATAACTACTAATCATTTTACAGCCTACCAATTGGTGCTCTACCTTAAGATGATATCATTCACAATGTCCATTTAAATTTCACCCATCAATGGAATACTATTGATATCTATTCAAACACCTGTAACATAGCCTACAATATTAAAAAACGAAACATGTTAAAGTAACTAATGCAGATATGCCAATTCCCAAAGTATCACAATACCATGCTATGAAATAATTGTTCAATTGTATGCCCACCTACGGACACTGCGAAGTCTGGAACTTTGTTCCATTAACCCTTTTTTTTCTACCTTTTCTGACTGTGTTCCCAACTGCTAGGTCAATCCCTTCAATGAAATACCTTGATCATTATGCATTATATTTCTTTCACCATTAGCTAACAATCTCGAGACAAAATGGTAAAAAAATTATGAAAGGAAACAGTTACGTACATGTCACAAACATCAGTTGGTTTGAAATATCAATTTATTAGATTGAAATCACTTTTTGTAAACTATTATCAACATAAAAATTGAAAGGCTTACTTAACAAATAGTAAAATAACTTGTCATCGACATAAGACTGAAATGACTAGAAGATATTATTGCAGAAATAGTTACATTTGTTTATGTATTAGGTGGTATGTATGAGTAACATATTCTATGAAGTATATGAGCTCTCTAGGATCAAGATTCATTATTAAAATATATGTGTGTGTGTGTGTGTGTGTGTGTGTGTGTGTGTGTGAATCTCGGGAACTGTCTAGGTTCTTCCCCAATAACACGATCATAATGAAACTCATGTACTTCAAATGCATATTTAATTTCATGGAACAAAACACTAGATACAGTCTCTTGTGCAGATCCATCCCCTAGAACATTTCTTACTACATAATATGTATAACTTGTATATAGACTTATAAAACAAATTTTAACCCTACTGAAATCTTATGACAGTGAGGATGATACAAGTAGTCCATTCATACAACTACCACATACTATCAATAGGCCAAAGGGTTTTCATGTGAAGTTATTTATGCATCCTCCTCATGCAGATCGAATCTCAGCATTAAGGAGTCATCATAACATAAAAGGTCATGATAGTAACTTTTATGTTAAAAAATCATCAATCACTTAATTATAGTTCTCCAAATATCAACAATTGGACATAAATCACCATATAGGTAATGCCCAGGGGAAATGTGTATCCATATCATAGTATAATTGTATATACAATAAATTATACAAAGGATTTCTCCAAATATCAATAATTGGAAAGTAGTCACCATATAGGTAATGCCTCGGGGGAATGTGTGTCTATATCATAGTAGAACTGTATATACAATAACTTATACAAAGGATATAAAAATATGTCATAAGCCATGCAACTACTATAGGAACTACTCACAATCCTTAATGATATACTCAAATTTCTTATCAAGTGTCTAAAGAAGTCATCATCACTTCAAAAATCGGATATTTGAACATACAAGTTGTAAAAAAAGAATTTGTTTCATAAATTTTAAGAGAATCATGTGTTCATATACAATTATTAAACTTTGAAGCCTCTTTTTGAGAAATAATATAGCTAAAGAGAAAAAAATTTAAAACTTCTTGGCACATTTGATACATAATAATTTGATTCACAACTTGTATAATAGTAAATATTAGCTTGAAACACATCCAAATAAAACAACTGGACTAAATACTATCTGTTGGTTTTCAATGCACTTATGTAATTAAAATAGAGCCATGAACTTTTGAATACTACTTCATTGAAAATCAGAAGAATCATTGTTGAAAGTAGAGTGCATATTCCCAAATTCCGCTATCTAGCATCACTTTTTGTAGAGATATTGGCAATTTGGCACCACCAAGGTCTAGATAAAACTACATATCTACTAATAACTTAACAACGTGCCACCTTGGTGTTCTACCTTAAGCTGATACCATTCATAATGTCTATTTCAGTTTCACCCATCAATAGAATAATATTGATATCTATTCAAACACCTGTAACATAGCCTACAATCTTCAAAAATGAAACATGTTGAATTAACTAATATAGATATGACAATTCCAAAGTTATCACAATACCACCCTATGAAATGATTGTTCATTTGGATTCCCACCTACAAACACTGTGAAGTCTGGAACTTTGTTCCATTAACTCTGTTTTGTCTACTCTTTCTCACTTTTTTCCCACCACCTCCTAGGTCAATTCAAAGCCCTTGTCCAAATGAGAGCCAACCAATTGATTTATCAATGACAACTTAAAGCCTAATAATTTGGTGATGCCAACTTTCCCTTATTTGAGTGATTTGATTAATGGAAGATGTGGGATGAGAAGTACGAAGGGGTACTTCAACTAAAAATGAATATTTTTAGCTCTACAAATAACACCCTTTAGGGTAGGTGATGACATGAATCTAGTACTCATCACAACCCCAGTCTCCCATCGTGAAACAATTCCTCTGGGCGTAGTCTAACAAGTCGACGTTTTCGATTTCATTTTATGAGCCCTCCTCTCACCAGAAACCATCTTCCATCTCTATGTCAGTGGAATGGGACGACTTATCTCCATCTCCATTTCCCTGCTCCATCATCGTTTCCTTCTCCATTTCTCACCATTTGTAAACACCCATTTCCTTTATCCACCCGCATACGTTTCTTATCGATATCTTAATTTGATGAAATCCATGAATTTCTCATGCTATGTATTCATAGAATCCATGAACCCAAAAAGCGGGATTTCAAATTTAAAATTGAATGGATAAAAAATGATGCCTTTCAAATTTAAAATTGTAATTGAATCGCACATACAAGCGAGATTTTAAATTTAAACTCGGTAAATATTTGAAATAGAATTTAGTAGTAACACTTTAGATGTGCTAATGTGTAGAAGTAAATAACATGTTTTTCATATATCTGCGACCTTTTATAGATGCTGGCATGCTCCAGCAGTGGCAATCTTCTTCCTGTAGGTTTTACTGGCAGAGAGAACCAAGAATGCAGAGACTGAGGAATTTTTTGGCAACATTTGGTTTTTGGGATCGAGCACAGTAATAGCCCCTTCTTCCACCATCATTCTAGAGTGGAAACACAAGTTATATCGGTCGATTGAATAGTTGTATCCACTTACTTAGAGTTTCCACAAAAGCATAAATTATTGTCAGCATCGGTTGTGAATGAGTGTCAGCCACTGTGTTGCAGCAATGCGAATCTGTTACACGGTATTTTGTCGTCGTCCCTGCAATGCCCATCCCGAACATTGGAGGACCATTTCGGTGACTTATGTGTGTTGTCATATCTTGCTATGAGTATCATTGCATCCCTTGGCATGTCAAGAACATTACCTCTATTGATCGTTCCCCAATTCTCAAAAACATCTGATTTTGGGTCAGCGCTGGTAGGCAGTTATGGCCTCGAGCCTATAGAGAAATTAACACTGGGCCCTGCACCCATTGGCACTCTGTCTTAGTAGGGCACCCACATCAAGCTCTTTTTGGAAATTTTTTTAAAATAGAAATGAATTTTCCATGCCTAACAACTTCGTGAGAAGAGTCATCATGGTTTTTTTGACTGAATAACGTCGAATTCCTCCCTTCGGCTTCTTGTTTCCTAAAATTTTGCAACTCCCCAAAGGGATAAGACCTCTTTTCCACCTTATGAGGGATCCCAAACCACTCTCTCCTCTCCTATAAACAATTCCTTCTCACATGGTTTCAGCTAGTTAAACAGTCTTTACTATAGCTGGTGTGAAGAATAAGGTAGAGAGGAATCCATTGTCGAGAGAGAGTTTAGGCTTGTTGCCTCACCAAGTCTGATCCCCGATGAATGCTTGAGATGCGCCCGACTGAACACGTCAAAGGAGGCTGCAACATCAAGGCATTAAGGTTGTAAACTTATTTTCTCTATCATTAATACATGAATTTATTTTTGTTCCAATTTTGTGTTTAATCATATGCAAGATGTTTGATTCTCCTTGACCAATCAAATAGCTATAAATGAAAGTATTTTTTCATATGTTGTCACCGTTCACTTGATCCTTGTGCAGGTACACGAACATTATCACTAAAGGACCATGACGTGTGAAGAAAACGATCAGGAGATCGAAGTTGCAAACTACAACAAGAAATTTGGACCAGGGTAGGTTATCTATCCCAACTCATTTTTCATTTATAAGCTAGGAGTCCGAAAGTCCAGCATGTGACCTTGTTTCTAGACCCACCATAGGACTAGAGGGATCGCCTCTATCCGCAGAGGGGATTTGCCTGCTCAACAAGTTGGCGACTCCACTGGGGATCAGTGTGTTTGTCGTCTCTCGTTGTTCGTATAGCATTTTGATTGTCTGTCTAACTTTGGTCATATTACCACTTTTCTACTTTGTTATGCTTGGATGACTATTTCCAGCCATCATACTTAGTCTCACAGTGTTAAGTATGGCCTTTTCTCAGTGGATTTTTATCTTTTTCATAGCTTTCTAGCTCATCGTTGTTTTTTCTTGAACAATCGTGTCGATTGGCACTTGTTTCCTATTTTATAGGCGCGCCTTCCCCTGTTCAACGTGGATTACAGTTTAATAGTCACATTGATTCCTATAGGTTTGGATTTGGGCCTCTTCCTTGAGTTTTTCCAGTGTATCTTGCCTCCGGATTGGTTTTTCCTTTTTCAATTAGTCCATTTGAATTGCTTCGACTCTCTTGCCTCATTATTCTCAGTTTTTTACACCTCATCCGATCACTGTGGTTCGTGATCCTAAGGTTTCTACCTATATTTTATCGTTTGTTCAGCCACCTCCTCACTGAGCCTTCTTAGTTGAGTCTGAGTCAATCTAGTCTTTTATCTTTTCAGCTTGGTGACTGATTATTTGATCTTTTCTTTCGATTCTATGTGTTGTTGGGTTGTTGAACTGTCATTTTGGTGTCCATTCGACCTTCCATCCGTCACCCTGAGCATAGATCACATTGCTCACAGAATCAATTTAAAATTCCTCTTTTTGCTTGAAGGAATGCATCTCTATTTTGAGTGTGTTTACATTCTCTTTGGATTAGTCAATTTTTTTTTTATCATTTTGTTCGAGTGACTCAAAACTACTACTCATTTTCTCTTTTAGTGTAACAGTGCATTTTTTCTTCTCATTCATCTAAAAGAACAAAATTTGCATTCTTTCTCTTGGTTTGAAAATGAAAAAAGTTCTTTTGTATTCGTATATTTTAGTGAATAAAGAAATTTTTTTTAGTTTTCTACTTTGTTTGTGTTATATGCATTAGGAAAGGTTCTTCTTGTATTCGATTGATTGTTTCTTTGTTGTGAACTACTATCCTTCTCTTAGATAGCTATTCATCAAATTGAAACGATTTTCTTTCGCATGTAATTGTGCATTAGGGATTCAATATTACATTCGGTAAGGCCTTGAAACTACAACATTAATTCAAGATAAATTTTAAAATGAACTCAATCAACCTAAGGAAGCATTGAAACTTAATGTTCATATTTAGAGGTCTAGGCTAGTGACGTGTTCTGGCATTGTTAAAACTAGTAGTTTTCATTTTCCATCTGGCATTAAACAGCGCTAGAACAGACTTTTGCTCCCCATAACATCACGTATAAAGGGAGACCCTTATAGGTTGCAATCCTTTATCCATAGGAAGCCAAGTCTGCCGCCCTGTAACCGTGATACACTGAACATATTATTCAAGGATATTTCTTGCACGTACATTAAGTCTTTGGTCATTTCTCTTTCATTTGACCACAAAGGTGTATATTGCAGTTCACGGGAGCTTGGTACACCCTATTGCTTAGATTTCCTGTGTAGTCACTTTGATCTTTTTGTGACTCCCTAAAATTGAAAATATCATCGAGCACTTGTCCTTTCAAGCTCGTCCAACCTAAAAGTGACTAGAGTCACCTTTTTCCCTTTTCTTGACTCTTAAAATATGAAAAGTCATAGTTTTATTTCAGTGTCATAAAATTGATTACCTACAATGACACACCCATTAAAGTTATTTTCTTAGCTTGTTCTTAAGTAATTCCTTAGTATTTTCTCTTGAAGCCTCCATTTTCTCATCATGTTTCTCTCTTGTTTTTGAGATAAAGTCAGAGTGGTGGAACCACCAGTTTCTTCATCCCCTTCATTACATCGTAGTGGAGATCCTTCTCTAGAAGTTTCTTCGGAGGCACCTCAACCTACAAGGCCTATAGGTTACTGGAATTCTATTATTCAGAGTATTCTACCCCTTGCTACCTGATCTCCTCCTAAGGAACCATTTGATATCAATTAGCAACCTCTGGACGTTTGGGTCGGTTTCAGGGATGAAGAATAGTATCCTCCTCTTACCTCTGAACTGCTTGCCTCAGAACCACTTGAATCACAATTAACACATGCTTTACTTACCACTACTCATCACCTTTTCAGCCACAACATGTCTTCATCTGACATGGATGCTACAAGTCCCATCAGTAGTGAAAATACTTAAGTTTCTACTAGAGAATATCAGTTCCCTCCAGATAATTTTTCTTATGTCTCAGGTCAACCTTATTCTCTCCCCACCATTTATCGTTCGTTGATTCAGATAATTTTCGGTGCTGCATCCTTGTATCAAAACCCGATATGTTCGGGTACACTGACTCCCTCAAAAGGGTCATTTGTATCATGTGCATCCCCCTTGACTCCTATTACACTGAAGATCATTATGTTTATCCCAACCAAGCCCACTGTCTGTGTGGCTTCATCTACACCATCTGTTAGTGTGATTCCATCAGTACCGCCATCTTATGTTATTTTTGGATTGATTCCTATCACTTCTATGATACTTGTTGGGCCCGCTGTGAGTGGATCACAAACTTACGTGTCGAGAGTCCAACCTACTGGTAGTGCGAATGTCTCTTCTAATCTGATTCCTGAAGGTTTGACATACGATCATTAGATTTTGGCCATTCAGGAACATAATTATATCTGTCAAGGGTTCTCAACATCCACAAGCTCCCATTAATCCTCTGCATTATTATGATAGGCATGGAAATCACATTTATTTACATGGGCCCAAACCACTAGGTCCATTGTATGTTCAGATACCTCAAATGTCAGTTTACCCCAACCAATTCACATACCTTTAGGGAAAACCCTATGGTCCACAAGGACAAACCTTTCAGGGACAACCTTCAGTCCAACAGGGAAAACCCTATAGTCCATAGGGACAACCCTATGGTCCACAGGGACAACCCTATGGTCCGTAAGGACAACCCTTTCAGGGACAGCCTTCGGTCCAACAGGGACAATGGTATGGTCCTGTTCATCAACCTTATATTCAATACAGAGCATCCTATGTTCCCCAAGGGAAAACCTATCCATATCAAGGACAACCTTTTGTGCAACAGAACCAGCCTTACGTTCATCAAGACCCAACTTTTTTACAACAAGGTCATCCCTCTACTGCTCAGCAGGTCCAACCTATTTTTCAGGGGAAACTTGGCTCATCGCAACCTGGCCAACTTGGTCTTCAGGGGAAACCTGCTCATCCCAACCATCAGGCCAACCTCTCCCACAGGGGTAGCCTGGTGGCTCTCACCATCCAGGCCAAACTACACTATAGGAGCATCCTTTTCAGCCCCAACATCCAGGCCAACCTGCACCATAGGGATAGCCTGTTCGACTGCAGCATTCGGGTCAACTTTCACCCCAGGGGCAACCTATGAAGCCTCAAGGCCAACCTTTTATTGCTCAAGGTCAATCTCAAGTGGTATATAGTGCACCCCAAGGCACTGCTTACATTCCTCAACACAATTCACATGTTGTTCAGACAGGACCTGAGTGGTTCGCTCAGAATCAATATCCTAGTCCTCAATCGGTGTATGGGTAGAATTATCAGGCTTATAACCCCTATGGACAAACTCCTCCAGGACATAACATTTGGGGTCAGAATTTCTCCCAAACTAGTTGGAATATCAGTATTGGTCTCTATCAAAGGCATGTAATGCCTTTCAATCCACAATTTCCCTTTCTTGCTACATTGGAACTACGCGATGTGTCAAAGTTGACGAATGATCCTATCCTTCATAATCCATATTGGCCTCCAGTTCCGACTAAAATCCCTGGAAATTGTCCAAAATTTGAGGGCAAGTCTGGAGAAGACCCCCAAGTGCATGTTATGACTTACCATCTTTAGAGTTCCTCTAACTCTTGGGTTGACAATTCGATTCGACTGTGTATTTTCCAAAAGACTCCCACTGGTGCTGCTACAAAGGGGTACATTGAACTCTCCTGCAGAATTTTTTAAGATTTCAACTCTCTCGCCATGGCTTTTCTCACGCACTTTCAGTAACCAGTTTGGTATGAAACTGGGACACACCTCCTCACATCCTTGAAACAATATCGGGCTACTCATTTCTCCAATCATATTCAGGAATGGAGGCGACGTCGTTGTTTGATCAAGTTTGAGATTCTCGATCAAATTCTAACTGATTGTTTAACTACCTCCTTCATCAGTCCAATTGCTAAGGACATTGCTATGGAGGCATGTGTTACTGAGGAAAACGTCATTTCTCATGCCCTATACCTCGATCTCGTGTACTCTCAATTCAGCATGTTGTATAAATTCTTACCCAATGCTCCACGACATGGAACTACCAAAGCACCAGCGACGCCATCTCTCGACGATTCCATTGGTTCTATGTCTCATACTTCTCGAAAGTCTTCTCCAAATCCCACGAAGAAAAAATCTACTTCTTCCACTGATACTGCTTCTCATCCACCTCTGAATCCTGGTAAGACCGCGGAAGTGAATGTCGTCTAGTCCAATATGGCTGATAAAGCTTCCAAGGGTAAGAAGAAGGGTAAAGGTAAGGACAAAGTTGATACCCTGAAATAGGATTCTCCGAAACCTAGTGCTGATGATGGTTCAAAACGCATACCGAAGTACCCTTGTCTAATTTCTGACGAAGAGCATTACATCAAGGACTATCCACAACAGGTTGAGGTGAGTCTATTACTCAAAGGCACTCAGGGCACTCTAGCTCTCCTTAAAGAACCATTCCCATTGCAACAAACTAAGATGGTGGAGCAACCTCAGTCCTCCACCCCATTTGGCTCTCAGGTCTTCATGATGAATGGTCCTGCACCCATCTCTATTGCTACCCGATCGGAATATTATACTGAACCACTTCAGGCAGTAGGGAAAAAGATCATTGATGTTCCTCCTCTCTCGCCTGCTTTATCCCTCTTCATATTGAAAGGCCCAGTACAAAGCCCGTTGTATGGCCACCTTATAAAGGTGTACTCCGAAAGTCTTCCTATAATTCAAATTCCTGTGTCGCTCAACATTACAGTATCGTTGAGGATTTGGCTCAGGCGCCATCCGCTATGTCTACGTTGGAAGTACTTCAGAGCTGTCCATCATAACGAAAGGATTTTTTATCTTCCATCGGAGGAATTTACTCGGCCAATTCTAGCCTTATCACTTTCGATTTGGAAAATTTCATCTCGCATCTCCCTCACCAGCTTGCATTGATCATCCAAGTTGGGATTAATTGAAAGAATATCCATCAGGTAGTCGTGGATGAGGGTGCATCTACTTGCATCATGTCTTATGCCTGCTGGAAAGCCATTGGTACTCTAGCCCTGAATCAATCTCCAAACACTTTAGAAGCTTTTTTGGAAGGGAATCTCGCCCTATTGGTGTTCTCGCCAGTTTACCTATTACGTTAGAAGGGAAAATGATTAACGTTGAGGTTGAAATCGTTGACGAAAAGCTCAATTAAAATCTTCTCCTCGGTCGAAGTTGGACTCATTCCATGTTGTGCGTCCCATCCACTCTCTTTCATGTTCTTCAATTTTTACACGAAGGAAAGATCATCATTGTCGACCAATTGTACTTTTTCACTTATACCTCTTCCGAGAGAAACGTTCCATATGTAGATCATATTCCTACACCTTATGAGAGCATAGGACTGAGTCTTTTCAAAGATCCTACCCTTATGGGTATTTTTTCTCTTCCTCTGCCCAACACTGCTCAGGTCAACTTGATCTCCAAGTCTTCTGATCCATGGATCATCCCTCTGCCCGAGTAGACTGATTCGTTTGGTGACATGATGTCGTTAAGATTAATAGAAATTTGTTCTTGCGAAATTATTTCATCTTCGACTCCTCCTACCTCCTATCATACTCCTTTGAGTATGTCTCTTGACACGTATTCTCAATCCCCTTGGCTCGGCACTTCGGATCCTCCTGATCCCTTAACCAAGATATTTCCCACTGATGAGGCCATCGTAGAAACCATGTCTCTTGGGGATCCTCCTTGGGATGATAGTCATCATCATTCCGCCTTTATGCCTGGCCTTGGGGCCAGGTCTACTTGTCTCGAGAAGTTCACTTCCCAAGCTCCTTCCCATCCGCTTCAAACACCCATCTTGACACATGAATTCTTTGCAAAAGGTAACCTGGGAAAAATTACGCAAACGATTCCTATTGACATCTCTGTCAGGCTAGGGGTTGTCGAGAAAATACACATTGGGGTGACCTATTCTCCTAGTGAGATCAAGGTCTATACTAGTCTCTTCCAAGAGTTCTAAGACGTCTTTGCTTGTTCTTACGAAGAAATGCTCGGAATCGATCCAAGTATAATTGGCCATTAAATTCCTACTTATGATGACACGAAGCCTGTTTGCTAATGCCTTCATCCCGTGCACCCTAGAAAGGCGACTGTCATCAAAGTAGAAGTTGAAAAACTTCTTAAAGTTGGCTTCATTTATCCAATTCCCTTGCAATAATGGGTTTCTAACATCGTTGCTGTGGATAAAAAGCAGGGTACTATCAATGTCTGTGTGGATTACCGTGACATCAACAGCGCTTGTCCTAAAGATAACTATCCCACTCCTTTTATCAATCAGATCATTGACTAGTGTGCTGGGAGTGAGATATTTTCTCTTATGGATGGGTACAACCAGATCAATATTCTTCTAGCTTATCAACACAAGACCACCTTTATCTGTCCTCGGGGTACCCTCACCTACAAGAAGCTCCCTTTTGGTATTAAGAATGCTGGGGCCATGTTTCAAAGAGAAATGTCATACACTTTCCACGATATTAAGTGCATTGTTCAAATTTACCTGGATGACCTTCCGACTCATTCTGCTAAGCGTACGGACCACCCAGATCATCTCCATCAAATATTTCTTTGTTGTAAACGCTATAATATTCGGCTCAATCTGCATAAGTGTGTCTTCTACGTTGATTCCGATAGACTCCTAGGGTTTACATATCTAAAGGTGGAATTCGTCTCGATCCCCTCAAGGTCGAAGCTATCGTCAATCTCCCCTCCCCTTCCTCTTTACATCAGTTGCTGAGTCTATAAGGGAAAGATAATTTCCTGCATCATCTTATACCGAATTATGCGCAAGTATCCAAAGGATTCATGTGATTAATTAGGCAAGGTGCCTCGTTCCTCTGGGATGAAATCGCCCAAAAATCCTTCAATGCACTAAAGGCATTGCTTATCAATGCTCCTCTATTGCGTCCTCCCAATTATCATTACAACTACTCCCTCTAATTGGCTGCGACATTTAGCACTATTGCCATGGTTGTGGTGCAAGACAACGATGATGGTGATGAGCACATAATTTATTATTTGAGCCGCAATATTCTTGATACTAAAACACGCTACGCACATGTCAAGAAATGGGCATTGGCTATTTTTCAAGTCATCCAACGTTATCACCATTATATTGTACTAGGCACAGTAACTATGATTTCAGATTGCAACCCCATGACCGATATCTTGACTCGACAATTACTGGGGGGGAAATACTCCAAGTGGATTGTTATCCTCCAGGAGTTCGATTTGGAGTTCACTACCACCAAATCGAACAAATAATTGGTTTTTTCTGATTTGATCTGCTCTTTACCATCTACCTCTGCTCCATCTGGTTTTGAAGAACGCCTTCCGGATGACACCCTTTTTCTCATTAGAACCCTCAATCCATGGTACGGTGATATCGTCGTCTATCTCCAGACTTCCACTTTTCGATTCGAGTTGATGAAGGATGCTCGTCAACGCATCCGCCATCATGCGCAACCTTATTGCATAGTCGAAGATACTCTATACCGCATCGAAGCTGATTATGTTCTCTGCCAATGTTTAACTCTTGAGGAGGTTGAATAATTCCTCAATGATTGCCACTCTGGTGCATGTGGCGGTCACATGTCTGGATATGCTACTGCACAAAATATTCTTCGTGCTAGATATTTCTAGCCTACCATTTTTAAAGACTGCATTGTTGTTGTCTGTAAGTGTCACAATTTCCAGATTTACTAGCACAAGATGCATGCGCAACCCGCTCACCTCCATACTGTCATTACCATTGGTCCCTTTATGAAGTCATGCACTGACTTTATGATGTGTAACCGTCACTCATCCGGGGGGCATGCTTATATTATCGTAGCAGTTGAATACTTCACTAAATGGACTGAAACAATGCCTACAGTCACAAATGACGTTAAGACAGCTGCACAATTTCTATTCAATCATGTCATTACCAAGTTTTGTCTCCCTCAAGCCATTTTCACCAATCATGGTTCTCATTTTATTCATTACATGATATCTGAATTGACTTCTAATTTGGGTTTGTGTCACGACAGCTGAACATCATACTACCCTCAGGCCAATGGCTAGGTTGGAGCTGTGAACAAGGTTCTAGTCACCATGCTTCAACGTACGATTGGGATGCATAAGTCCAACTGGCATCTCATGTTGTTTTCAGCTCTCTGGGCTTACCAAACCTTAGTGAAGGATGCGACTGAATTCACTCCATTCCAGCTTTTTTATGGTTTGGAAGCTACCCTTCCAATTGAATGCGAAATCCATTCTCTCAAGATAGATGTTGAATTACTGCCTAATACCTTGCCAGAGGAAGAGCGTCTTCTATATTTGGAGAGGCTTGATGAAACTCACCACTTTGCTGCTCTTGTCATAGAAGCACAAAAAAAGTGGGTTAAAGATCATTTTGATCAGGCATTTTCCCCTCGTACCTTTGCAGAAGGAGACCTTGTCCTCTTGTATGACCAAGCTCATGATAAGCTAGGGGCAAGAAAATTCAAACCCGTGTGGCATGGGCCCTATATCGTTAAGCGTGTTTTGCAAAATGGGGCTTATGAGATAATTGACTATGAAGGCTATCCTTTGAATCAGCCCAGAAATGGGTTGCACCTCAAAAAATACTATGCATGAGTTTTTCGTGCATGTCCTTTTGTACATAAGTGTGTTTTTCGTTTTTGTACATTTTGGCTTGGTGTGCTTTGCAGGTAGTTTTTCTTGATTATTATGTTGTTGCTTACTATGCAGATGTCTGTCACTCCTTATTTGGGTTTCGCGGATGGTGCCTCCCGTAGTACCCGAAATTTGTCTTTCGCAACCTGGGTGATTTATAATCCTACCGGTGAGTTGAGATATCTTAAAGGTATTTGTCTAGGATGAACAAAAAAAAATGTCGCTGAATATAGTATCATCATTGAAATTTTAACCGAGGCCATTGTCCTCAACATTCGTGCATTAATTGTGACCCTAGACTCTCATCTTGTTGGTCTTCAGCTTAATGGGCATTACTATGTTAGAAATCCTCAAATTGTAAGGTTGTTTTTGCATTTTCATTTATTAGAAAGGAATTTCGATTACATCACATATCAGCATATTCCTAGAAGAATGAATGCGTTAACTGATGCAGTAGCCAATATTGTATTAGATATACATTTGCGTAATTTGTAAAATTATCATCATCACATAATAATATTTACACAAGAAAATAGGCATATATATATATATATATATATCGAGTATTTTCATCCACATGCATCATAAGTTCAAAAAATATGTGTTTTGGTTACATCGTAAGACACCATGTCTCTCAAAAAAAATGTAGAAATAAAAGCCTAGGCGTCTAATCAACAGGATGCTCATGGTAGCATGTTACTGCATGCACAAGCTGCCTCAATAAGTGGTGGACATGGTTAGACAGCACAAGAGTGTGCCTCTGGTATGCATGAGGAATATCGTCAAATCTCGCATAAACAGGGATTCTACTGGTAAGTCCCTTCAGGTTGCATACGATCTCCTCTTCCTCGCTTCCCTCACCATAAGGGGCCGTGTCGAAATCACGAGGGACCTTCCATGCTATTGGAGACATCCCTGCCAGTATTTCTGGGCCAACATCTGCAATACATGGATAAACATCAGAACACATATAATAAAAAAAAATCATAATACTCATAAAAATAAAAGAAATGAGTCTTACCCAATGCTTCATCCCAATCCTCTCCTTCCGGGAAGCATGGAAGATCCACATCAGCCATGAAGTTCGTGCCAGTATAGGGCCAGTCCTCCACGACAATGAGTTATCGGTGGAGCTATTCAAATAATTACGGTCTCCATGACATCTTTTGACCACCTCCTTCTCTAGGCATCAAATCCACCCAAAAAATCCTCTGTGGCTCTCGTAATGGTGGTATAGGGACTATCGCTTCCTGGTGTTGAAATATTTGCAATCGTTCCAGGATGAGCGGTACCAAGATGGACCCATAACCAAATTGTTTAAGCTTTGTTGTCTTCCATTCTGTCAGTTGTCATTTCAGGTTTATTGTTACAGCCTCCGCCCAGTTGAAAATGGTTGGGGCAATACAATTCACGACAAGTAGACGCTTTGTTTTTGTGGCTTCATGAGGGGCTTGAGATCCAGCAGCTCGTGTGATGGTGTGCAGCACTACCTTTAGTGCCAAATCGGGAATGGTTTGAATATCCAATTTCCTGCTCTTTGATCCTTTCCTTGCCCCTCGACAAACCCTGTCTATGAGCATACTCATGTTTTCCATCATAGGTCGGGTACCTGTCAAGATCAGTGCTTCTCCCCTCCGTGATAATCTAGTGATGAAATATATGTCAGAGACTTCAATCTCTAACTCTTGATTGTGGATCATAAATATTTCCTAATTAGTGTCCCACACACTGATCAAATATTGTAGTAACTCCAGCTGAGCTCAAAGACACGGTGCCATGAAGAATTTCAAGAGCCCACAGTCTCTTAGGGCATCCATGCATCTTACACTTCTCATGGCTTAGTCATCTTCTTCCCCGTGTTCTCTTTCCTTCCATTCGATAACCATTATGGATTTCAAACACCTAAAAAATCATCATAGGGGCTTTCATGAGTCAAATTATCCACTTTTAAATTGTTTGAAGTGGGTCATTTAATATAATTTGCAAGAAAAATTGGTTGCAGAAATTGGCGCGACTGTTTTAAAAACAACAATGCCAATTGGCACTTCCCCATTGAATTTTTAGGCGCGTTGGCATGACTCAGTGCCCAGAACCCCCACTGACCACTGCACCCAAATTGTAACAAAATTTCCCCCAAAAATATGGAAAATTGAAAATGCAGACAATGAAATTTAGTTTAAAATGCATTCAAGGATAAGAGCTCTTACCTGAAGAAAACTGATTCGCGGTTGGTCTCCTGGATTCTCCACTGCTAGCTCCACAAGATCACAGTGAAACATGGTAAAAATGCTCACAAGAGGTGAAAAAGTGAAAAGTAATTTATTTTTACTATTTTTGTCATTTTATAACCTTTTTAAAACCCTAATTAGGTTTTTGAGCTTATTTTTCTATTATTTTAATATTTTATCTCGAAGAATGGGTTTTACGTGTGTGTCTTGTGCAGAAACAGGTTCTAAATGCGGTGACAATGAAGTAACGTGTTATATTTTATTACATTTTCGAACTTGGTAAAAACATGAAAAAAGACACCCCCTAGACTCATTTTTAGCTCTTTTCCGACTCTCGAAAATTGAAAATATTGCCGAGACTCTTATCATTTTGAACTTGTTAAAGGCTGCGAAACATCATCTACCCAGTATACATTTACCCCTTTTTCAGGCTAGGACATATTATTTACGAAAAAGGAATACCTTAGGCTATGACGACTAAGAGGTTCTCCCAGATATTGTTTTCCACCTTTTCGGATATGTGAGACTACCTACGAAAAGGGACCTTCTGGAGTTTTATTTTTTGCTTCTTTTTCAAACTCTCTAAACATGAAAATATGTTGAGCCCTTCCTTTTTCAGACTCGTTAAAATCTAAATGACATTGGAAAATCATTACCATGACGTAACCAAGTTCCTCCTTCCTAGGGCTCGTAAAATGTACTAAGATGGATTTGTTTGAAGGAAAAACTTATATGACAAGCATATGTTATCCCCTTCAATCTTATTCTAAAAAATAATTGGGGTACTCGCCAAAAATAGTGGGGGGAAAGGAACCAGTTCTCAGTCGTGTCGGCATGTCGCTCTTGAACATGACACCTGTCTACAATTTGTGTCAGGTTGGGGACATCTTGTTTCGTCACTTTTTTCCTCCATGGGTTTGGGTTATCTATTTTGGCCTCTCATTTTCTCTTTGCCATGTCATCATGACCTAAGATCCCTTGATTTCAATACTACCAAATTCCAAAGTCGTGTCACCAATATGTTCAAGAGAACTTTCCTTTTGTTGTTTTCAACCTCTGATCCTCTGTTTTGTCCTGATTCACTATCATCTTGTTCCTCTGTCTCGTGTCGATGATGTGGGAAAAATTATGTCCCTCCTTCAACCGGTCACTTCCTGTCGACTTCAACTCATTATCTAGGAAGTTTATCTAGGGAATCCATTCTAGTACCTTGGAGCTTGCATGCCTCCATGAAAATTTCTTCACATTCAATGATGGGTCCTCATCATTGGCCTTTGATTAAGTGATTTCGCGGGTGTTCGACTCCATCTCACTATTCACATTCCGCAGATTGTACTAGTTGTACCTTGATCACTACTACATTTGGGGGAAATTCCGACACTTGGTTCTGACGCTTTTGACCAAATGTCGGAAATTTCCCCAAATTTTTTCAATCCTGCCCGAAACCGTCGCTATACCAACGTTTATAGAAAATTGTCGCAATACCGACACTTAGACAAAGTGTCACAATTGCGACGTTTGGAGGAAGACGTCGCAATTGCGACAATATGCCCCAAAGCGTCGCTATTGCGACGACTGCCTCCAAACGTCGCAAGTGCGACACAATGTCTAAGTGTCGCAGTTGCGACGTTTGGAGGCATCTGTCGCAATAGCGACGCTTTTTCCACCGTCGGTATAACGACACTTATATGTGCACTACATAAAAATAAGAAACTTATATGCGCGCTACATAAAAATTATTTTATTAAAAATACGAAACTTATATCCGTCACAATAGCTACATTAACGTCTGATATCACGCGTGCATTCGCCCTCCGCTCTTGCAGAATAGCATTCGCCCTCAGCTCTTGCAGAACAAAATTTTCCCTCATCATTTTCCCTCAGCTCTTGCAGAATAGCATCGCCCTCAGAATTTTCCCTCAGCTCTTGCAGAACAGCATTTGCCCTGAGCTCTTGCAGAACAGCATTCGCCCTCAGCGTTCGCCCTGAGCTCTTGCAGAACAGCATTTTCCCTGCATTCACCCTCAGCATTCGCCCTCAGCTCTTGTAGAACATCATTCGCCCTCTGCTCTTGCAAAATGGTAAGTTCTTACTGCAGGCCCTACCTCCTATAGTAGGGTTGACTCTATTTGGGTTTTTTTGGTCAATTCCATTGGATTGTGTTAGGCTGTAGGGTTCTCTCTAGATGTCAAGAATCAAGATTCAATACCCTCTATTATCTTCATCACCCAATACAAGATTTAAATTTTTCCCAAAAAAATGCTTATTAATTTGGCAGCCATTATTTCTCCCTGCTTTAAAAACCCTACATTTAAATGAAAACAAGCATTGCATTTCAACTACAAAAATCTATTAGTGTTCAAATGTACATGTGTGCATCACTTGTGTAGGGTATTCCTTTTCCACTTTCACATTACCCAAGAATGTGTGCGGTATAGTTCATATTTTTTGTGATTTAGACTATCTTGAAAAAGGAAAGGTAAATTATTTCCCATGGAAAAAGAAGGTTTTCCCTTTTTACTACTGGAAATGGTACAACAGAGTTCCATTTCTACCTGAAACTCCTATGAAACAGGAACCAAATAAATTCCATGTCCTCAATGAACATCATTTGGCTTTGAAAATGGCCATTACACCGTGTTGTTTCTTATATTACATCATGATAGTTTCTTAGTTCATTTCTTGTTTCTTGAGATGAAAAACAACCAAAGAAATCATGAAGATCATTTCAAGAAATAAATGACCATTTCTCAATCATATCTCAACTATTTTTTATTTTATTCAGTGGTTGCTTACTTTGAGAGAAATTTGACACTTTTATAAGGAATATAACATAAAAACACAAAATGGGAAGGAATTGATGAGGTAGATTTCCTTTAGTTGTTTTCAATTAAGAATTGATAATACACGATGCATGTTCTGTACTACAAACTAGATTCCTTCCTGGAGTTAGGACACAGAGCATTGAATCAAAGTTGTAGTTTCTAACTTCTTGTATTGGTTCATCAATCTTGAAATTCAGACATTCCATGTCTTCATTGCTTCATGTTTGAATAATTTGCATCATATTGTACAATAGGAAATTAGGAATTATGATTATTATTACTTTATGGATCTGTTAAGTTACTTTTAAGTTTGCATGGTTTAGTGTGAGATTATTCTAGTGTGCCCCTAGGCCCAGGTGAAGGAATGCCAAGGACTGAGAACCCTAGTTTTTAAATGGTATTGTTTCTAACTATTTTTTAAAACATACAAATTACAATTAAATTTTAAAATTTAAGAGTTAAAACTTAAATGATTCAAATGAATTGGTATGCTATTTGGATGAATTGGTCTAGCATATTTAGAAAGATCAAACCTCAAAAATAAACATGTCTATTTTTTAATGGTAAAGAAGTCTTAGACATTAAAGTTACATCTCTGTTATAGTAGAGGTATAAAATGCTTCCTACAGGTTTATTGGCATGGGGTTGATCGAATACAATCTGGACATACACAGCCTAATTTCCAAAAGGGATTATTTTTTCACACCAAAGGTGTTGTAGCTACTATGACTATGATGCAAAACTAGACAAATAGCATATCTATCATACTAGGCATGGCTTAGACAGAGCAGTTGCTGGTGAAGAAATTTCTGCTGGCTTTGACTTTAAATGTAACAAAAATTTAATCTCTTAACCAGAGGTTTCCTAGATCTTAATTCTGTGAATTTTCTGCCTTGGGACTATTATGAAATATTATACAAAACAGCAGTGGAAGTGAATAGTATTCCAATTGTAATGTTCTCTTATAATTAAATTGCCCAAGGGAGGACAAAGTAGCCTATCCAACCCCATAGGCTATAGTCAATTATAAAGGGGGAAGTTAAAACTTAAAAAAAAAAAAAATTAAACCTTAAAACATTCCTACCTATCCATGAATCATAAGTTCATAACTTACCCAGCGAAAGCGTAGACTTACCACAAGAAACCATCCTAAAATTGATATGGATGAGCCAGAGCCTCAAGATGAGAGTGATTCCTACTTGGAGAGCATGCTAAGTGAAGATCTAAGTGATGCCGATGACACGGATGCTGATGATATGGCTTGAGGAAGCCATTGCTCACTATTAGGCTTTAGCTATTTTTATTTTAGTATATCAAAATTTCCTAGTTCATGTTTACAGTTTGCCATTTGGAGATGCCTTGAGGCAAATTTTGAATTTAGTATGACAATGGATATATATTTTGAAATTTTGAATCATGATTCTAATTTCTTATAAGTTATTAATATGTAAACTGAGCTCCAATTTGCACTTGATATCATATATGAATCATGATATTATCAAACTAGAAATTTTGAAATTTCAATGACAAATGTCACATGTGAATGTTGAATGATGTGCATGTTTAAATCTTTAAAGTTAAAGTTTATAAATTATTAGTAGTTTACAAATTACTATATTAGTGTCATTAAATTTATAATTTATAAATTATAATTTAGAAAATATAGTATTATATATGATATATAAATTATAATATATATTAATATAAAAATACCCAGACAAACCCACGCACCCTGTTTCAAAAAATACCATCCCCGTCCCCGTCCCCAAACCCACGTTTCCTGGAGACATAGTTTCAAACATTAAATATCAACAAAATCGTTTAAAGGATATTGAAAGGAAAAAGGTGATGGAAGATAGAAAGTTCCTTACTTAAATGCTCTAAGGATTTTTCAATAGTTGCTCCAAAAGCTTCACTTCAAGACCCTTCAAGATCATCTCCAACAATGCTATACCATCAGCTTCAACAATGTTGCTCCAAAAATGTCCTCAAGGTATTCACAACAAGTTTACTAGAAGTTGCTCCAACAATATATTCAATAAGGTATTCATTGTCAACTCGTCTCTTGTTTGGGTGCCTTAATGTGCAATGAGATGTTTCCAAGATTGAATTCAATGCAAGGCATATTTAAAAATCTAACTCTGTCTTCCGGTGTCTTATTAGAAATTATTTCAGTTTTCATTTTTTGTTTTCAAGTTTTTACATTTATAATTTTATTGCAATGTGGCAGACTGATCAGGGCAATACAAGAACAACCCCGAGACGGGATGATCGCGGAAAGAGGCCAGCGGAAGAACATGTAAAGTGCAAGAATTTCTCTATCTTTAGGTATTTTAGTTATTTACATAATTGAAATAATATTAATTTTCTTCAAATATGCAGACACCTAGCCATGGTACGCTTGATGATTCCCTCTTTGAGGAAGAGCTTTCTTCATCCCTATCTCCAGTGTTCTTGTTGCGAAAAAAGGCATGAGATGCAAGGTCGGAATTTAATACTTTGATAGACGCACCTCAAACACCTGAAACAGAAGAGAGGATAAAACATCTTATGAGCCAGCTAGAAAGATATCAGGTAATAATAAAAATTCAAAAGGATATTTTTTTTGTTATGCATGAGATGAATTGTGATAGTTTGATTTTTAATTTTTACATTGACTAAACTAACAAAAAGTTCTTTTGTATGTAGCGTTTTCTGGCACTTTCTGAACTCGGTGTTGGTGGTAGTGGGACACAAGGGCAAGAGATTTCCCAACAACCCTCTCGTACACCTTCTACTCCTTTAGGTGCCAGCCAAGAAACACACCCTGCCCAAGCAGACACCCAGCCAACCGCTGAACGTGTTGGCAATGATGAGGCTGATATGGCCAACTACATTATTGTGTTTCCTAGAGCTACACGTGTCAGCTCCATAGGGACCATTAATGGCACGTTGTTGGTGAACGATGAGGGTGTCCCTATAAAGCATGTACAACTCCCAGGTAAATTTTAATATTTTAACTATTTCATGTACTTTATCTAAAACATATTTATCATGATTTTTATTTTTAAATTAATGATAATATTTTTTTTTTTTTTTTGGTTTTATTCTGTGTAGGAAACAATGAGTTCTACAGGATTCTGGAGAGCCATGCGTTGGTAATTTTTGGCCCAACCATACGTACAGGGTGGAATTCCCAGAATTCCAACCTGAAAAAGGAACTTCTAGATTATCTAGAAGCCCTTTTTGGGGTCGGCACATTTGACAGAAAAGCAGTGGCTCAGGTAGCCGGCAAATATTTGAAATATACCAGGGACACCTATAGGACGCAATTGCAATTTAACCTTAGATATGAGCGTCCTCTCGCAGTTTCAGAGAGTGAGTGGAGAGCACTCATCCATGACGGAAAAGAGAAAAGGGCAAAGAAAGAAGGAAAAATGCCAACTGGACCCGCAAGGTAAATTACAACTTTAATTCAATAGCTTTAATTTTCTATATGTCTAAAATAAAAGTGTGCTACGTCATATCTGACTTCAATATTTTGATGCTAGGTTGCCTGACACCTCAAAGGCAACCAAAGCTAGGATTGAAAAAAAGGGCCATCACAAGCTAGGCGAGGGCGGCTACTTGAAATTAGCCGCAAAAATTGTAATTAAGTAGCTAAACATCTTTTAATTAATTGTATCGCCTTCCAACGTTTTTGTAATCCTATCAAATATGATTAAAAATACACAATCATATTTAATGTAGGGTGATGACTTCGGAACAGAAACTATAGAGGAAGATAAAAATATCGCTTTCCATTTCGGCTATCAAGCCGTAGTTGAATGTCGCAGAAGCTTGGGGCAGGTCCCAAGATCCAGAATGCCTGATAAGGTAAAAAATTAACCTTTCAATATGTTTGTTTTCGTCCATAAATTTAATGTCTAACAACTTTGTTTAAATCAGGGGAGCAGCACTACCGACGAGGCAAATAACCTAGTTTTAGAGCCAGATGTAGATGATCCTCACGTGCAACCTGATCATTGTAGTGGGGACCAGGCCGACAATGCTACTATCAGTGAGGGCCGTGACGGTAATTAATTTCCACTTATAATTTTTTCTAATTATACCTTGATGGTTTTCCTTATAACATTTTTTGTTTAAATGAAAGAGAATGTTTCCCTTGAGGATCTTACCACCAGAGAGGAAGACAGGGCAACAGTCCCAACGGCGACAACTGGTGCACCAGGTAAATAATCTCATTGCAATTTTTTTTATTAATATTATTGAACTAGTTCAATGATATTTAAAAACTGACAATTAAAATTTAATATTATCTGTTTTTGTAGGCGATGCCCCGTCACTGGATGAGACCAGACATCGTGACTACGCAACTAGGTCAGCGGCGACAACTGGTGCACCAGGTAAATAATATCATTGCAATTTTTTTTATTAATATTACCGAACTAGTTCAATGATATTTAAAAACTGACAATTAAAATTTAATATTATCTGTTTTTGTAGGCGATGCCCCATCACTGGATGAGACCGGACATCGTGACTACGCAACTAGGTCAGCGGCGACAACTGGTGCACCAGGTAAATAATCTCATTGCAATTTTTTTTATTAATATTATCGAACTAGTTCAATGATATTTAAAAACTGACAATTAAAATTTAATATTATCTGTTTTTGTAGGCGATGCCCCGTCACTGGATGAGACGAGACATCGTGACTACGCAACTAGGTCAGCGCCGACAACTGGTGCACCAGGTAAATAATCTCATTGCAATTTTTTTTATTAATATTACCGAACTAGTTCAATGATATTTAAAAACTGACAATTAAAATTTAATATTATCTGTTTTTGTAGGCGATGCCCCGTCACTGGATGAGACCAGACATTGTGACTACGCAACTAGGTCAGCAGTGCGGGTCGAAAGGCACGAAACAGGAGCAGAGCATGATGATATTGATGATGTAATTAGGAGCTTTAGAAATAGGAATAAGAAAAAGAAAATTTGATAATGTAAAATATTGTATTATTATAAGACAAATGTTACCATACTTGGAACGTTTTTTGCGTTATATAAAAAACTCATTTATCATACTATTTTTATGTCAAGCATTAATTGCAATGTTTCCTTGCATACTTTTTGTTGAATTGTTTTTTTTATTAGGTATTGAATAATTTTTTCATGCTCATGAAAGTAAAAAATGAAATATAGATTGGGTATTGGGGAATTGAGAGTGATGTGAGGGGGGGGGGAGGGGTCATAAGAGCTACCACCTTCACGTGGTTGGCCCTGTTTAGTACAGAATAATTTATTGGAGCGATTTAATCTTGGAGAAAACCTCCCTTGATCCAGCGTAGTAACAAAAATGTCACTGTTGACGTAGTTGCTACTCTTTCAGATCGTGGGAGGCTTGTTCCAAGTTCATGCGACTCCAATAAATTGTTCTTGAAATGAAGAGGAGCTTATTCAGGTATGTTTTGACATTTTCAACATATATTCTAACATTATCATAAGAATGCATCTTAGAGTAAAAAATACTACATCAATTACTTGTATTTATTGTATAGATAATGATGGCTTTTGATTGACTTGGAAGTGCAGGTACAAATCCTCTTGCATCATGAGCAATACAACTTGTCAACCAGGGTCATGTCCAGGATATTTTTTCTTGTGCGCTTGACCAGGTTCGTAATGTCACATTTTGTAAGTTCCTTTACAGTTCATAATTCAATATTAAGCTTGTTCATGATTATTATCTAGGTTTTTTGTATGTGTTTTTCATCTATTTGATTGTAAGCAACTCTGCATGTTTCCTGTTGTTCACTATGATTTCTCCCATTACCACTCCCAGGATGAATCCGACTTTATTGTTACATAGGTTACTTTATTATTACTATGATTTCTCCATTTACAATTTCATAGGTTACATCATGTAAAGTTGTCAATCTCAGGTTGGTGATGAGCTTTAGTTCTCCAGATTTGGGGCTTTTCTGATATTTTCTCCCTCATGTCATTCCTGCATCGCCTCGTTGTTTGAGCATGCCAATTGTCTACCACTTGTACCAATTGGCACATGTCAATCTCTGAGTGGTGCCACATTTCACCTATTTTCAGTGAGATTTTAGGGTTTCTCTAACATAGCTTCAGAAATCCGATTCAGTGCTTGCTCGAATATCGTCACATAATACTCATGGATTGGATTGATGAGCATGTTATAAATGGTTGGTTGATTCATAAGAACCACCCATATAGTCATCTTGAGATATTTCAGAAGTTTTCTCGGGTTTCCTTTTTCACCGTTTCTAGTGGGTGGGATGGTGTGGGGTGATCCATCAATACTGGTGCTCTTGTAGTAGGGAATTTGTTTTTGGGTGCATTCATAGATGGGCACGAGAGGTCAAGAATTTAAATTAAAAATATACAACCTCTAGCATGGCAACCTGAAGGCCGCGAGAGACATTGGTTAAAGATTGTTTTGTGCTGGCCTTAATATAGTTGTGATTTCTTTCTATTATCTTAATGCAAATATATAGTCCGGTCTCATTAAAATGAGGATTGTGGTTGTATTTCTCTTTGGTTGTTTCTCTCTTAATGCTCCAGAAGTTGCCAAAAGTTGCGATAGATGTTTAGTTTGCCTGTTACAACTTAAAAGTGGTTTTTAGCAATGGGAGTCATGTTTTTTAAGGTTCATACTAATATGAAGATCTTGTAATTCTATATTTAGCATAAGAGAAGATGGCCTCTGCTTTGGGCGGTATGACAAAAATTGCCACATCTACCTCATTGGGTAACAATGGAAAGGGGAAGAAGTTGGGTGCAATGTTTGATAATTATGGCAGACAATTGTCTTCTCTTTCAGTTTTTTCACCCATTTCCTTTAATCGCTCAAGCAGAAGAGGGACTCTGAGATTACGCAATAGAGAGAAGGTAGTTAATACAAGAGATATGGAAAAGGAGTTGTACTTCAACAAGGATGGCTCAGTGACAAAAAAATTGTAGGTCAGAGAAAAAATTATGTTTAAAGGAAGGTCACCTGCACGTGAAACTTCATTGCGGTGGATCTTTCCTTGTCCACTTATATTCGATTTTAATGTGTTATTTTAATTTTTCATGGAGGGTTGTTTTGGCATATGGTCTGGCATTCAATTGCACACTTACTGAAAGCATTGTCAATTTGTTTTGCAGGTGGTATGAACAAACTTGCTGATCTTGTTGGAGTCACCCTTGGGGCGAGGGGCAAAATGTTGTCTTGGAGAGAAAGCATGGTTCTCCGAAAATAGTTAATGATGGTGTGACAGTAGCTAAGGAGGTAATTTGTAGATGTGTGCTCTGGTTTTCTTTTTAACGTTGTATTAGTTCCCCCTCTTAAATGTCTTAGATTTGGTAGGCATAATTTAAAAACTCAAAGGTGAAAGGAAACATATTTGTTACCCAATGGTCTACTTGGCCTATGGACTAGCCACATTAGAGTAATGCATAAATATTTTCACAACAATAAAAGGAAAGGGTTATGGCTGAGTCAAATTTTATTGTTATTGACAGTGTAATGAAATGTATCTCAATGCTATGTTTTTGGCCTTTTTATTGGTTGAATTAGAGGAACCAGTTGAAAATATTGGGGCCAAGTTGGTAAGGAAAGCTGCGGCAAAGACAAATGATTTAGCTGGGGATGGAACCACAACATCTTTTGTTCTTGCACATGTTGGAATATTGAAAAATTCCAGAACAATGAATGGAGAATAAATCTCCCTTCCTCTAACACAGAGAAAATAAAAATTTCTTTGACAGGAGACAAAGTTTCAATACTTTGAAAACAAACTTCTATTCCCTTCAATAACTCAAAAAAAAACTATTACACTTATTCCTCACTGAGAGGGATTACAAAATTATGACTGCTACAAAACGCAGTGCATAAAACCAACTCACTGTCTGTTCAAAACAAACATACTCTGTCTCTAAAACACTCTGCTATGTTTTTCACTTTCGCACTGTTGTGCATACACACTTAAAAAGTTACACTCGGTCTTTCACTTTTTACACACTGTTGTGTAATAAAAAATTTACGTACTGTCTATAAAAAAACTACCAAGATTTTTTGTCCTTTTTATTTTTATATGCCGTAACATATCAAACATATTATAATAAACACTATTTAAAAAAATAAAAAATTAAAACTAAATTCTATGGCCCACCTTTCATTTCGCATATGATATATATATAACATATGTTTAAAACATATGTATATATTAAAGCATACATAAAATTAAACTATGAAAACATTAAAGAACCCTTTCCATCGGACTTCAAAATTCTGAATAGATTGAATTTCAAACCAAATTCGCGTTCCAAAATGGGATGCTGACGTCTGCCTAATTTGTAACGCGAATTCTCAATCCAATGTGCCTTATAAAAAATTCAGGTCCGGTTTTTAGTTTTTCAGATTCCCTTCAATTTCATGTGATCCAATATTAATGCTCCACGTGTCCTCCTTTTGAATTTACAAAACTGGGGGGTAAATTTATGTTTGTTTAATTTCTGGTTGGTGAATTGCGTTAATGCTGATTGTTGTGTTTAAATACAATCCTGTACAGAAATATGGTTGCAGCCGTCTACAAAAAAAACTTGCAGGAATTTTAAATGTTGAATTAAATTTCTGGATGGCGTGCAAGCAACCTCCAAAAACAAATGTTGCTGCAGCATCCGTCCTGCTGTAGCAGTTGAAGTTAAAATTCAACAGCACAGGGTTTAATAAGTGAGGGTGTAAAGGGAATTTTTTGTCGATAGTACTGGATTAAGATCATCTATTAATTTTTGTAGGGTCTTAAGGTGTTTGGTTTTTTAGTTTTGGGTTGGGCTTATTGAATCTAAGATAGTTTTTGAGTGAAAAAATTGCTATCGGGTATTAAAAAATTTTGGTTCTTTTGTCAAAATTTATGAGCTTGTTAGGAAATACAAAACTGACAATGATTGTATCTTAAATTTGTGGAAAATAATTTGAAATGAAACCTTTTTTTAGGTTGTTTCAGCAGGTGCAAACCCCGTTCAAATTACTAGGGGCATTGACAAGACAATAAAGGCCCTTGTTTTGGAACTCAAAATTTTGTCAAAGGAGGTAAACGCTTGCCTTTTGAGTAGGGTGGTTTTCCTTTTTGCTGATGGTTTGGTGTATCTAATTGAATTAGTTGCCTAAGGTATTTTTGGTTGCAAACTCCTTTTCATTTTTCATACAGTATTGGCCTTGTGGAATACATTTGATAGTGTGGTCTTGTTAGCTCTACAAAATTTGTAGTTGTTTAGTCTTATGGCCTAGGTGCACTTTTATTATGGAAATAGTTGATGCAATATTGTCATTTAATCCTTACTGCAGGGTAGCATGTTGAGAAGTTTCTTGTGAAAAATTTGGTATTCAAAATGACACTTGATCCTATACATCATCATGCACTTGACTTCAAAATTCATATTCAAAGTGTGCCAGACAATTCTTGCAAAATTTCAAATATTTATGTTGTTTTAAACCATTATCTTTTTCATGTATTGGATCCTGAAAATGTGAAAAAGACTTTGGTATGAAACCAACTGGTGAATAATTTCCAGCAAAACAACCACTTCCAAGACATGATTTAGAAGTAGAACATATGTACTTATGAAGCATAGAAAGATATCCTTGATCCATTGTCAATGTTTGGCTAGGGTTATTTTTGGAGAAAATAACTCCTTATTCCTAGAATAGTGATCTTCAATACAAGTAAATGCCAGAGAAGAGAGATCATCATGTGACATAAACCTATTAACAAAAGTGAACAAGGAATGATTATTAATTATGGCATACTAAGTTGTTAGTGATTTTAACTATTTGTCTTTAACATGTAAAAATGTTAAATTCCAAACTTACATCATCATGGTTTGGCATCATGAGCTTGACTAATTGTCCACCATGCTCATAATTTCATTCTTGTATTCATATCTATAAAGTTTCAAATGATAATAAAAAAGTTCTATAAGAAAAATTCAGACCTCCATGTTGTTGCTCCTTGTGAGACAAAGTCAAAATTGCATTACACAATCTGACACATAAGAATCTCCTATATCCCGGTGGTATGTATCCAAATTCTTATAATAGTGTCTTCAAGACTTATGTTGAGATTTCCAATGAGATATTTAAGCAATGAAAGATGGAGCCTTCTTCATTGTTGTATATGTAACAGTCTTTTATTAATATAAATATTGATGGTTTTGTCTTTCTGAAAATGAAATGTAAAAATAATTTATTGTGGTCAATTGAATTTATTTTTTTTAAAAGCTTTTCATTATGGAACGGTGACATAGATATATGCCCTTCTAATTGAAATTCGGACCTACCCTTCAAATTTGATCACTGTGTGGGACCTTAACAAACAATAAAACTCTTCCGCCGTGTGTTATATAAAAAATATAACAAAACCTTTGTCAAAACTTCAAACGAACCCTTTAGCCGTGGGTATTTCATTGCGAATTGATCATTTTTCCATGTACCTTCTTCTAGAGGAATATTCTTCCACTTGATTAGGTACTTCATAATGGTTATATGTCAAAGAGATATAGAATGTTTATCTATAAATTTTTGTGGTTCAAGAATCAACTTTCATTCTTCATCTAATTTTGGAAGTTCTATTTACATTGGCATATTTTTTCCCAAAACCTTTTTAAGGCAAGATACATGAAAAACCTTATGAATGCAAGAAGAAGGAAAATATAACTTCTATTCCACTTGTGCAATCCTATGAATAATTATTTAGGGCCATAACATTTTTGAGCTAATTCTTTATTCTTCTTTTTCTTGAATGAAGATTGCTTATAAGGCTATAATCTAAAAAATACCCAATTACCCTCCTCAAATTATATTTCACTTCAATGTTGTTCCCCTTGTTGTTTTATCATGTTTCATGTCATTTGAAGTTTTTCCATAATAATTTTCAAAGTTTCTTTAGTATTTTCCATATGTGACTCTGTTTCCTATACTTTGGACTTATCTTGCAAAAAGTATGAGATACTAGGAGTTGGATATCCATAAAGGGCCTTAAATGGGGAAATTTTAGTAGATGTGTGATAGGTAGTATCATATTACCATTCTTCCTTGATGAACCCACTTCATCCATTAAGATTACTTTTCTAAAGAGTAACATTGTAGATAACCTTAAAAACATTTGTTAACTATTTTTGTTTGACCATTTGATTGTGTTTGATATGTAGAACTCATGGCAGCTAGTGTTTCTCCACTCATATTAAATAATTATTTCAAAAGTTTCTTGTTAATATTACTTTAGGAAAACCATGAATACTATGAATTTCTTTCATGGAAACTTCTTCCACTTGTCTTGTTGTTTATGTACTTTGAGCCCTACAAAAAAAATCTACAAAATTTGCTTATATAAATGACCACAAAAATGTAATACTTACCTTTATATTTCAGTAACCCTGTAATAAAGTCTATTGATATATCTTCTAGTCTTTGAATATGTATGTGGAATGGTTAAGTAACCCTAGATATTTTACTATCTCTCTTTTATTTATTTTGCAAACCTGACCTTCTCTTAAAAAATTTTGAATATCTTTCTTCATTCCTTCCAAAAATATATTTTTTGATCCTTTGAGATGTTTTAAGGAACCCTGCATCCTACCATCAGAGAGACATGGGACTCCCTTAATATTTGTTTATTCAAATATGCTTGCGTGCATAAGAATATTCTACATTTGCACCAAAGTATATCTCTCTTTCACTCCTAATGGTCCATAGAGTTCATCCCATCCTTCATAAATTTTTGTTTTTGTTTAGTACTATTGTCATTTTTCCATTATGGCAAGCTTCTTCTAGCCACATAGGAATAGAAAATTTATTTGGATATAAATTTGAGGCCTATTATATTTTAGAAAGAGCATCATGTACTAAATTTTCCTTACCCTTTTTGCAGATTATCTCAAAATTAAAACTTTGCATTTTTTCTCCTCATTTTTGTTAATCTTCTAATGAAAATCATAGCTTCAAAAAATACTTTATGCTATCATGGTATATCTTGACTTTAAAGTATCTCCCAATGATATACTATCCCCATTTTTTATTGCATGTAATATTGCCTCCATTTATTTTTCATATGTAGATTTCACCAAATATTTTCTTTGAATTCCTTGCTTTTAAAAGCCAGTGATATCCCTTATTGTGTTAAAGTTACATAAATTCCTTTTCCTAGTGTCTCACACTCTACTATTAATGTTTTACCAAAATTAGGTGCAACTGATGTTGGTGTAGAAGACATGGCATCCATTAAAAGAGAGAATGCCAAAGTAGCCTCATCATTCCATATAAATGATATTTTCTTCAAGAGATATGTGAGTGGACATGAAATGCATGCATAATTCTTAACAAATGATCAATAATATCATGTAAGTCTAAAAAATATTCTAAGAACCTTGATTTTCTTAGGAATAGGTCATTTTGTAATAGCTTGCATCTTTTGAGGCTCCAACTTCACTCCTTCCTTTAAAACAATATGAACCAAATACTCGAATTCTTATTTCCAAAAAGCACATTTGGATATTTTTACATAAAAATGATTTTTCTCAATAATTTATATAACTTTTCCACATGTTTAGTGTGGTATTCCCATGATTTATTATAAATATGTGTATTATCAAAGAAAACCAACACAAATTTTATAATATGGGATCGAAAAAAATTGTTCTTAAGTCGAGCCCGCCAGACTTCAAACGGTGATAAACCATAATTCAAACCAAATTCGTGTTCCAAAATAGCCTACTGACGTCGGCCAATTTTTTGATGCGAAAACCAATTGAATTCTGACCTAATATTTTTCGGGTCCGAAGTTGGGCTGGCGTACGGAGGGAGAGTTGTGACGCGAATTTCTTATCGAATTTTCCCTAATCTTTTTCAAGTCTGAATTTCCACTGCGCGAGCGGCCCAAAAAAAGATCCGCTCCAATCAATTTCTACCATGTGTCCTCAATCAAATGTTGCCCTGTTCCTGGATGCGGGTGCATTCGATGGCGTTTAAGGCAATGGGACATGGATGTGGCGATTTCATATCAATCGCATTAAGTTTTAATGTTGTTCAATTAAGTTCCAAGGTTTTCACATCAAATCGCATTAAGTTTTAACACTGTTCAAGATCGGACCTCCACTCCTGTTAGCGATTCCGCATGCTCCAATATGATCTAGCCTTCAGCTCTCATTAATGATCAAATATTAATTATGATGGGCGTCCTTCGATTTCATTGCAGTTGGGTCGATAAAATTGCATTTCGCTATGGTTTTTCAGACGAGCCGGTTGCTGGGTTACACTGCCTGCTCACTGTGACGAGAAGGAGAAGTGGCCAGCTAAACTGCTACTTAGACCTTGCTGCATGTCTTCATTTCTCTCGGTCTGGTCCTTGTCTGTCTTCCTTTGTTTCTTGGAATTCTACTTCTCCGTCTCCTCTTGTGCCCACTGCGCCTGAGACTGTACCCATGCCTCGCCTACGTCAAAGGATGCGTTGCCGCAGGGGGAGCACTAGAGGTCAACCCTTGTGCGCTCCCTCTAGCTCCTCAATCGAGTCGTCTTCCCAGTCCAATGATTATCACGCAGGTCTCTATCCAGATACTAGAAGTGGGCCGGGTCAGGTTCTAGGATCTGGCCACCGTATGGGCTCCCCTACTCCTCATTTCCCCGGCGCTTCACCTTCTCCCACGACGCGCAATGCTCTTTTTTCCTTTAATTTCTCTCTGAACCACCCATGAATCATAGCTTCAATTACTGTGGTTTTCCGTGAGGAGGCCCAAATGGAAGAACAATGCACCCATCTGGCAGGTCTGAGCTCAGAAAAATCCAGCGAGCATTCGGGCCTTTAGGAGGGGAGCGGTGGCATGACTGTGGAGGTAGAACCTAGCGATCCTGGAACTTCCGAAGGATGGTGCTGAATCGTCGAGGAGCCGGAGGAGTAGTTTGGTTAATTTGTTTTTCTTGCTTCACGGCCCACTTAATTGGGCTGCTTTTAGATTATATTACTGTGTTGGACCTCTGTAATATTTTTGAATTCTGTAAACGTTCAAGACTAGTTTCCCTGTATGAGGGAAGTCTTCATAATATTTTTATTTTTTGATGACAAATTTTCCATGAGTCTGGGCAATGTTTTTGACTTCGGTGTAATTTTATTCCCACTGTTAATAGATTAACTTTACTTAGAAAAAAAAATGTTGACCTGTTTCTATTTTAAACCTGTTTTTTGAAATACAGAGCCATGTTTATATGATTGTTTATAGTCGAAGAGTTGCGGGGTGGTTTATTATATTAATATTTCATGGTCGAATTATGTTCATAACAATTGGAAAAAAAAAGTTGCCCTGTTTGCTCTATCATGGATGCTTTTTGTGTGAGGCATATATCAACAGTACATGTCTCTGCACATTTCCTGTATCCGCTTTATGATATTGTTTTATGTGTTGACAGGTTATCACTCTGCCTTCAAAACTAGCGATGCTGGTTTATTGATATGGTCTGATGATCCTTTTATATTTTGGACATATCACACTCCTCAAATTATTAGCGTTTTTCTCTGTTCAAGGATTTTGGGTACTTTAATTTGTATTTGGAACAATGGACGTCGGTACTCTATCTGTTGCTTTACTATTCTACATACTTCTATTTCACTTTCTTATAGATGCCTTGGGCAGATTTGGATGCTTTCTCAGATTGTCGATAATCTCCATGTGGACTGTTACTGGGTTTTATATCATGTCCCTGTATGTGACATGGGGTATTTTTTTATCATTGTCTGGGGTGGGACTTCCACTTTTCTGGATGCATATTTGGGTTCCAATCTTCAGATGTGAAAATTTAGTGACTTCAGGGACTGTTTTACTTCATATAATATATTCAAAACAACGTTTTTTCTCTTGTGAAAAAAAAATGATTGTTTATAGTCGAAGCGTTGCGGGGTGGTTTATTATATTAATATTTCACGGTCATTGGAACGCCCACAATTCATAACAAATATTGGAGATTTACTGTCCTATTTTAAAGTTTCATTTTTTTTTTTAAATTGAACCCGTCGTCGGTATACCGATGCCTTGTAAGCGTCAGAATTGCGACAGCTTAAAAACATCGGAAGAGCGACAGTATAAAAACGTCGGATGAGCGACGTTCAGAACGTCGAACCACATTTCGTCGGAATTGCAATAGCTTACAAACGTCGGACCACATTTCGTTGAAATTGCGACAGTTTACAAACTTCGGAAGAGCGACGTTCAAAACGTCGGACCAAATTTCGTCGGAATTGTGACAGTTTACAAACGTCGGAAGAGCGACGTTCAAAACGTCGAACCACATTTCGTCGGAATTGCGACAGTTTACAAACTTCGGAAGAGCGACGTTCAAAAAGTCGAACCACATTTCGTCGGAATTGCGACAGTTTACAAACGTCGAAAGTGCGATGGTTTGGGAAACGTCGGAAGAGCGACGCCTGTTTGGAAGCAACGAAAAAAAGTGTCAATAGTGCGACACTTTTTAAGTGCGTCGGAATTGCGACGGGATGGGAAACCACATTTTTCCCTTCCTTGAACTGTCGCTCTTGCGACGACTATGTGTCAGAATAGCGACGAATTGGCCGTCGGAAATTCTGCCAAATTTTCTAGTGTGTTGAGAGCCATTGCCATCGTTGGTGGTTTTTGTTGTTGACATCTTTCATCATTGGCAGGTAATCAGGTGACTTTCTTGCATGTTCAACTTTAGTTCACTCATTTTCATGCTTGAATTTTTACTTTTTTAGGTCGAGATGGAGCGCAAGACCTTGGGTTTTGTTTGATAAAATACAGGTTGCGAGATGATTTGGTTTATCATGGCTATATGCATTACTCTTTTGATTGGATGGCCATGACCATACCTGAGTCTATTCGATAATCCTTCTTGCTGGATGGCTGTGTCCATACCTCGGATCCTATTATTGTATGTACTCTATTATGGATGGCTATGCCCATCCCACATATTCATGTATCAGAGATATCAGTTGTACTTTTTCTTGCAGGTCTTCCGACGACGGAATTTTGGTTTGGACATGTTCTCATAAAGCATTTCACCCCTCCCTCTCTCTTAGACCTCATTCTTTAGGGGGCATCTGTTACACATTATTTTGTCACCGTCCCTACAATCCCCATCCTGAACATTGGAGGACCCTTTCAGTGACTTCTGTGCATTGTCATATCTTGCTGTGAGTATCATTGCATCCCTTGGCATGTCAAGAACATTTCCTCTATTGATCGTTCCTCAAGCAGACTCTCAAAAACATCTGATTTTGGGTCAACGCTGGAAGGCAGTTATGGCCTCGCGCCCATAGATAAACTAACAATGGGCCCCGCACCCATTAGCGCTCTGTCTCAGTGGGGCACCCGCGCTGAGCTATTTTTGGAATTTTTTTAAAAATAGAAATGAATTTTCTAGGCATAACAACTTCGTGAGCGAAGTCATCATGGTTTGTTCGCCTGAATAACGTCGAAGTCCTCCCTTTGGATTCTTGTTTCCTACAATTGTGCAACTCCCTAAATGGATAAGACCTCTCTTCTACATTATGAGGGATCCCAAACAACTCTCTCCTCTCCTATAAATACTTCTTTCCTACATGGTTTCAACTAGCTGAACAGTCATTACTATAGCTGGTGTGAAGAATAAGGCAGAGAGGAATCCATTTTTGAGAGAGATTTTAGGCCCGTTGCCTCACCAAGTCTAATCCCTGATGAATGCTTGAGATGCTCCCGACTGAACCCATTGAAGGACGTTGCAACGTCAAGGCATTAAGGTTATAAACTTATTTTCTCTATCATTGATACATGACTGATTTTTGGTTCCAATTTTCTATTTAATCATATGAAAGATGTTTGATTCTCCTTGACCAATCAAATAACTATAAATGAAAGTATGTTTTCGTATGTTATTACTGTTCACTTGGTCCTTGTGCAGGTACACAGACATTATCACTAAAGGACCATAGCATGTGAAGATAGAGATTAGGAGATCGCTATTGCAAGCTACGAAAAGAGCATTGGACCGAGTTAGGTCATCTATCCCAACTCTTTTTTCATTTATAAGCTAGGAGTCTAAAATTCTATCATGTTCCCTTGTTTCTAGACCCACCCTAGGGCTAGACGGATCGCCTCTGTCCGTAGAGGGGATTTGCGTGCTCAACACAATCCCTGAGTTGGAGAAATGTGTCAGAATGCTAATTGCAGCTACTATCACCTTGGGGAAGACATTATTTTCTCTCGTTGTACAAAGGTAGTGAGAAAGTAGACCTATGTTTTTTTGAATAATAATAGTTATGGTCAAGTTTTTAGGTTTCTCCCTCTTAACTATTTTTAAAATTGGATTACACAATTATTGATAAAATGAATATTTTAATTGACTAAATTAATTATCAACCTATGTTTATGGTTATTTATGAATTTAGTTTAGCAGGGTAATTTTTTGAATTTCACCTTCCATCTCTTCACATTTCTAGAAGAAGTTGCCTCCTTCGCTGGAAAGCACATTGGATAGTTGCCTTCTCTCTCCTCACAAGCGTTATAAACTATTCTAGCCAGAAATCTAGAGCACACGAAATATCATGTTTGATTTCGAAATATACACTTATTGTTAGACTATGCCATCGACTTACGGAATATCCTGTCTGCTGAACAATTTTAATAAATTTTATCAAAAATGTTGGAATCTTGAATATAACAAACAAAACATAGAGGGATATGCATTCCCCCACAACACAAAGAATGCAACAAATAATGTGGAAATGACAATCAAACATATAGATAAACAACGATTTTACACAGGAGAGGGATTCATTCAAATTTATTCAACTCTTCTCTGAAAATTTGATTCATTCCTTCACTCCTACAAAATGAAATTACTTCTGGTTTATGCAAAAATGGTTGATGCCTGAGCATTTAATGTAATTCAATGCAGATCAGACGTTCAACAACCAAAAATGTCTTTTTCTATGTTTGGCTATTTACACACAAAAATCCGTACAAAACACGTTTAGAACACAAGACAACAAACCTCAAATATTATGGGTTTCACTTCTAAAGACACATTGAGTCTGATGCCTTCATCACAAATCACATACCGGCGATTTCAAATTTTAACATTTGTGCTTATGGGAAAAAACTTGAGTTTTTTGATATGTGATGTGAGGTGGCACATCGCTTCACATCCAAAACATAATAACCTATGGGCACTTATCTGTTATCCCCTGAGCTTTGCGATGTGCGCTTTTGCACTACCCTCCTAAGCTTGACATGTGTCCCTTTGTAGTCACATCACAAATAACATAACATAACTTTGTGGGTGGCTATAAAAAGTAAATGAAAAAACTTGCAAACTACGGGTGCGATGTGGCTTAAAACTATGGTAAGTGCGAAATACAAAAGGTAAGGTATAACTCAGAGATATAAAGGTTTGCATGCGGTAAAGGTAAGGTAGGTCCCACCAGATCGCTTCGGTGGAAACTTAGTTTTGGCAAAATCCTTAAGGGTTAAAACTTAAATCTTGCGGGTTGCAGTATGAAGGGAATAAACTACGGAAGATGCAAAAGGGCGATAAAGTGAAATAACAAAGGTTTTTATGGTTTGGGTAATGCGGTGAGGTTGGTGGTGGGTCCCGCCGATATCACATCGATGGGGAAATAACTTATGCGAATGGATTAAGGGGTAAAAGCTAAATGTTGCAGGCTACAAAGTGAAATTTAATGGTAAGGCAACGCAGCAAGTAAGAAATAAACACAGAGTGTGGGATTGATCTAAAATGGGTGGATAAATTGTTATTCTTTGCAAGCACCTCCCACTCAATTAAATAAATTAAGATCTAGCTTATACTTGACTATGCAGAATTGAATTCTTGATTTAGGTGTATGTGTTTTAAACTATTTTAATGCTTGAAGTGTGAGGAATTAAACATTTGTTTTTCCTGATATTAATCATGTAAAAAAACCATAAAGTGTAGCAAATAAGCATCAACACATAACAACAAATTTAATAAAGGATTTCACTCGAATGTCGTGGGCTACGTCTCCTTGAGCCTATGTCAACTGACTTGGCTCTTTGGGATTATGATGGAACATTCTTTTACAAGTTACTAACTCAACTCCAATGGTGTTGGATGGATAAGTTGTTCTTGCGGACAAGACAGGCCTCCCAAGTGTCCTATGGACAGGTAGCAACAAACGGACAAACAAAACTCTCTTTCTCTAGATATATTGCTATTCATAATTAAATGCTATAAAGGTTTAACGATCTTACCTTTGATCCAACGCTTGTTTTTAGTAGTAGTCCTTCAGTCGCCTAAAAGAGTTGCCTTCAAAGATCTTCAATCACAAAAAAGCAAACATCAAATAGCACCTGCATAGCATATATTCATAAATCATATCTATTATGGTGATCAAGGAATCCATAAAATAAACCAATCAATTGACATCTTATTGAGAAAAATGGATTTATTTGTATTAACTTAAATAAGGAAGATCCTTACAACCGTGTCCACCTAGATGTCATACAGGCCTTCCTGGGGTCCGGAACAGGTGTTTCCTTTACTCTGACCAACCTTTCACTCTTTCAACTGAGATACATACAAGTATGTAATCTTTCCCACATGAACTCTCAGCTAAAAGGGTCTAAGTTTCAACAGCACTTCGCCTCCAACAATACTAAAACTTCAACTCATCAATTGTAACCCCTTGAGGCCGCCCTATGCCTCTTTTTATAGTGGAGAAGAGGAGGTTACAACTCCATACAAGAAGGGATAGAATCCTCCTTCAAAGGGATTAGTTCCTTACATCAAGGGGTTAGCTCCTTATTGGATGGGATGAATGAACATGAAAGGAGCGTGCTTCCCACCGCAGGAATGTTTCTAGAAGCTTCTAAAAATGACTTTAACTGAGCTTCTAGATTTTACGTGCGCCTTTTCTAATCTTTTACAGGGGTCTTCACTTTTAATAAATATAAAGTGCGTTGGGCTACGCATGATTTATAGCCAAAAGGTGTAGGACCGCAAGAAAAACTAAGAGAAAGTGCGGTACCAAAGTTTTTAAGACTTTTATGAGCTTTTCTCTTAATTTCAAGGCTTGACTTTAGGAACTTTGATATTGTATACTTCCAAGGGAGTACTGAAATGTCATGGTGACAAATTTCAGTGTAACAAATTGCCCCCTAAAGTGCGAAGTCTGAGAATATTCGAAGACTGATATGCTTTATCATTTCAAGGATCAGCCTGTGGACACCTCAGTCGGAACCCTATAAAACACATTCAACGCAACACACACACACACACACACACACACACAAACACACATATATATCATCGCTAAGGAAGGCATTCCCATACTCAGATCAAAACTAACTAAACTTGTTCTGATACAGAAATGATTTTAATATTACATCAATAGTGTAGACACAGCATGGACGCAGCCATCTGTAATGAATCCTCTACTGCATAATGAATAATAAAATTCCTCGCAGCCTGGATGGTGGAAACTAGATCCACGGTCTTGATTTCTCCTTCCCGAACTAGTACGATTCTATCCATGCGATTAAATGTGTTGAAGTTCAACATGGTAGAAACCACTTGATTACCAGTCAATGATGTGAACTGTTAACAAGTGTGAGAGAAACCACCAATAATGACAATGGATCTGAAAGTACTCAGTACAATCCATGAAATGTGAATAAGTGTACTGAAGTCGAACATTTCACAGAATCTTTCAATCGAAGGTCAATGATGTAACATGTCATCGAAGGCGAGAAACCTGCCATTAAGGCATGGAAATTTAAAGGTACTGATGGATTCTAGATCAACTTCCTAGATGATGAGCTGTCGTCAATAGAAAGTGATCCGTCGTAAGCAAGCTCACGACATGAAACCATAGATCAAGTTTTGAAACAATATTTTGCAAGGACTAACTCAGAAATGGTCAACGCGAATGGAGACAAGTGTTTGCAGATGAATGGTTTGTTTGACTATCCTCTTGAACACATAACTACACTGCAGATGGTTTGGTGATAGTTTCCCTAAGCTAATACCCAAAAACCAGCTGAAGAATTTCAATGTGGTTTGATTAATTGATAGGAAAAGGATTTCCCAACCCAGGTAGAAGTGTGAAAAAAAGTGTCATTTTCAAGAGTGGTGTAATGCTTTTACAAATCAAAGTGTAACAAACGAATTTATTTTTCTCTCTTTTCCCCCACCATTTCTGGCAAGTACCTCTTTATTTTTGACAAGCTTGAGGATGATAACATTTGCTTGTTTATAAGCTCATCCTTCAGATGAGTCCAACTTAGTTTAAAATCGAACCCTAAGGAGTGGTCCATTCCTGTTTGTAATCGACAGGTCCTTTACTGTTAAATTTTAACAAGTCCAGTATAGGAGAAACTTGGTGTTTTTCATTTTTAGGGAGTCAGAAGAAAAAACTTAAGAAAAATCCATGGGTGTAATTTTTCGTAAATTTAGTCTCTTAGGCCCGAAAAAGGATAAAATAATGCGAGAGAGAACTCTATTGACCATGATTAGTTAACGTATACCTTTTTCGTAAATAGTCCATTTCAGTCCAGAAAAGGGGTAAACTTATACTGAAAGGACGACTGCTCATTTCCTTTAATGAGTTTGAATAGTCAAGTACTCGGCAATCTTTTCATTTTTAGAGAGTCTGAAAAGGGCTTAAAATAGAACTCCAGGGTTTCACTTTTTCAAAAATTTTAAAGAGCCCAAAAAAGTGATAAAAGTATACTCTGTAGTTTCGCTTTTCTATAAATTTTAACTAGTTCGAAAAAGTGATAAAAATGTACGCATATGGCTTTCTCTTTTTCATAACTTTTAACGAGTTCGAAAAAGGGATAAAAATGTACTCATATGGCCGACTTTCAATTTAATTTACGAGTAGGAAAAGGCGGAAAGAACTCGGAATTTTCATGTGTTTTACGAGAATGAAAGATATAGCCAAAGAATCTTGGGATTTTCATGAGTTTAACGAGTCTTGAAAATAATAACCGAAATGGACCCAAGATAGGTTTCATTTTTACAAAAGCTTGAAACAGGAAACTATGCTTCAGATAGGTTTGTTTCATTTTTACACAAGCTTAAAACAAAGGAAAAAATCATGCTTCTTTCATTTTTACAAAAGCTTGAAACAAAGGAAAAATCATGCTTGAGATAAGTTTTTAATGCCCCCCAAGCGTAACAGCTAGAGGGCATGCTCCCCAAGCTTCATTGCATTCAACTAAGTAGAATACTGGTTAATAATAGGTGGATGGAATGAAGGTTCATTTACGAGATCGGATGAAAGACTTGACTTGAATAGGAGAGGATTTGTTTCATTGTTTAACAAGCTTGACACAGGAAAAGAACTATGATCATAGTGACCTGTTTCATTTTTTAACGAGGTTGACATAGTAAAAGGAATTATCCTCATAAACTACTATTTCTAATATACCTACATAACCTACTGATTCATTTTTTAATGAGGTCGACACAAGAAAAGAACTGTCCTCATGGGTCTGTTTCATTTTTTAATGAGGTTGATACAGTAAAAGAACTGTCCTCATACCTGATTCATTTTTTCACAAGGTTGACTCAGTAACATGAACCATCCTTAGAAACTACTTATTTCTAAAATATCAATCTACTCTCTACAATCTACCTACCGATTCATTTTTTAATGAGGTTGACTCAGTAACAAGAACTATCCTCTGAGCAACTGATTCATTTTTTAACAAGGTTGACACAATAAAAGGAACTATCCTCGTAAGAATATGTTTCATTTTTTAACGAGGTTGACACAGGAAAAGAACTTTCCTCTTGGAAGCTTGTTTCATTTTTTTAACGAGCTTGACACAAGAAAAGGAACTATGCTCTCGACTAATTGATTCATTTTTTAATGAGGTTGACACAGTAAAAGTAACTATCCTCACACCTGATTCATTTTTTTACGAGGTTGACTCAGTAACAGGAACCATCCTCATGGAAGAAATGTTTCATTTTTTTAACGAGGTTGACACAGTAATAGGAACTATCCTCATCTACATGTTTAATTTTTTAATGAGGTTGACACAATAAAAGGAAATATCCTTGCTGATGGCTTCCAAGAGGTCTTTATCATATGTAAGAACAATTCTCTGAAAGGAACACATGTCAAGGGACTAAAAAGGGATAAGAACATCGCGTTCAAATAATCCCATAGAGTGTTCCATGTCAATTACCGGATCTAAGTCAAAGGAAGTCACGCAAACAATGAGAAGCTCGCTTGCATCGGTAACTGAAAACATGGGACCGGTTGCCACATAATTAACCCGTGGCGGGGTAGATACCACTTCTGTATGAGGAACATTCAGGGATGTCAGATTATTGGTAGTCGAATCAAGACTAGGGAACGAAAGCTAGTCTACAGTCACAATATTTCCATTATGAGGGAAAGACATCACATGAAAAAGTGTCGATACGACAGCTTTCATTGCATAGACATAGTCTGGCCCAAGGAGTAAATTGAAATCCAAGGGGCCTCGAACTACCATAAGATCAATACAGACAGTTTTACCTTCCAAAGTAATATAAAAATTAGGAAGGATCCCTAAAGGTTCACTAATGATTCTGTTAAAAGATTTCATATTCTGCGTAACAGGAAAAAGCTAAGGGGAACCCAAAGCTTTCCAAGCCATTGAGGATAAAATACTAACAGAAGCACCTTCATCTACATGTGTGCGGCGTATGTTTGTATCACCAGCCTTCACAATGATTTGGAAAGGGATGGAGGAAGGAATACAAGGTTCTGTCAGTCTATTCCAATCAAAGGAAAAGACCTCAGTACTTGGAGAGGGTTCAGTAGGAACAAGTGAAATGCCCCCTTGTGTAGAAGAATATGATGTAACAAGAAGAACCTGAGCGGTATGAAGTTCACATTCTTCAGGGAGAGTGGGATCGACCGAATGTGAAATAGAATCGACCACTTGATCAACTAATGGATCATCAACCTGAGTGATATGAGTTTCACTCTGTTGGGGTTCCCATGTTTTAGCCAGATTGGAAAGACCAAAAGATGAGACAACATTAGAATGGTGACTATTAGCCCCTTATAAATTCCTTGACGAGAAAGCAAGGGGATAATTTGTTTTATGAGCCTCCAAGGAATGCATTTCCCTTGAAAACACATCATCCTTGCAGCCTTTTCATGTTCCCTGCCTTGTGAATGTCTCCCCTCTGCTGTTCTGAGTAAATAGGCCTTTCTGATAAAGAATTATGCTCCAAAAGGCTTTGTTCTACCCTTTATACCCTTCCAAAATGCTTCATTTTCACCCCTTTGTTCCCCCTAGTTTTCCCCTTTCTCTCCTAAAACTTCCCAAAATCCCCATGAAATTCCACTCACTCCCTTTGTTTATGCCTAAATCCCCCTCATTCCCCTATCTTTGCCCTTGGCTGGCCCTAAAATGCTTTAAAACAAGCCAAAAATCATATTTTCTGCATAGTCTGGGCCTAGCCCCTTTTCGGCCTAGCCCCCGTACTTTCCCCCCCACAGAACCCTGTGCTATGACCGAGCGCTGGCCTGAAAGGCGCCAATCTCCAATGTATATCGGGAGTGCTCCTAGCCGTTGATCTTTATAGATCGGACGACGAGCGTTAACTCCACAGTGTCCATGTCTCCCCGTTCAAAACCCCGACCACGCAATCATCGTCCATTCACCTTCCAGATCGATGGTTCGGAGTGTACCCGCCACTGTGGTCCCCACCGCGCACTATGCCATAAAATAGCCCGGTTTTCATCACACCGCTAATGGGGGTCGGGCAGTATTCTCCCATTTCCCAGCGATTCCATACAACAAATGACGCGTGGCACCTATGCGACGGCAAAACCACCCTCCCATCGCACGTTAAAGTCAGTCCGTGGAGGCAGAGTGATATGCATAATAGTTGTCAGATCTGCCCTGTCTCATCCAACGGTCGTTGTTCCGCAAAGTTGTACGGGGTTAAGACGTGGTCTCTGTACTCCTGACCCACCATCCGTTTCCCTCCGCTGTATGTTCAACCGTCGATCTCCTCTGGGATCCTACGACCCAGCTTTTTTTTCCCCCGTTGTTGACTGTTCCAACATCTCCCGGTCCCGCCATATCACACCCCATGTGTACCCATCGTATATTCTCCCCCATCCCATATATCTGTTCATAGGTTCAGATTATTAAGGTTTTTCATTTAAATCTCCTCTACGCTCTGCCATTAAGGCTTCCCTCCATCATTCCTCTCCATTATTTCACCATTTCACTAGTCGCACGACCATTTTTCATCGCCCGCACTGCATCCACCACCCCATTCATTGTTTTCTTAATAGTTTCATGTTCTGCAGGGTTGCAGGTAGATGGGAAACCGCCATAACTTATTATCTCTATCACAGTGACATAAACATAGAAAAAGACCACTTCCAAAGGCCGAGATAATAAAAGATAGCCCGGGAAGGTGGCTGACAGGACTTGCATTAAAGAGCAGAGTTCAAACTCTGCAAATCTTTCCAGCGCCATTAACACACAGATTTCACAGTCAGAGATATAAATGGAGCAGCAGAGAGCTTAAGGCATGCAAATGAAGACATAAAAGCCTTAGGTTCAAAGATTTAGAGGCAAAGTACCAGATTGAAGACCTAGGGACCACGCAGAAGGTACAGCACGCAGAAATCAATGCATATCAGGGGTTTCTACACCAGCAGAATGTTTTTCCTCCATAAAGGAAAAAGCGCCCATGTAGTGTTCAATCTTTGCCGCATTTCAGAGAGATTTTCTACCCTGAAACAGCTCTGGTACTATCAGAACATTTATTCCATCAGTATGGCAGACTTCTTAATCATTCATTTATCTTTTGTTTATTCACCCATAGCACCACAGAGTCGTGCAGATCAAATTACAACAAGAGGCATGCCTGGAATTAATGGAAACTTGAAGAAGACCACTCTTCCATCCAAAGAGTTATAGGAATTGAATGCTCAGAATTTAAACAGAATGGGTTTCAGCCCTATTCCTTTCAGAAGTTTAATGTTGCATTTAGTTCTTCACCTACTTTCCCTCCTCCTTTGGAGCTATAAATTCAGAAAGAAGCTCATTGTAAAGGTTGTTGATCAGTTATCAGAGAATTGCAAGTAGTTTCTTTTGAGACGCAGTCTCTATGTAAAGTGTAAGATAGGCTGAGAAATATGATTTCAGACTGAGTATTTAGCTATTGGCAATGTTTTACTTGACTAATATTGCTATTTAATATGACAACCACATTTCTTTGGATCCTGATCTAAAGCAGCGGTGATGTTTTCCTATCTCTATGTTTAATTCATTTCATTTCGTTTCTACTAGCTTGCATCATAATATTGGCATAGGATTTACCCTTGTTAGGTACCCTATGTTTCTGCTCTCCTTCCCATTAATGTTTTTCTTCTGAATGTATTATCTAAGAAATGATTTCAGTTGGTTTAACCAGTGTAGTGGATGTTATTGCCTGCTCTCTGATGTATGAATTAAATGAATTCAGTTCTTAGATGTTTCTTGTTAAGGATTTAGCTGGAATATTTGGGAACACTGGGGACTAGAGTTAGCCCTGTCCACTAGGATCCTTGTGCAACCATCTGATCTTTAAATTTGTGCTCTGAAGCTGTGTGGCCTCCTCCTCTCTTATCATTCCGTATCACGCATTCATCTTTAAGATCCTATGTTTTAGATGACTAGCCCAATTGAAATTCTGCCTATTGATTAACAAGCAAATCCTTTCCTGACTCCATTTCCCAATGGTTTTGAATATTTCCTGGAATTCGTCACCTCTTCCTTTTTCCTCTTTGCTCATCCTTGTCTTACATTGAATCCTTCTTTCCTGATAACCAACAACCAAACAAACAATCAAACAAACAAACCTTGTGCCTATAACTAGCCTAACATCTTAACATTCGAGCTTCAAAGACAAATATACTTTGACTATCATAGAGAGATCCCTCTCTACACCCAGGAGGGCTAGATCCTGAGGTCTGAAAGCGGTTTGATGTTGTCTCATCTTTTGGTATTACCAACCTTGCCAAAACATGGGAACCCCAACATAATGGCAACTCCACTGGGGAATTGAGTGCAGCACACCTAAAACACTCTTAGGCATTCAAAAACCTACAATATCTGGTTAGGTTGGCAGTTAAACATTCCTATTCACACATCAACCTCTATACCATTTGTTGTGTTTTCCCATACTCTTGCACAGAGTCTGGAAAGGGCCAGGTAGTCTCCAGATCTCACACTCTTTCAGAGGTGACATATCTGGTAAATGCCCTCGCAGTCGATCTCTGGTTAGAGTTTGTTGTGTTTAGAAGATATCCCTGAAAGGGGACATCCCATAAGCACTGTGGTGGACAATGTACCTTCCAAAAACATCCTAAACCTTTCCACCTGGCGACTCCATATTCCCTAAACGTCTCAAAGACTCCACTGGTGTTCAGTAGGCTTGCTGATTGTCTTGGTTTCTCATAAGACTCCACTGGAAGACCAGCCTCCATCACAGCATCAACCACAGTAGAAGTAATGAGTAGGGTTAAGCCACTTGGTTAGAAAACAACATTCTGGCTTCTAGAACCATTCATACAAGAACTTAACCTAACCCAGACCCACCTGAAATAGTTGACAACCCCGAGAGTATCCTCAAAGGAGCCCCTACACCTAAAGGACCAACTATTTCCAGCCACATCTATAGAGCTAACTCTGCACCAAAAGATCTTACAGCTTTTTCACACTTCCACCTTGACCTAGAACTACCTAATAGATTACCTAGAACTAGGTCATTCAGTATTTTAGACCAGCCAGACCCTAAGCTTTCTAGTTCACCACCCCAAGGTGGTAGACACCTTGGAAATAGACATACCCCTCCTGCCACACCTCTTGATATACATTTCGTACAAAACTTGGGGATCATTCATCCTAGACCCACTCATCAGTCTTCTGCCAGTCATAGTATCCATGTCATTCACATACCAGTTATCCAAGTCAATCCTTTACCCCATAAAAACATCATCATGGAAGCCTGGTATGCACCTCTGGTTTTACCTCAGCCTCTAGTACCCTTACCCAATTATTATTAGTCAAAGATCCCACACTTCACTGCGAAAGAGTCCATCACAACATAGCAACATGTAGATAATATGGAAGATTCTTTTGACTACATGGAAATAGATGATGATACAGTCAAAATGAGAATTTTTGCCCAGAGCTTAGGGGGTGATGTGAAGAAATGGTTTAAGGGTCTACCCCCAGGTCGCATCAATGATCTTCCAGCTTTATATTAGACTTTCATAAACAAATGGGAAACTAAGGCTAACCATCGCCAACTCTTAGCAGAATACATGAGCCTTAAAAGAAACGTAGGAGAGAGTGTCCATGATTACACAACAAGATTTAATAACATTTACAATGCCCTCCCTCCACATATGAAACCTCCACAAGGCATGGCTTTAGAAAAATATCCCGAAGGCTTTGATGCTGACATGGCCTATGAGCTTAGGGTTAAAGAATACAACACATTGGAGGACATGCAGAAAGGATCAGTGAACATAGAGGCAAATCTAATTGAGAAAAGAGCAAGACTGAGATCTGAGAAGAGGGTAACATACAGAGATGACAATGTAGCTTCCTCATCTGACCAAAATTATGATAAATTGTCTAAAAATGTGGAAAAGTTACAAAAAATGATGGAAAAAATGGTTGTCACAGTCAGTAACCAAAATAGAAACGAAAACTAGAACGAAAACTTTAGAAGGAACAATAACACCGCCAACAGACAAAGAGAATCAGATTAGCAAGTTATTCCCCCATTTCAAGAGAATTTTCTTGATGAAGATGAGGGAATCATAGAAGAGTCTGAGGGAAACACGATAAACATGTTTGAAACGGAAGATTCAATCCATAACTGTTACTCAGAAGAAGATCAGCCCTCACCCTCTGTTTGGGACGAGGAATGGTTGGAATCTGAAGATTACAGGTTAGGGTTTGAAAATGCCATGATGCAGGTCAAAGAACAATATGAACTTAGAAGAAAAAAGAGTCAAGAAACTGCCAAACCAAAAGCTTCTGAGGTCACCATCAAGAAAATACCTGAGAAAACTTCTAAAGCAACTGCAGAATGCAACAAATCAGTAGCTGAGAGTTCTGGAAATAACAAAGAAAAGGATAACCAAAACACTGATACACAAGGTAAACCAACAAGCAGCACTAGCACCGCAGTTAGTGCTCCTGATAAAACTGTCACAAACGTTGTACATAACAAGAATCAACACACTGGTTTAGCCACTAAGGCAGTGGCTAACAAAACAGAGTTGAACATTCCAAAGAGTTAGTCCACTTTCAATTTAGAGAGTGAGATTGCAAAAATTAAGATCTCTGTACCACTCTCTGATCTGGCCACTCAGGACGCATATAAAGGCCAAATTTTGAAAGCCTTAAATTTAGGCGAGAATAGTGATACTGTAAATCTGAGTGATGATCAACCTTCCCTTCTGTTTGGTCCAAAGAGAGAAGAAAAGTTTCAGGAAGGGGTAGTACCCCCTTTTTATATCAGTCTTAATATCCATGATAAGATTCTCCATAATGCAATGCATGATTCTGGGGCATCACACAACCTGATGCCTAAAGTGGTAATGGAAATATTAGGCCTAGAGGTAACTCGTCCCTATAAATACCTATATTCGTTTGACTCTAGTAGAGTAAAGTGTCTTGGCCTGATCAAAGATTTGTTTGTGAGCCTTACTCAGATTCCTGCCAAGTGTATGGTACTGGATGTTGTTGTGGCAGATGTGCCACCCAAGTATGGCATGTTATTGTCAAGATCATGGGGAGCCAAGCTGCAAGGAACAATGCAGGTGGATGGGGCTTATGCCACAATCCCAATCTTTGGCCAACTCAGAAGACTGTACAGGGAAGAACAAATGAAATTCCTGGTTAGTAGCCCTGAAAAGCCTGAAAATTCTCCTCTATACTCTATACATACAGACTTGGATTCCTTTATCTTCTGCAATGATGAATCTTTGGGGGGACCAGAATCTGAAAACGTAGATACAAGCAAAGGTACACAGGATGAAACAGAGCCAATGGATTTTAACATAATGGCTACTCTAGACTCAGAGGATGAAGGCGTAGAAAAATTTGAACAGTGCACTAAAACAAAAACGCTAAGTGAACCAGAAACCGAATGTAATCAGCCAACTAGTCACCTCTCTGACTTCCACATCCATAACGAAAAACTAAACAGCCCACAGACTAGTGCAGACCCTATAACGCAACGCAATGGAGAATCTAGCTGTAGGGAAAGGAATGATAACAAAAACGAGAGTGAGTCCCTGTGGGAAATGAATTTTGATGGGTCCTGCACAAGAAGAACTGTTGGGGCAGGAGTGTGGATACATAACACAGAGAGTGATTACGCAGAGAGCCATGCCTACAACCTGCACTTCAAATGTACAAACAATGTTGCAGAAAACGAGGCCCTTATCCTAGGTTTGAACCTGTTGAAAAAATTAGGAGCCCATAGGATAACTGTGCATGGGGACTCTGAGCTGATTATTAAACAGGTGAATGGTGAATACACAGCGAAACATCCTAGACTGAGAGCTTACAGGAATGACACTATGGATTTATTGAAAAAATTTGTTGAATATTAATTAGTGTTTGTTCCTAAGAGTCAAAACGTCATTGCAAACGGATTAGCTTGCCTAGCTAGTTCCTACCCCAAAACTCCCAGTGACCAAAAAATCATCATTCAGACTAAATTCAGACCTGCAGTGCCGGACAATGAAAAATATTGGCAGGTTTTTTAAGGTGATAAACAGATTGTGGATTCCCTGATAGGCAAGAACGAGTTTTAATTTCCTGATTTAGAATCTAAATCTGAGAACAGCTGCCTAAGTGAGGAATCCTCTGACGAAGAAACCCCACCCTGTAACATAGAAATAAACACTCTAACTGAAGAAACTGGAAGTCCAACCGGAAAGTGTGAAAATGCAGAAATTGAGGAGATGGAGGTGCTGCAGGCCAAAGATAATAATATACCCAGAGGCCTGGCACCCTTAGAGGACCTTTTTGACTTTGATGATGTGGCAAAAAATCCCACTATAGAACATGAAGACTCTGACGTGGAAGAATGCAACGTAGGCACTGAAGATAAGCCCAAAATGATTAAACTGGCTAAGTCTTTACCTGCAAACATGAAGAAAAAATACGTTGACCTTTTCAAGGAATTCATTGATGTGTTTGCCTGGAGTTATGAAGACTTAAAGGCCTATGACACAAACATCATTCAGCACAAAATACCCTTGAAAGAAAATCAGAAGCCCTTCAGAAAAAAACTTCACAGAATCAATCCAAAACAATTGCCTGTAGTTGAAAAAGAGATTAAGAAGATGTATGATGTGGGCATAATAGTTCCTATGAGGTTATCTGATTGGGTATCAAACTTAGTGGCTGTGAGAAAGAAAACAGGGGAAATCAGGCTATGTATAGACTTCAGAAATCTTAATAGAGCCTCACTCAAAGACAGCTACCCTTTTCCAAAAATGGAACACATTCTTCAGAAAGTAGTAGGCTCTAAGAGAATCTCCCTGCTAGATGGTTTCTCAGGTTACAATCAAGTCTTAGTAATCCCAGAAGACCAACTCAAGACAACCTTTACCACTCCATGGGGCACCTTTATGTATGTAAAAATGCCCTTTGGACTGATGAATGCTGGTGCAACCTTCCAAAGAGCGATGGATATAGCTTTTTCAGATGAGATAGGACACTTCATTGTTATTTACTTAGACAACATAACAGTCTATTCTAAGACTGAAGAAGAACACCTGAAACATTTGAGGAAAGTGTTTGAAAAATGTAGAAGGTTTGGTCTATCATTGAATCCTAAAAAGACAGTATTTGGGCTGCAAGAAGGAAAGCTTCTTGGCCACATTATATCTGAAAAGGGAATTAGGATAGACCCACAACAATTTGAGGGAATACTACAAATCACACACCCGAGAAACATCAAATAATTGCAGTCCTTCATTGGGAAAATCAACTTCCTTAGGAGATTTATCCCCAATCTGGCTGAACACTTTAGGAATATGACTAACATGCTAAAGAAAGGTGAGGGGGTTAAATGGACTGTTGGAGCTAAACAATCTTTTGAATCAGTAAAACTTGCACTCACCCAAGCTCCTGTTCTGATCAGCCCAGATTTCTCTAAAGATTTCCTGATCTTTTCATTTGCCTCTGAGCATACAGTGGCTGCAGTCTTGCTACAAAAAAACACAGAGGGAATGGAACAACCAATTTCCTTTTTTAGAAAATCATTAAGGGATGCACCCTTGAAATACAACATAATGGAAAAACAGGCCTATGCCTTAATCAAGGCCTTAAAGGATTTCAGGGTGTACATATTGCATTCTCACACTATAGCCTATGTACCCAACATCATAGTCAAAGATATATTGTCCAAAGATCCTGATGGAAAGAAGGGAAAATGGATTGCTTTGATTTTAGAATATGACCTTGAGATAAAACCCACCAAAGTAATTAAAGGTTAGGGCTTAGCTTGACTAATGGCTGAATCAAACTTACAAGCCCTAGACATTAACATGGTAAATACCTTGGATGAGCAACAATAATTGTCTGATCCCACTGTTGAGGAAAAGTTTCAGAGCTCCCCTTGGTATTCTGACATTCTGTATGTTCTTACACACCTTAATGCTCCGCCTAAACTATCAAAGACTAAGGCCAGATTCTTAAATCTAAAAGCCAGGAGCTATTGCATATTGAATAACTGCTTATACTGGAAGAACCCAAATGGCTTATTGCTTAAATGTTTGCCTGAAAATGAGGCAGAGAGGATTAAACAAGAATTCCACTGATCCAGGTGGATATTGGTGGTCACCCACCTATTCCACTTGGGGCTCCACCATTGTCTATTTCAGTTTTTTAGTTTCGGCACAGTTTACTATTTTTAGCAGTTTTTCGGGTCCTAAACTTCCGGAGCCGTTTTGAGGCCCTTAACGACGTTTTTTGGGAAAACGGAGAGCAACATGGATCCATGGACCGATGTTGCTCGTTCCAAATTTGTAGTCCTCGAATAGATCTTTCTAACGAGGTATGGTACGCGTCAAACGGAGATCGTATGCCAAAGTTACACCCCTGCGAAGTTAAAACACCAATTTACCCAAACGGGGCCCATAGTTTTGGCGCTTCATCTCCTAGGGTTAGGGTTTTGGCTGTTTAGGATTTCCCATTGTTTCTAAATAATAAATAGGCCCTCGAGCCTCATTGTAACTCAGTTCGGAGGCCTGTAGCCGCCACATCTCTTCTCAGAGATAGCTACCAGCGCCCTAGCTAGTTTTATTTCCATTCTGTCTATAAGCAAATTTCAGTTCTTTGATATTAATGAAATGAAGTGTTATTTCCATTGCATCTCTGTATTTATGGTTATATGTTTATTCTGTTGCGTTCCTTCATAAATCCGGATCAGTGGTATCAGAGCGGTCTGCTTTTTCTCGATCCTTCTTTGCATGTCCCCAACGAGGTCGGGGTATAAGGAGCTAGGGCTCGATCTGGTGGAACCTTTGCAAGATCAGCCTTGCAAACCTCGACGGACGCCCATGGGGGACGAAAAGAAAGATGAGGGAGCAGGAGATCCTATCAAAATATTGCTCGAGGAGGCCCTCGAAAAACAAAGGAACGCGATGATGGATAGCTTTGCTGTTGAATTTGTTAGAAGGATATTTCTCGGTTCATGACTTTTCAGACCGGGAGAAGATTATTTTTGCACTCCTCAAAGCTACCCCCCATGTTAAGGACTGGTGGGAAACCTCCTGTGAGAACAAGGACCAGACAGAACCCTCTCTGTTCTCGGCCGTACCAACTTGGGTTCTTCAGAGACCGTCGGAACGGTACTATCCGTGAGGGAGCTATGAGGAGGACAAGAGTACATACAATGGACCACGCTGCGACAACAACGGGATCAAGATGTGCATGAGCTGACGAATCTGTTCCATACCCTGCGCAAAAAGTTGGGTATCAAAGATTCAGAGAAACATCTGGTGCTAAAGTATCGCAGCTGTCTGCACAAATACATTCAGGAGGAAATGGAGTTCCTTGACATCTCCTCGCTTGGTACGGCATACCGGTATGCTACCAAGATTGAGCAGAAATTCAAGCAGAAGAAGCGAGACTTTGGATCTGCGAATCAAAAGCAAGGGAAAGGTGCTTCCAAACCACAGAACAAAGGACCGAGCCAAGGCATGGCGGCTAAAGACAACTCATTGAAGCCACAAGAAAAGAACAGCACCGCAAAGCCAAAGAAGGACACGGGAAAGTGGTGTGAGTTCCATAAGAGCTCCACTCACAACACAAGTGAGTGTCGGGCCAAGCAGTCGCTAGTGGCCGAGATGAGGACTTCTGAGTCAGATGCATGCTCTGACTCCGAATCAGAACCTGAAAAGGGGAATGAAAAAGGGAAACAGATTATTGATGCGGAGCCCAACGCCACTGTTGCCACTACAAAGGTCCAGAAGGAGGAACCGGAAGATCCAGAGGAGGAGGAACGTCTCTTCCACTCCCGGATGTGGGTAAAGGGCTCCCCTATACAGTTCATTGTCGACAATGGGAGCCAAAAGAACCTCATTTCAGCAGACGTCGTGAAGCGGTTGGGCTTGCCGACCACAGCTCACCCACATCCATACACCATCGGGTGGCTTCACCAAGGACGAGATCTCCGCGTCAGCCGGCAATGTCGCCTTCCCTATAGCATCAAGCCCTTCACGGATGAGGTATTATGTGACGTTGCTCCTATTGTTGTTTCTGATGTATTATTAGGACAACCATACTTGTGGAAGCGTCATGCTGTGTATGAGTCTCGGCCTCGTGCTGTTATTGTTACTTTGGGAAATAAGTTGTACAGGATACCGGAAATTGCACTGCCTCACTTTTGCTATCTCTTAAGTTCTTTAGTTCTTTACCAAAACAATGTGATGAAAACAACTCTAAACAGGAAATTCGTTTTCTGATGATCGCCCCCGGGGCAGAAGAAGACTATGGCCTGACCTCTGACGGGCTCCTGCACCAACAACAACAAATGGATAAGGTTGTGGAGAGTCTGAGGACATATTCACCTCCACCCCACGGGGTTCCTACGCTGCTTTACATCGGGTGGCACACGGTGTCGACCTCGGTGCGTGGCCTTCACCTAATGGAACGATCTATCGTTGCCATTGGAGAATGATTAAATCAAGGGGCGAGATTCAAGAAGTACATTTACGAAGGTCACATCAGACCAAGTTCATCGCCCTGTGGGAGCCCAATCGTGTTGGTACAGAAGAAGGATGGGACGTGGAGACTCTGTATTGACTATCGGGCGCTGAACAAGATCACTGTCCGGAATAGGAACCCAATCCCATGGATTGATGACCTTCTAGACCAACTCAAAGGTGCAAAATATTTCAGCAAGATCGACCTGAAGTCTGGGTATCACCAGGTACCAATTGAACCCTCAGATGTGTGGAAGACTGCCTTCAAAGCCAAGGAAGGCCTTTTCGAATGGCTGGTCATGCCTTTCGGGTTGACGAATGCTCCCGCCACCTTCATGAGGATGATGGATGACATCTTGCGGCCATTCACCAACGCATTTGTAGTGGTGTACTTGGATGACATTCTGATCTTCAGCCAGACTTGGGAAGAGCACCTTCACCACATCCGACAAGTCCTCCAAACACTGCGGCAACACAAGTTGTGTGCGAATTTGGAGAAGTGCACTTTTGGCATGACCCAGGTTCAATATCTGGGATACATTATTGATGAAAGGGGGGTGCATGTGGATCCAGCCAAGATCCAAGTCATTCGGGATTGGCCAGCCCCAACCACTATAACAGAGCTTCGCAGATTTCTGGGTCTTGCTAATTTCTATCGTAGATTTGTGTTGGGATTCTCTCATATCCCTTGGCCCTTAGTGTCTTGTACTTGGCCCTTAGTCAAGTCACCAAGGAGGGCGAGCAATGTTTTGGTCGGAGCCTCAGCAGAAGGCATTCCTGGTAGCTTGCCTGCATTACGCCGCGGTCTTTCACTTTTACCGAGACTTGCAACGGCCATTTGGATCGAGACGAAGATGCCTCATAACTATGCTATTGGGAGGTTCTTACTCAACAGGGACATCCAGTGGCATTTCACGGTGAGACATTGTCTGACACAATTCGCAAGTACCCCACATATGACAAAGAAATGTACTCCATTGTGCAAGCTTGTCGACAATGGAAGCATTACATTTTGGGGAAGGAAACAATCATCCACACAGACCACAGGCCCCTGCAGTTCATACAGACACAAGGGAAGTTGCAGAATTATCGCCATCAGAAGTGGTCTACATATCTGCAACAGTTTCATTTGAACATCAAGTATAAGAAAGGTAGCACCAATCATGTTGCAGACTGCCTCAGCCGACCACCGATCGTGGCGCTCACCACTGTGCTCAACTCTTGTGGGCACGAGACTTCTGATTGGCCGCTTCTCTATGAGAGTGACCCAGAATTCGACCACACTTACAAGGCACTCTTGGGGGGTACGCAAGTTCCAAATTTTCACCTCCAAGATGCACTTTTATGTCACCTGGGACACCTTTGTGTTCCTTCAAGCGACCGTGCCAAGATGATATGGGAAGCACACTACAGTCGAGTCGCTGGGCATTTCGGGGTCGAGAAAACAGTAGCAATACTACAGAAGTATTTCTATTGGCCGAACCTTGGAAAGGATGTCGAGAAGCACATCAGATCCTGCACTGCTTGTGCCATTGCCAAACCGACCATCAAGAAGCAAGGCCTATATACTCCTCTACCTACCCCTAGTCGGCCTTGGGAATCCATCTCCATGGATTACATGTCGGGCCTGCCTTCTACTAAGCAGGGAAATGACTGTGTTTTTTGGTCATCGACAGATTCTCGAAGATGGCCATTATGGCGTCCTGCAAGAAGAATATCACAGCAGAAGCCACTGCAAAACTCTTCTTTGAACGAGTGTGGGTGCACTTTGGGATCCCACAGTCTATCATATCAGATCGGGATAGCAGGTTCCTCAGCACATTTTGGTCCAGCCTCTGGTCGATGTTGGATACCAAGCTCACCAAGTCCACAGCTTTCCATCCCCAAACATATGGCCAGACAGAGGTCGTCAACAGAATGATTGTACACATTCTGCGCATGTACAATTCAAAGCATCCATGCACATTGGACGAGAGCCTCCCCTATGTACAACATAGTTATAACAGGGCTCTCCACAGTTCAATTGGCCATAGCCCCTTTCAGGTGGGCTTGGGATTCCAACCACTATGTCCCATTGACGTAGCCATGCCATTTGCAGCTACTCAGGCCAATTCAGCTCATGTCCAGTCTGAAGTTGACAAAGCCAATAGCTTCATCGAGCGCATTCAACACATCCGCCAACAGGTTCATGATATATTGGACAGAGCCAATGCCAAGTACAAGCAACGCCATGATCAACACCGGGTGCCACACAACTTCGAGGTGGGTGACAAAGTATGGCTACATTTGCAGAAGGAGCGCCTCACTGGACCCCACCGCAAGCTTCGCCCGCTCCGATACGGGTCGTACACCATCACCAAGGCTGTAGGGAACAATGCATTCGAGCTCGGTATTCCACCATTCCTTGGTCTGCACCCAGTCTTCAATGTGGATCGCCTTCGTCCTTACTTCCCACCTCTACTGGACACCTCGGACATTGCAGAACAACTCACACCAACTGAGTTAAATCCATACTGCATGGAACAGGCCACCACAGATTGCATCATGGACATACAAATCAAGAACACTCACCAGCAGAAGATCCAACAATATCAGGTTGTCAAAGCTGGCCAACTCCTGCACCAAGGAAAGTGGTTCACCAGGGACCAAGTTCAGCAGAAATTTCCTCATCTCATGGAGGAACTTAACGCAATGGGGACCATTGCTTCCTAAGGGGGGAGGAATGATCCGGGTGGATATTGGTGGTCACCCGCCTATTCCACTTGGGGCTCCACCATTGTCTATTTCAGTTTTTCAGTTTCGGCACAGTTTACTATTTTTAGCAATTTTTCGGGTCCTAAACTTCCGGAGCCGTTTTGAGGCCCTAAACGACGTTTTTTGGGAAAACAGAGGGCAACATGGGTCCATGGACCGATGTTGCCCATTCCAAATTTGTAGTCCTCGGATAGATCTTTCTAACGAGGTATGGTACGCGTCAAACGGAGATCGTGTGCCAAAGTTACGCCCCTGGGAAGTTGAAACACCAATTTATCCAAACGGGGCCCATAGTTTTGGCGCTTCATCTCCTAGGGTTAGGGTTTTGGCTGTTTAGGATTTCCCATTGTTTCTAAATAATAAATAGGCCCTCGCGCCTCATTGTAAAGCAGTTCAGAGGTCTGTAGCCACCACATCTCTTCTCAGAGATAGCTACCAGTACCCTAGCTAGTTTTATTTCCATTGTCTGTAAGCAAATTTCGGTTCTTTGATATTAATGAAATGAAGTGTTATTTCCGCTGCATCTCTGTATTTATGGTTATGTGTTTATTCTGTTGCGTTCCTGCATAAATCCGGATCAGTGGTATCAGAGCGGTCTCCTTTTTCTCGATCCTTCTTTGCATGTCCCCAACGAGGTCGGGGTATAAGGAGCTAGGGCTTGATCTGGTGGAACCTTTGCAAGATCAGCCTCGCAAACCTCGACGGACGCCCATGGGGGACGAAAAGAAAGATGAGGAAGCAGGAGATCCTATCAAAATATTGCTCGAGGAGGCCCTCGAAAAACAAAGGAACGCGATGATGGATAGCTTTGCTCAGATCCTTCAACGGCTGCCCACCGGCGGCGCATCTGCATCCAGTAGCCACTCTGGAGTTGCGACTCCCTTTAAGGTACAAGTAAATTTTGACATTCCCATATTTAAGGGTCAAATAGACGCAGATGCCGTAGATAGATGGTTGAATCTATTAGAAGGATATTTCTCTGTTCATGACTTTTCAGACCGGGAGAAGATTATTTTTACACTCCTCAAAGCTACCCCCCATGTTAAGGACTGGTGGGAAACCTACTGTGAGAACAAGGACCAGACAGAACCCTCTCTGTTCTCGGCCGTACCAACTTGGAATTCTTTCCGAGACGCCGTCAAGGAACAGTACTATCCCGTGGGGAGCTATGAGGACAAGTGCATACAATGGACCACGCTGCGACAACAAAGGGATCAAGATGTGCATGAGCTGACGAATCTGTTCCATACCCTGCGCACAAAGTTGGGTATCAAAGATTCAGAGAAACATCTGGTGCTAAAGTATCGCAGCTGTCTGCACAAATACATTCAGGAGGAAATGGAGTTCCTTGACATCTCCTCGCGTGGTACGGCATACCGGTATGCTGCCAAGATTGAGCAGAAATTCAAGCAGAAGAAGCGAGACTTTGGATCTGCGAATCAAAAGCAAGGGAAAGGTGCTTCCAAACCGTAGAACAAAGGACTGAACCAAGGCATGGCGGCTAAAGACAGCTCATCGAAGCCACAAGAAAAGAACAACACCGCAAAGCCAAAGAAGGACACGGGAAAGTGGTGTGAGTTCCATAAGAGCTCCACTCACAACACAAGTGAGTGTCGAAGATTGCTTCGGTAGCTAGTGGCCGAGGATGAGGCTTCGGTGGGTGTGGTCGACTCGAATCGGGGCACGAAAAGGTGAATGAAAAAGGGAAGCAGTTATTGCGAGGCCAGCCCTTATTGCCAACTGCAAAGATCCAAGGGCTTAGGAAGATCCAGAGGAGGAGGAACGTCTCTTCCACTCCCAGGTGGGTAAAGGGCTCCCCGGTACAGTTCATTGTCGACAATGAGGCCAAAAGAACCTTCATTCCAGCAGACGCCGTGAAGCAGTTGGGCTTGCCGTATAGCTCACCCACATCCATACACCATCAGGTGGCTTCTGAGACGAGATCTCTCACGTCAGCCGGAAGTGTCGCCTTCCCTATAGCATCAAGCCCTTCACGGATGAGGTATTATGTGACGTTGCTCATATTGATGTTTCTGATGTATTATTAGGACATCAGATGCACTTTGTGTCCACATAGGACACCTTTAATGTTCCTTCAAGCGAGCGTGCCAAGATGATATGGGAAGCACACTACAGTCGAGTCGCTGGGCATTTCGGGGTCGAGAAAACAGTAGCAATCCTGCTGAAGTATTTCTATTGGCCGAACCTTCGAAAGGATGTCGAGAAGCACATCAGATCCTGCACTGCTTGTGCCATTGCACCAAGCGGAGCCATCGAAAGCAGCGCATATACTCCTCTACCTACCCCTAGTCGACCTTGGGAATCCATCTCCATGGATTACATGTTGGGCCTGCCTTCTACTAAGCAGGGAAATGACTGTGTTTTTGTGGTCGTCGACAGATTCTCGAAGATGGCCATTATGACGGCCTGCAAGAAGAATATCACAGCAGAAGCCACTGCTAAACTCTTGTTTGAACGAGTGTGGGTGCACTTTGGGATCCCACAGTCTATCATATCAGATCGGGATAGCAGGTTCATCAGTACATTTTGGTCCAGCCTCTAGTCGATGTTGGATACCAAGCTCACCAAGTCCACAGCTTTCCATCCCCAAACAGATGGCCAGACAGAGGTCGTCAACGGAATGATTGTACACATTCTGCGCATGTACAATTCAAAGCATCCACGCACATGGGACGAGAGCCTCCCTTATGTACAACATAGTTATAACCGGGCTCTCCACAGTTCAATTGGCCATAGCCCCTTTCAGGTGGGCTTGGGATTCCGGCCACTATGTCCCATTGACGTAGCCATGCCATTTGCAGCTGCTCAGGCCGATTCAGCTCATGTCCAGTCTGAAGTTGACAAAGCAAGTAGCTTCATCGAGCGCATTCAACACATCCGCCAACAGGTTCATGATATATTGGACAGAGCCAATGCCAAGTACAAGAAACGCCATGATCAACATCGGGTGCCACACAACTTCCAGGTGGGCGACAAAGTATGGCTACATTTGCAGAAGGAGCGCCTCACTGGACCCCACCGCAAGCTTCGCCCACTCCGATACGGGCCGTACACCATCACCAAGGCTGTAGGGAACAATGCATTCGAGCTCAGTATTCCACCATTCCTTGGTCTGCACCGAGTCTTCAATGTGGATCGCCTTCGTCCTTACTTCCCACCTCTACTGGACACCTCGGACATTGCAGAACAACTCACACCAACTGAGTTAAATCCAGACTGCATGGAACAGGCCACCATAGATTGCATCATGGACATGCAAATCAAGAACACTCGCCAGCAAAAGATCCAACTATATCGGGTTGTCAAAGCTGGCCAACTCCTGCACCAAGGAAAGTGGTTCACCAGGGACCAAGTTCAGCAGAAATTTCCTCATCTCATGGGGGAACTTAACGCAATGGGGACCATTGCTTCCTAAGGGGGGAGGAATGATCCAGGTGGATATTGGTGGTCACCCGCCTATTCCACTTGGGGCTCCACCATTGTCTATTTCATTTTTTCAGTTTCGGCACAGTTTACTATTTTTAGCAGTTTTTCGGGTCCTAAACTTCCGGAGCCGTTTTGAGGCCCTAAACGACGTTTTTTTGGGAAAACGGAGGGCAACATGGGTCCATGGACCAACATGGGTCCATGGACCATGTTGCCCATTCCAAATTTGTAGTCCTCGGATAGATCTTTCTAACGAGGTATGGTACGCGTCAAACGGAGATCGTATGCCAAAGTTACGCCCCTAGGAAGTTGAAACACCAATTTACCCAAACGGGGCCCATAGTTTTAGCGCTTCATCTCCTAGGGTTAGGGTTTTGGCTGTTTAGGATTTCCCATTGTTTCTAAATAATAAATAGGCCCTCGAGCCTCATTGTAACTCAGTTCAGAGGCCTGTAGCCGCCACATCTCTTCTGAGAGATAGCTACCAGCGCCCTAGCTAGTTTTATTTCCATTCTGTCTGTAAGCAAATTTCAGTTCTTTGATATTAATGAAATGAAGTGTTATTTCCGCTACATCTCTGTATTTATTCTAACGAGGTATGGTACGCGTCAAACGGAGATCGTATGCCAAAGTTACGCCCCTGGGAAGTTGAAACACCAATTTACCCAAACGGGGCCCATAGTTTTGGCGCTCCATCTCCTAGGGTTAGGGTTTTGGCTGTTTAGGATTTCCCATTGTTTCTAAATGATAAATAGGCCCTCGAGCCTCATTGTAACTCAGTTCAGAGGTCTGTAGCCACCACATCTCTTCTCAGAGATTCGCTACCAGCACCCTAGCTGTTTTATTTCCATTATGTCTGTAAGCATCTTTCTGTTATTTGATATTAATGAAATGAAGTGTTATTTCCGCTGCATCTCTGTATTTATGGTTATGTGTTTATTCTGTTGCGTTCCTGCATAAATCCGGATCAGTGGTATCAGAGGGGTCTGCTTTTTCTCGATCCTTCTCTGCATGTCCCCAACGAGGTCGGGGTATAAGGAGCTAGGGCTTGATCTGGTGGAACCTTTGCAAGATCAGCCTCGCAAACCTCGACGGACGCCCATGGGGGACGAAAAGAAAGATGAGGGAGCAGGAGATCCTATCAAAATATTGCTTGAGGAGGCCCTCGAAAGACAAAGGAATGTGATGATGGATAACTTTGCTCAGATCCTTCAATGGCTACCCACCGGCGGCGCATCTGCATCCAGCAGCCACTCTGGAGGCGCGACTTCTTTTAAGGTACAAGTAAATTTTGACATTCCCATATTTGAGGGTCAAATAGATGCAGATGCCGTAGATAGATGGTTGAATCTGTTAGAAGGATATTTCTCGGTTCATGAATTTTCAGACCGGGAAAAGATTATTTTTGCACTCCTCAAAGCTACCCCGCATGTTAAGGACTGGTGGGAAACCTACTGTGAGAACAAGGACCAGACAGAACCCTCTCTATTCTCGGCCGTACCAACTTGGAATTCTTTCCGAGACGCCGTCAAGGAACAGTACTATCCCGTGGGGAGCTATGAGGACAAGTACATACAATGGACCACGCTGCGACAACAAAGGGATCATGATGTGCATGAGCTGACGAATCTGTTCCATACCCTGCGCACAAAGTTGGGTATCAAAGATTCAGAGAAACATCAGCAGCACGTGCTTTTCAGACAAATACATTCGGTAGGAAATGGAGTTCCGACATCTCTCGCTGGTACGATGGTCGGAAGTCACAAGATTTGAGCAAGAAATTCATGAAGAAGAAGATTGATCTCAAGGACCAAAAAGCAAGGGAAAGGTGCTTCCAACCGCAGAACAAAGAAAGGACTCGAGCCAAGGCACATGCCAAAGACAACTTCATCTAAGCCACAAGAAAAGAGTCAAAGCACTGCTAAAGCCAAAGAAGGAACACTTGAAAGTGGTGTGAATTCCATAAGAGCTCCACTCACAACACAAGTGAGTGTCGGGCCAAGCAGTCGCTAGTGGCCGAGATGAGGGCTTCTGAGTCAGATGCATGCTCCGACTCCGAATCAGAACCTGAAAAGGGGAATGAAAAGGGAAACAGATTATTGATGCGGAGCCCAACGCCACTGTTGCCACTACAAAGGTCCAGAAGGAGGAACCGGAAGATCCAGAGGAGGAGGAACGTCTCTTCCACTCCCAGATGTGGGTAAAGGGCTCCCCTGTACAGTTCATTGTCGACAATGGGAGCCAAAAGAACCTCATTTCAGCAGACGCCGTGAAGCGGTTGGGTTTGCCGACCACAGCTCACCCACATCCATACACCATCGGGTGGCTTCACCAAGGACGAGATCTTCGCGTCAGCCGGCAGTGTCGCCTTCCCTATAGCATCAAGCCCTTCACGGATGAGGTACTATGTGACGTTGCTCCTATTGATGTTTCTGATGTATTATTAGGACAACCATACTTGTGGAAGCGTCATGCTGTGTATGAGTCTCGGCCTCGTGCCGTTATTGTTACTTTGGGAAATAAGTTGTACAGGATACCAGAGGTACCACCTCCTGCCGCTATCTCTTTGGTTACTGCAAAACAATGTAGGGCTTCATTTCCAAACCAGAAATTGCTTTCCGATGATCCGCCCTGGCAAGAAGAAGATCAGCTACGACCTCCGTATCAGGCTCCTTCCACAACAACAACAAATGGATAGGGTTGTGGAGGAGTACGAGGACATATTCACCTCACCCACAGGGGTTCCTCTGCACTGTCAGGTCAAGCACCCGATTGATCTGACCCCCGGTGCGCCGCTACCTAATGGACTGATCTATCGGCGCTCTGTTCTGGAGAATGATGAAATCAAGAGGCAGATTCAGGAGCTGTTGCAGAAAGGTCACATCAGACCAATTTCATCGCCCTGTGGGAGCCCGATCGTGTTGGTACAGAAGAAGGATGGGACGTGGAGACTTTGTATTGACTATCGGGCGCTGAACAAGATCACTGTCCGGAATAGGTACCCAATCCCACAGATTGATGACCTTCTGGACCAAATCAAAGGTGCAAAATATTTCAGCAAGATCGACCTGAAGTCTGGGTATCACCAGGTACCAATTGAACCCTCCGATGTGTGGAAGACTGCCTTCAAAGCCAAGGAAGGCCTTTTCGAATGGTTGGTCATGCCTTTCG